>JBAIZL010000001.1:275650924-276135924 GCA_036971475.1 Prosapia bicincta | reverse complement strand
GATAATCGCTAGTTTCATTTTCCTTAAGATAAAATATAAAGTGAATAAAAATGTGTTGATTCTATAATGCAGAGCAAGATAACATAGGTTAAACCGATTTAATGCTTGCGGAAATATTGTGTCTTTGAAGAGATAAGTCACCAACATCTAGCATAACCTTGTCTAAATGAATGTGTAAGAAGCACAAACACTGGTGTGTTTAATTTACACCTTCTTCACACATGAATTATATTTAAACTTCCTGCGGTAGACGTCATTTTAATTTTATTGTTCACTTACATGAATACAGATACATGTACACTCTTATGGTACACTCATAAGATTTTATACTGTAAGAGTTTTCTGTAAAAATATAACTTAATAATTGGAATACAAAATTCATGTTACACAAATATTAAATTAAATAAATGAATTTTAAATATTTCTTTAATAAAATGTACGTCTGCTTTCTACAATTTTTATCGATTGTAAATAGTTATTGTCTGTTTTTAACGAAGTTTTAAAACTTTTTAGTAGCCTATTTATTATTTTTTTTGTGTCCTATTTTTAAAATAGCAAATTTAATATTACGCCTATAGATTTCTTAATGTATAGGATTTTTCCAATTTTTAGTTTAAAGAAGGTACCACTTTTCTATACTTTTATATCCGATTTAAACTTATCTATTTTAAAATTAAGAGTTTTCGTTTATTTTTTGCAAGATCCAAAAGTTCACACTTTTGAGAAACAAATGTTTGTACCATAATAAAAGTGTATTTCATCTATTTTTTTACTAACAGCAATCCCTTCTACATTTTTTTAAAAAAATGGATTATTAATATTTAATCTTAAATAAGATATTACCTTTATCTTGACGCCTTTCACAATATATCATACTTTTAAAATTTCGCGTCTATTTTTCTTATTTCACGCCCTTTAGTCTTTCTTATTTGTTTTTAATGATAGGGGGCAAATGTCTGTATAACAAACATACCTACAAATTAATATAGGCCAGTGAGAAAGTATGTTCAACAGATGTAGCTTCCTAATTAAAAAAAAAAATTATGCGAAGAAAATGTTTAACCTTGATTTCTTTTAATAATAGGTTATTGTTATTTGTTGTCTGTGCGGTTAAAACTGAGCCAAAAGCAATGTAACTTTTAACGGATTCCCAGTGAACTCGTCGATAGTTAGGCTCTATTACAAAACCGGAACATCTTTTAAAACGTAAAAACATTTTTATGTTTTAGAACTAGATACGATTACACTTCCAAATAATAAATAAATTCGTATGAAGTTAAATGTTCAAAAGTCTTCTTGTGCGAGCTTTATTTGTGCTGATAATTAGAGAACCAATTCGTTAATTTAAAGGAAATAAACTGCAAACTTTCCAGAAGAACGTTTCTAAATGTAAAATATCAGACCTAAAAGTCGCCTCAACCACGATAAGGCAAATAAGTAGCATTCTGACAGTTTATTCCTATACGAACACGTTTTCTTTCATATTATCTACTCACAGTTTAGGCTTAACAACACAGTCTAATCCAACATTATTTATCAGGTTAATTCTTTCTTCCACTATCTAATGTTATCAGAGATTTTATTACTGAAGATAGTAACAGAAATAATTTTCTTATCTGTGATCGCTTTCTCTGAATGTAGGAAGTAAGAATTGTTTATTGGTATTTATTGATATTGACAACAATTTGCTTGATGCTTTCAGATCAAGTTGTTTGTTGGCCTTAACAGAAAGTAAAATTATATATTCATTTAAAAGTAATTGTTAAAAATATTTAAATTTGTGCCTAACCAATTTCATCCCTCAAAATTTTAAATGTTTTTTTCTACTTTACATTTTATAGCTTAAAACAAAAGTTGACAACTTTTTAAATATTTTTTACATTTAGTGAAAAGTAAAGTTCAAAAACAATACTGTGTGTAATATCTTTTTTGTCTCTGTTGTAACTAAATTGAAGGAAATTTTAAAAGTATAAAATACTTGATCTATTGAAAAAATGCCTAACTTTTGTATAAAAACACAAATAATCAGTTTTTGTTCGTATTTAATGTGAATTATATTCGCAAAACGTTAATATAAGAAAAACCTTTTGTTATAATTTGAAAGTTTCAAGTAATCAGCGTTAAATCTGAAGGTCAAACATTTCGAAAAGAACTGCAATTTCTGCAAGGAACTGCGAATAACTACTTTCCGAAATTAGAAAATAGTTCAGACGTGGTTACGACATTCGTTCTTACAAACCAGAACCTAAACATTTTTGCTAGTAGATCCCTGACCTAAGCAAGGCAGAGCAAATATGGCGATACATTTTAGCTCTATGCATTTCAGGGTTCTTAATCGAAAGAGTTAGTGGATCAAAACCTAAGCTATTAAATAGAAAACCGTAAAAATTATTTCGCAAAACAGGCCTACATACGGAAAACATTTATACGAGTAAAATTAACAGATGGAAAACATTGTCCGTGAATAAATCCAGAGTTTTTTAATAAATTAAAATCTTCATGATTCTTTTTAGTCCGAAAAATTTACTCCTCATTGTAAAGAAAATGAATTCTGTAAATAAAATTTATTGATTAGATATTGGTAATTTAGAATATGTGCATAAATTAATTATTAGTGAAAAGTTTACTATGTAGGTTTTTTAACATAATAATAGCAATTACAGCAGTTAATTTACGGTTTATTAATTAATTGATAATTCACTCACTGGCATTCGTTCATGATCTCCTCCTGAGTTCGGACCTGGACAGGCGCCAATTTCTCCACAGATTCATCATAATTGCAAAAGCACCTGGTTATCTTATCGTCGAAAGTGTTAACCAAATCTTCTAAAGAGCCGGAGAACGTTTCCGTGAAATTATCGGCCACGGACGAAGCAGACGCGGAATCGGTATTGCACTGGTGCACACATTGTTGTTGAATGATATTCGTCGCGTTATCACAGATCTGATCCGATTGTTGCGTCAATTTCGGAGTCTCCAGTCCGCCGTTGTCCACTATCAAACCGTCCTTGTTTTTCAAATTGTTCAGATTACGCGTTTCTTGTTGCATGAAGTTATCACCGACCAGCGCCGTCTTGTTTTGTTGATTGTGAAAATCGGTCACGCCCCAATCCTCCGCTTCTTCGAATTGCGCTAACGGAGCTTCAAATTTCAGCTCAGCCATTTTACTGCACGTATCCCTCATGTTACGTTGAGGTCGGCCAGTACCTCACTGCGCTTGCTTGGTTCAAATCGACCGGGCTGCTGCCTGTTGGGAATAACTGTAACTACTTCTCCCCACTATTTGCTTCGTTATTGATTACATATGTACCAGGCTCACTGCAACAATACAAAAACAAAATACATATTAGTTATCTTTATGTAGTTCTATTAATAGATACTATCATTTTTTTATGCAGAGAAAGTAATGATGCCATTCATTATTCTATTATTTAGACTGCTGCTAAAGTTAAATTGCTATTTTAAACCTGTAGTATGTTTAATTTGTCAATTTCATGCATGAAATACTTCAATATATATATTAAAGGTATATAAATATAACTTGCTATTGATTTTAATACCTCAAGAGAAATGCATTACATAAATATAATAGACGTTTATTTTTATACGTACTTTGAAACTTTGTTTTCTAAAATTGCATTTTATTCAGCTCCTTCTATTACTTAATAGTTAATAAAATATTTTTTATTCATTCGCCCTAGTTCAAATGATTTTTTTAAAACTTGTAGTTGATAACACGATGTTAATACAGTTTTTTTCAAATATTAATTCATTAATTAAATTTAATTAATTGATTATAGTTTTATAGTTATAGAGAGAAAAACGTTTAATAAAAGGGGCAAGGTATGCAATAAAGTTATTTCGTCCCATTTGGCTTAAAATAAGAGACAACATGATTTTATAAAACAGCTGATTTTATGTTATAGGTTATGTGATAGAACAGCTGTTTTAACGCATAGGTTATGTTACTTTATTTACGTTAATTGTATTTATGTAATAAAAAGTAACTAAAATAACTCTGTTCGTCTAATTAGGACTTCAATTTGTGTTTTTCTTTTTTTTATATGACTTGTTTGAAAAAGTAATGCAATTAAATTATATAGATATACTCATATTCTAATAATATAAAACAATGCATAAAGAAAAGAAGGAATTAAACAACAAAATATAGGCTATTAGTCAAAATTATTAGTAAAGATTAAAAACAAAACCGTTTATTAAAAAAAAATTGATAGGGCAATAGTCTCGTAAAAACGCTTATAAAAGCACATCATCGAGGAATAGACCTACTAACTGAATATTAGCACGCAACAATTAGTTATCAATATACAGTAATGGTAACTTTTCATTTTTCAAAATCAATTACCATTCTTTAATATCCATGCATCTGAAAGTTGTTAATTATTTTCGTTTTTAGCCGACATAATAAAGAAAACTTAATTATAGGCTGATACTTTAAGAAATCTGTTCCTTTAAAGCATATCAAATTCACTAACTTTGAATTTTAGGCCAACTTTTCCAAGAAAAGTATTTAATGAAGGTCCAATAACTTAAGTTTGGTATTCATAGTCAAACATAGCCCTACTTCTCATGTAAATCATAAGGCACCTCTGGACGGCATTTTTTTGTGAATGACGTCGTCATTGTCTATTCGGCATCTCTGGGCGCCAAAAAGGTTTAATTTTTTGGTACCCGTGTTCATTCATTTAATTCCGCGGAATATAACTCAGGCCTAATTATTTAAAATTTAAGTTTATGTAAAAACATTACAATATAATTCAATTCCAGATAAGTGATTTCTTTACCGCTGTATATTGCCCCTTTTTTGTCGGTGGAGAAAGCACCACATTTTTTGTTCTCTAGAGTTTTTTTTTTGTTTCACACTGCATACAGTACCGGTTTCTGAAATCATAATTTCAGTTGAAGGCTCTCTCTCTCTCTCTCTCTCTCTCTCTCTCTCTCTCTCTCTCTCCAAACAACAATGGATGTTATAAAACACTGTTCTTGCCGATGTAACAAAATCTATTTAACTCATACATTCCGATCTCACCAAGTGTTTAGCTTATTCGTGAAAAGATGTGAGTGAGTAATCTTTAAGTTTGGTATTCTTCTTATCAAGTAGCTTAGCTATAAATAAGTTACATTGTGATCGGAAGTGTCAGTTCTGTGCAGTGGTAAACAAAGGTATCGTAAAATGATGGCAATGACAGATTAAAAGAAAGCTTTTGGCTTTAGCCACGGGCCCCAATAAACCTAAGCGAACCACTATTTGAAAAATAATTGCTGATACTTCGAATGTACAAATCATTATGTATTCACTTATCAATTACACTCTTTAATGTTCTTGAACAATAATCTTACTTTGTATATATGCGAGGCGATTTTCGAGGACTAATTTAACCTAACCTAACCTAGCCTAACCCTAGTCTCAGATGATGCTCGAAAGTCGACTCGCATATATACTAAGTAAGATTCTTCTTCAAGTACATTAAAGTTTAAGTGTTACACATATATTCTACAATATGTATTCTTGTGTATTAATAAAGAAATAATATAATATACAAATACAAGAATAATTTATTGAATGTACAATTCAAATTGAGTATTCTTGATAATGTTGGTACTGTTTGCCAACGAAAAGCTTTGAATTGTACATTCAATAAATTATTCTTGTATTTGTATATTGTCTTATTTCTTTATATATATATATATATATATATATATATATATATATATATGTGTGTGTGTGTGTGTGTGTGTGTGTGTGTCTGTGTGTGTGTGTGTATGTGTGTGTGTGTGTGTGTGTGTGTGTGTGTGTGTGTGTGTGTGTGTGTGTATGTGTGTGTGTGTGTGTGTGTGTGTGTGTGTGTGTGTGTGTGTGTGTGTGTGTGTGTGTGTGTGTGTGTGTGTGTGTGTGTGTGTGTGTGTGTGTGTGTGTGTGTGTGTGTGTGTGTGTGTGTGTGTGTGTGTGTGTGTGTGTGTGTGTGTGTGTGTGTGTGTGTGTGTGTGTGTGTGTGTGTGTGTGTGTGTGTGTGTGTGTGTGTGTGTGTGTGTGTGTGTGTGTGTGTGTGTGTGTGTGTGTGTGTGTGTGTGTGTGTATAACTTTGCAACACTGTTATCTTGTATTCACCATCACTTACACTTTAATAAACTTAAACACGAATCTTACTTGGTATATTTGCGAGTCGAATTTCGAGTGCTATTAATTACGTGCTCTCATTTCAAGCTTATGTAGAGACTCACGTCTCCTTTTCGTTGGTTGGTGTGTGAGAATTCCGTTGTCACGTGGTATAACGGTACTGTTCTATTTTCGGTTTCACTGCTTTGTGGGTTAGTTTTGGTCTGTCTATGGGTTAATTTTGTCTTTTAGGTTGAATAATTTATCATTTTTAAATTTTATTTGCACTTGTTCGTTTATTATATTATTTTTGTGTATATAAATTTGAAGTTGTTTCCATTTCGTCATTTTATGGCCTTTTTGTACTATTTTATGTATGTTTTATAATGAGAGGAAAGTGTGATTATTTTTTATGACGTGTGTGGCTAAGTTTGAATTGTAAGTGTTTGGTTAGATGTGTATACATTAAGTTTAAACATACTACTGTTTTAGGGAATTATCAATGTTAAACAGCAATAAAATTTCGTAATTATATATCTTTTAAAACAAGTTATTTATTAAAGTAGAATTTTATATTAAAAGATATTAATAGACCTACTCACTTTACATTGTCGATATAGAAGTTTTCTCTGTTAATACATTGTTTATACAAGCTCAAATATTGTTTATATTATAGCTTTATTATTATTTATATGACATTATTTAACTTTTTTCCAACATACTATGGCCTGGAAAAGAGATTACATTTTTCTCGTAACGATGACGTCACAATAATATAAGGATGAAATATACAAGTGTTTTTAAAAAACCTGATATAAGAGGAAGTTTTAATATAAATCTATAAAATTTAGCTCATATTGGATTTTACGGTCAGTTAAATGTAACAGGTTACTGTTAATACAGAATTTTTATTATAAAGTAGACTAACAATGGCTTATTTCACCTGGTAACTCATTAAACATAACTACTGCTAAATTAAATAAACAATTATAACGAAACATTTACATTTAAATGTAAACACGTTAGCGCTTATTTGTTACTTCTATTGAAGTGGAACTTCTTTCGGTGCAACAAAAAAACGCGCATTGGAATGAATAGGTGACGTCATAGAAATTAAAATGAGAGACTTTAATAACCCGGAGATAAACGAATCGTCCCGAATATTTCCGAAAGTAAGAAATAGGTTGTATAAGTGTACAGAGTTTTCAAGTTTATGCGGTATTTTAACAATGAGTAAGTATTTTACAAAAAAAAGGTTTACCAGATAATTTTTAGCAAAGACATTGTCAGTAAACGTAAGGTAAAGTTTGGTTAACATGAGAAAATAAATGAATAAAAAACATTATAACAAATATTACTATAATTTAAAAAATTAAAGAAAAATAAAGAAAAACTTAGAAAATAGAAAAAGTGTAAAAATCTTTCAAACATGTGTTGCTCCCAGGGGCCGTATCAGGGCAGGAACATGTTGCTAATCAAGGTTGATATTTTTACTTTAGACATAAAACGAAATTGAGCAAATGAAGCTCTAAAATAATATTCCGGAAATAAGAAAAAAGGAGAAGCGATCATTTTGTTATACTGCTTTGTTTCGCTTTCAAATAATAACAACTAATAATAATTATAATAATAACTCTTTTGTATACAATTACACTGTTTAGAAAAGACAGATTACATCTGTATCACTTCAGCCATAATGTAGTCAATGACGTTTTGTAGCCAAGATTACGCTTAACCCCCCTCCCTATTATTACCCTAGGTTTGACCCTAGAATCTGAATTTCGCAGCCTGCGCTGGCGGAGAAACTGAAAAAGCAACAAAAATTTTTTGACGTTCTCTGGAATCGAACCCAGAACCTTTAGGTTAGGAAAGTGCTCTACCCACTTGGTGATTTAGATACCCACATCAATAATTTTTAAAATTTACATTTATTTTTTAAAACGGTTGTGTAAAATAAGTTAAGAAAGAAATACCTTAAGATTTGCGTTGCACAAGTTTAACATCGATTGGTCTATTAATTAGGAGGTGTATATTAATTTGTGAAGCCCTATATTTGTTCCCACTTATAGTTTTTATGAATAACACGTCTTGGGAAATCAGGAACTCATTTGTCAAACTTCGCCAGTACTGTTTTCATCAAGTATTCTTGTATTCTAAAATATTCTTCTTTATTTTTATTTAATATTTTCCCCACATTGAGCCACCGAGATTGGGCCCCAAAACCCTGCTCAACCATCGTGACACTCATCCTCTCACGAGCTCCCACCGGATGGTAACTGTCCAAACTGATGAGATTTTTCCATGAACAATCAGGAGATAGTGAAACGAAACAGTACTGAGGACGCTTTCTCTACTCGTCTATACATAGACCCTTTTATCTTTACGACGCCCCTTTACTAGTTTAATCATTATTCAAAATTCATGAGTTTATTCAATTGTATTAATTTTTTTTACCCATTTGATCCCATCGTCTAGGCAGCCAGAACCTGCCCAACCTTCATGAGACCTATCCTCTAGCGAGCTCCCTCCGTCTCACAAGCACATGCGGTTAGTATCCTGCCCAAGCTTGATATTAGCTATTTCCATGAACAATCAGGAGTTAGACAAATGAAACAGTATAGTAAGTGTCGCGCTAATAGAGCTTTTTCTATTCATCTATAAATAGTATCTTCTATCTTTACGTCCCGCCCCTTTACTACTTTAAGCATTATTCTTAATTCATGAGTTTAATCAATTTTATTAATTTTTTTACCCATTTGATCCCATCGTCTGGGCGGCCAAAACCTGCCCAGCCCTCGTGAGACCCATCCTCTAGCGAGTTCCCTCCGTCTCACAAGCACATGCGGTTAGTATCCTGCCCAAGCTTGATCTTAGCTATTTCCATGAACAATCAGGAGTTAGACAAATGAAACAGTATAGTAAGTGTCGCGCTAATAGAGCTTTTTCTATTCATCTATAAATAGTATCTTCTATCTTTACGTCCCGCCCCTTTACTACTTTAATCATTATTCTTAATTCATGAGTTTAATCAATTTTATTTATTTTTTTACCCATTTGATCCCATCGTCTGGGCGGCCAAAACCTGCCCAGCCCTCGTGAGACCCATCCTCTAGCGAGTTCCCTCCGTCTCACAAGCACATGCGGTTAGTATCCTGCCCAAGCTTGATCTTAACTATTTCCATGAACAATCAGGAGTTAGACAAATGAAACAGTATAGTAAGTGTCGCGCTAATAGAGCTTTTTCTATTCATCTATAAATAGTATCTTCTATCTTTACGTCCCGCCCCTTTACTACTTTAATCATTATTCTTAATTCATGAGTTTAATCAATTTTATTTATTTTTTTACCCATTTGATCCCATCGTCTGGGCAGCCAAAACCTGCCCAGCCCTCGTGAGACCCATCCTCTAGCGAGTTCCCTCCGTCTCACAAGCACATGCGGTTAGTATCCTGCCCAAGCTTGATCTTAGCTATTTCCATGAACAATCAGAAGTTAGACAAATGAAACAGTATAGTAAGTGTCGCGCTAATAGAGCTTTTTCTATTCATCTATAAATAGTATCTTCTATCTTTACGCCCCGCCCCTTTACTACTTTAATCATTATTCTTAATTCATGAGTTTAATCAATTTTATTTATTTGTTTACCCATTTGATCCCATCGTCCCTCGTGAGACCCATCCTCTAGCGAGTTCCCTCCGTCTCACAAGCACATGCGGTTAGTATCCTGCCCAAGCTTGATCTTAGCTATTTCCATGAATAATCAGGAGTTAAAGAAATGAAACAGTATTAAAGTTAATTAATGTAATCATTTTTAGTTCACTGATTAAATTATAATTAAAAATTATATAATTAGTAAATACATAGGCCTTACTTGCTGACGCGTTTCAAAAGAATCGTACCTTTTACGAAGCAAAGCCTCTCTAGCGGCATAACGCGTTTGGTACAAAGATGTCGCAAATAGATTTATGACTGTGGAAGGGTTGGGTTATATTGGTTGTGCGCTATGAAATGGAAAGGGAGTTGGCCTCAAAGTGTGTGTGGTCATTTAAAATGTTTTCTTTATCTCTTGCGTAATGCTTGTATATCTCATATTTTTTCTAGCTGTTAGTTTTTTACTTTGTTTTAATGTGTGGAGTATGTTTAAATTAATGTGTATGTCCGTGTGTGTGTGTGTGTTGCGTGTTTTTAGGTGTAATGCGTAGCTGGATTTTGGGTTTGTATGCTTTCTTTGGGCAATGTGTTCTTCGAAACGTGTATAAAATGACCTACTAGTTTGGCCGATATAGTAGCTGGGACAATCATTTGATGTTAATTTGTAGGTACCGGATAGTTTGTTTTTGTCTGTTTTTTTATGAAAGGGTCGTATATTCTGTCTTAAAGTGTTTGTTGTTTTGTAAGATATTTGGTATTGAAGTTTTTTGAATGTGGAGGCTATTGTGTTTGTGTTTTTGTTGTGGTAGGTGAGGGATATGTATTTGTTGTTTTTTGATTGGTTTGTCTGCGTGGCTGTTTAATGTTGTTTGTGTTTAATTTTCCTGAGTATGTTGTCCATGAGTGCGTGTTGTTAGCCGTCTTGTTGAGCGATGTATTTTATGGTATTAAGTTCTTCGTCGTAGTCTTTCTGTAGCAGAGGTATATTGATTAGGCGGTGTAACATATGATTAAATACAGCGTGTTTGTGTTGTGTGGGGTGATTAGATGTATTATGTATGACAATATCGGTAGTTGTTGGTTTTCTGTATATTTTGTAATTGTGTTTGGTGATGGTAAGGTCTAGAAAGTTTATTTTATTGTTTCCTTCTAATTCGATGGTAAATGTGAGGTTTTGGTGTATGGTATTAATGTAATTGTTTAGTTCTTTGATTTGCCGTTTATTGCCGTTGTATATAATTAAAATGTCATCTACATATCTATGGTAATAAATTAATTTTTGTGTATTATTTTTGTTCTGTGGAATGTATTGTTGTTAAATGTCATGTAGGAATATTTCTGCTAGGATGCCTGAGATGGGAGAGCCATGGGAAGGCCGGCTTTCTGTGTGTAGAATTTGTGTTGGTATGTGAAGTAGTTTTGTGATTTGATGAGTTTGGTGAATGTTATGATTTCGTGTATGAGTTTATGTGGAGTTTTGTTTGCTTGAGCATGTTTTTTTTAGTATTTGGAGTGTTTGTTCTATGGGCATATCACTGTATAGGCTTTTTATGTCGAATGATGCAATGGTGGAGTTGTGTCGTATGTGTATTATTTTGATTTTGTGAATAATGTCTAAGTTATTGTTTACGTATTTGTGATTTTGAAAGTTTATGTTGTCTCTGATAAGTTTATCTATGTATTTGGCAAGCTTATATGATGGTGCATGTGTGTGGTTGATTAGTGGATGGATGGGTGTGTTTTCTTTGTGGATTTTAGGTAAAGCGTTTAAAGTGAGAGCTTGGGGTTTTATCTGTTTGTAATATTTCTTTTGATCAGTTTTCATGATTTCATTGCTTCTATTTAAAAGGTTTTTAATTTCAGTTTGTAATTTGTGTGTATGGGTCTGATCGGAGTTCGGTTATTTTGTTTTCTGTTATGAAGTTGTTTACTTTGCTGTCGATGTCTTGTTGGTGCATTATTACGATGGAGTTACCTTTGTCTGCTTTTAACAAAATTAGGTTCTGTTTGTCGCGTTTTTGTATAATTGACTTAAGGGTTGAAAGTTCGTTGTTTATGATTGGTTTATTGTTTAAGGGGTTTATATTGGGCATTTTATGTTTAATGTCTTGTCTAATATATTCATGGAGTGTAGGATCTGTGTATTGAATTGCTGTTTCAGTGTCCAAAAGGATGTTAGACATGAGTTTGTGGTTGTATTTATTGGGGTATAGGTTATATTTCAGATCTTTGTTTAATATGGTTAATTCGTTTGTATTGAATTTGATATTTGAGGTGTTGATGGTGCGCGGATGAAATTGGGGGTCGGTGTAGATGGTAATACTGTTTTGTGTTGCGAGATTGTGCACACCAAACACAATTTCAAAATAGGCCTGTACAGAAAACCAATAATAAAATATATTGCTCAACAAGACGGCTCACCACATACAATCATAGACAACATACTCATGAAAATTAAACACAAACATCATCAAACAGCCACGCGGACAAACCACACAAAAAAACAACAAATACATATCCCTTACCTACCACACCAAAAAATCACACACAATAGCCTCAACATTCAAAAACCTTCAATAACAAATATATATATATATATATATATATATAACCTAGACTGTACTAGGAGAAAAATTGTCACTAGATTTAAAGATCATATTTCCCATATTAAGTACCTCCGACCAGATAAATCTAGTGTATCAGAACATATAATAGACACAAACCATAGTTTAGATGTCAATATTATTAAGTTAATGAAAAATGTTAATAACATAAGTTTTTAAAATGTTTTTGAAAGTATTTATATATATAAATGTAGACACAATAATTTAATAAATTGTGACAAAGGGCCTATTTCTAATTCAGTTTTATATTCTTTGATTGATTAAATTAAAAATCAGCTGATTTTAAGTGACAATGTTTAAGACAAAGTAAGAATTACATTTATAACCTCAATATTTTTTTGCTACATATGTTACGTTTTAAATTAAATTTTTGTTGATAAAATCGACGACGTAGGAACGGAACAAAAATACCTAACTTTTTTTCTTGTTTAGAATGTAATTTTATTAACATACGTAAAAATAAAAATTTAAGTCGATCAATCTTCTTCAAGTATTGTCCACCTATTTAATTCCATCTACTTTTCCTTATCCAACCCTAAATAAGTCCTGCTAACTAACAAACACTAACAACAAACTTTGGCTGAAATAAGGAGTTTCCCAAATCCAACGCTACTGCTGTGGGTCAAACCACTGACTGTGGATCAAACAACACTCCTTAGATTACACATTCGGACAGTGTAACTACACCAGAGCGCTTGCGGTGAGTTAATTCCTAAACAGTATTTGCTTCTCAAATTACCTATTTTGCAAGACAAATTACTTGATAATTGCTGAGCGATTCGGCGTCGCATTGTGTCAACGACCGAGGTCACCTTTCTGAGAAACAGAACAATACTGTATTAGATTTTCATTCGTTTCAAACATTGCTTCTGTCATTTACCAGTGACGTAAAACCGGTGGCCTAAAGAAATTACACTAATTAGAAAATAAAAGTAATTAATTAAAACCACTAAGAATTTTGCAAAGTAGACAATTTTTTAATTATATTATCATTGTTCTAGAAACGTATCCAGAGAGGTGTAAATGTTTTCACCCTAAATATCAGAGTATATTTAATTTTCACTCTTCAACAAAACGTTCTACAGTGTCGAAAATTGCAACCAAACAAATACAAACACCATAAATAACAAACATAACTAAATTTATGTTAGGTGTTAAATTTAAACTAAATTTATGATTAAATTTTAACATAAACTAAATTAATATTAGGTGTTAAAAATTAACTAAATTTATATAAGGTTTTACAAATAATATAAAATTATATTGAGTTTTTATTATGCTACTGAAATGTAAAAATGATTGCATGAAAAAATATTATTGAATAAAATATAGGAACTATAAATTAAGAAAAAAAATACTACTTACATGAAAACAACAAATAATACTCGTACATTATTATGCATATAAAAAAACAATTTAAAAAAGTACTAAAAAAGAAGAAAACTAGGATTGAGAGACAATAAACATATAAATTAGATAAATAAAAAGTAGTGACAACTACTAAAGTGCATGCATGTAACAGAAATAAATATTAATATTTTAATAAAATTGAAAAATCCACCTTAATTGATATATTTAACAAAAAATATTATCTAGGATAAAGTTCAAAAAAAATACTTGAGCACTATAAAACTATATCCGCCCCCCCACACACACACACGCGCGCGCGAGGGCACACACACACACGCGCGCGCGCGCGCACTCGCACACACACACGCGTACACATACACGCACACACACACACACACACACACACACACACGCACGCATACACACACACACACACACACACACACACACACACACACACACACACACACACACACACACACACACGTATACACACACACACACACACACACGCATACACACACACACGCGCGCACACACACACACACGCACGCATACACACACACGCGCACACACACACGCATACACACACACACACACACACACACACACACACACACACACACACACACACACACACACATACACACACGCACGCGCGCGCGCGCACACACACACGCATACACACACACACACGCGCACACACGCACACACGCACGCATACACACACACACACACACACGCACACACACACACGCGCACGCATACACACACGTTGAAATTTCCAATGTACAACCTTAAATTGTTGCCATGGTTACCACACAATATCGTAAATAATGCTCAAGGATTAAAAATGAATAAAAAGAATAAACAAACAAATTGGATTACCGGTATCGAACCTTGCTTCATAAACGAACGATCCGAAAGGAAAGCGAATAGAAACTACAACACAATGCAAGCGACAAAAAAGAAAGCGTATAATTAGTAACAAACAAAAATAAAGTTCAATACCATACATAGAAAGGAAAATGGAAAAAAACAAGGAAATTCGCTTCCAATTTTCACTTGATATTGCTATTCTGGCACATGTATATAAATATTTATATTAGTTGTTATCATAATATAAAAAGAAACTAAAATATTTTGTTTTAATCAACTAGGAATTTGACTAAAAATATTTTTAGATTATACTTTTTATAAATGAACTCCTTCTAAAACCTTAATCAGTATGAAATCAATATCCTGCTCCGAAGTTTAGCACAACCATCAGGCGATTGAAGAAAACCCAATCACTACTCTGTCTACTAATATCTTTGCCAAATATTTTACTTCAACTACTTTCTGGCAAATAAATATCCGTGTATCTTAGCAATTGTATATTCGCACACACGATGAAATAAAGTAAGTTTAAAAACATTACTCGGTTTTCATAGAAATATGAGATAATTTCAGAAGAATAGTAGCTACTTAGTGCACTTTCAATGTGATAATATTTTTTATTTCAACAATTATATCTAGTTAATAAAAAGGTACACTAAACCTGCCTAACAATAAATACAGTAAATATATACTATAAATAATAAATATATTGATGAGTACAGTATAAAGTTTTGATAATGGAGTAAAACCGAAACGTGTCAACGAAGAGTAATATTTTTATTATGAAAGGCAAGAAAATGTACGAGTCTTTCTATCAAAAACGAAGATGATTATTTTAATAGTTAACAAGATTTAAGCTGATCAACTAAATAAAACCATACATTAAACATATTTTTTGAATGAGCATTTTTACAAAAATAAAATAATATTTACTGAACCAATATGTAAACAATATTTATGATCACCAAAATTAAATATATTTAAAAGAATCAGCTGGAATAAAATTTAATTTATTCCTAGCATTTTTTCAAAATATAATAGTTTTATTCGTACAACCTCAGTTCTATAAATATAGCAAACCTTTTTTAAAAGTCGACATATACCAGCTGTATAGGTTAATAAACAATTTGGTCAATATGTTTAACTAAATAGCGTTCTAAACGGCAGAATGGATTCCGTTCATACTGTACGGTTTTGACCTCCGAAAGTATCAAACTGTTAAAACCATTTTGATATTTATTATAAATTGAACTTAAAGTCGCCGTACGGTTACCGTTTATGCTGTAACAATACAATGCTACACGACACGGCAATCGCTTCGCGCCGTTTGTGTATCGGCCTCCCTATACGCTTTTATAATCAGAACACAAAAGATTCAGTTAAGAGGTTAAATAAAACAAGACTTTATAAAGACGTGCGTCATTTTGAAGAAAATAAACTATATTGATCATTAATTTCGAGTGTATCATATAATATCATTTATAGCACTTAATGTACAACACGAAGACTAAAAGAAACAAATTGAAGTAAGTAATATAATAATAACAATAGGTAGGACTTGATACAAGTACACAGAAAAACAAACTAAATAAAAAAATTAGAGTTGAATTTTTAAGAAATAGACAACTCGATAAGTTAAATTTATACCCAGTGAATAATTACTTCGTAAAAAAATGTCCCATTTATATATCATGTTATTGTGAATGTAGAACAACATTGAGTGCAAAACATCGCGCCTATTGCTTGCCAAGTAGGCCACCCCACTTACAGCCCTGCCCTGGGAAATGTCAACCTTCTTGGAGAAAATGTCGAATAAATGTCAAAAAGCGACTTTTACAAAAAATACCTCTGGCCCTTTAGGATATTGTGTATGCTTTACAAAGGCAAAATGTCATTTTTCTAATAACCGCTTGGAAGCCAACAAAATATTTTGTATGAGTATAATAATTGATTTTTAATGAGATGTAACTAATGTGTTCTCTTTTCAAAAATAGTTCAACCTTTCATTACTCATGTTTAACTCAGCATTTCCTGATGATGTTGGTACTGTTTACCAACAAAAAGCTTTAGATATAAATTAATAAATATTCTTGTATTTGAATAACCTATGTTGTTTTAAATTATTAAACAAGAAAACGTATTATATATACATATATATATATATATATATATATATATATATATATATATATATATATATATGAAGTTATTATTATTACTTGTAAATAATTTTTTCCACCACTAAAATAATTTACCAGTAATAATAATAATAAATTCATAAAGTCAGTGCAACGGGAAAATAATGGACAACGTGAAATATCCCGATATATATATATATATATATATATATATATATATATATATATATATGTGTATGTATGTATGTATGTATGTATGTATGTATAAAGAAAGAGAGAAAAAGAGAGAGGGAGGGGGAGAGAGAAAACCACGCACATAAGTATATTTTATGTTAAAATACGAATACGTGATTTTTTTAAAAATATTTTTGAAAAATAAATTAAGAAATGTTTGTTAACAAGTAGGTAGTAGTAAAAGTTATCTGTAATAGGTAACATAAATTCACGTATTGAATGCTTGAAATGACAATTTCAAAAACTTAAATTTAACACAAAAACACAGTGGATAAAAGACATATTACAAAATATACATGATGTACAGGTAGCAAGAAATCTTAAAGAACAAAAGTATTCTATTAGGGGGGGGGCTTGAATTCTTCAGGTGATAAGTATAAGAAACTTTGAATAAACATAAAAAACGTAAATTATTGAACAGAAAAGAACATATATAAAGAGCTTTTACAATCGCTAGGCTTTAGCCTCTGTCTTGGTAAAATAAGATTGCAACATAACCAAAATTTTACAGCCCTACTGTGCGGTTGCAAAATAACCAGACTCAATAATCAAGTTGCTTACTTAATATATTTTCTTGGTGAGTTATAAAACAACGAACAGAAGAATAAATGAAGGTAAATTCTTTGAAGTGCTAAATAATAACACTACTAAGGACAATAATGGAAGAAGACAATAATGGACGATAATAAAGCAGAAGCAGTGTATGAATAGCATCCTTAAATAAATAAACAGGTGTATACGACAAACACCAAGGATTTCTGTGTAAACAATCGCATGATGATGATATTGAACAACACAACAAAAAGGAGATAAAACATACAATATATAGTTAACACTACAAAGGATTAACTAAGTAGAAATTGCAACGAAGAAAATCACTGAAATTGAAATATTTTTAGGAATAAACGCAGAAGAGACCTAGTTGAGTGCCACGAGAAAACGAGTAGGAAGATAGGGATGTTTTATATCCAAGCAGTTTCATCGATAGTGTTCATAAACATATTTGCTCAAATAAAGTGCAATTATTTCTGATATTTTCTTTCTGTATTTATTCAGTCAAAAGAGATGTAAAAAGGAATAAAATAGCCTGTTAGGAATTTCGTATTTAATAACGATCAGTTAATCAGACTATTAAACCTATGAAAGATATGTTAATAGGTTTTAGATAATATGATAATATCTCAAAACTCCCTGATTCAGGATATACGAAATAATAAGGCTAAACTATGCAGGGCTGTGTAGCTGAAGTAGGGGCTATACAAAGATGTTTGATGTCATAACATGTGCACATAAAAAAAAATAAAGAAAGTGAGGTTATAACAAGTAGTATTACGTCAATTCCTACTCACATCAACAAAAAAAATTACTTTAGTTACTTTTTAATAAGTAATCACAATTATTATAAGCGTGTAAATACATATGACAGAATCACAATATTAAGTGGCAAAACTGAAAGCGAAATTAATCATTTAAATTTTATTAACGAGTTAATATTTGAAAAAAGCTGTATCCATCACTACAAGTTTAAAAAAATGTATTTGAACTAGAGTGGTTGAATAAACAGTATTTTATTAACGATTGAAAATTTGAACAAGATATATAAATAGGGAGAGTGTGAACTAATAGTATGAATTAAAAATAGTTAATGATCTCCCACCCGCCCCTGCGAGAAGTAGAAAATTATCTTTTTAAAGAGAAACACTTGACCCTATACTTTAGGAATAGGTGTTTGAATGTGAAGCGAATCTGCAGATTTTTGTTTCTTGAAAGTCCATATTTTTAAGTCTAACAGTTTAATTGAACGAAAGCAAAAATTTGATTTAGTAAGTCAAACATGATCAGCCATTTATGTAACTTTCGGCGAGAGTTTAGAGTTTAGCTCCACCTCCTGTTATCGTGATTTGGCGCAAGAATGGTTCACAGGTAGACTACTTTGTACTGGGCAACAGTGACTACAAACTGTATGTCTTCCTGTGAACCTGCCGGGCTGTAATAATAGCCCACGCTCAAACAATCATCTATTGGTTTCGTCCCTGTACCAGCTAAACTGTAGGCGGGGATAAACTTTAAACACTCGCCGAACGGATTTTACCATATTGTTTCATTTAAAGAATTAAAATTGTTTAAGGCTTCGGTAATAAACGAAAGAATCCGTATTGAACTTTAAAACAAAGAAATAGAAAGAATACAATATATTTTCTAAAAAAAGTTTATAAAAAGAAACTTCCATCGTTCTAAGAAGGGCTATTTTTTACCTTGTATAATAGCAAGCAGTAAAACATTGTTTAGTATTCTGCTAGTACCGATAGTCAACACGAAATGGATATCGATCAGACTCATAGGCGCCGCATGCAATCGTCAATTGCAATCATCATGCAATCGTCAATTGCAGTAATCATGCAATCAAAATTATCCTTTATTCGCTACAATCTTCTTCTTCTTGTTATAATAATAAAGCAGATAAACTAAGTGGATAAGTAGGATGTATAAAAAATAGACACAAAAATCAGGGGCTGTCGACAAAATCATAAAATATTTGGTTATTTTTTAAAAAAATATGATTTATTAGCTTCAAAAAATTTTAACATTTTTGATTAAAAAACCCTCCGCATTTAAATATTTGTTGGCGTAATAGAAGAAAACTCTTGTGTATGTTGAAATTATACATGAATGGTATATTTAAATCTGGTTCAATGACATTGAAAAGTTTCACAAGTAAAACACCATGGATTTCTGTGTAAGCAATCGCATGATGATAATACTGAACAACAGAACAAAAAGAAGATAAAACATACAATATATAAGTAACACTACAAGGATTAACTAAGTAAAAATTGTAACGAAGAAAATCACTGAAATAGAAATATTTTTTCGAATAAACGCAGAAGAGACTTAGTAGAGTGCCATGAAAAAATTTGTCGGAAGATAGGGATGTTTTATTTCCAAGCAGTGTTTATCATCCAAGCAATGATATCATCGACAGTGTTTATAAACATGTTTGCTTAAATAAAGTGCAAATTATTTCTGATATTTTCTTTCTGAATGTAATCATTAAAAAGAGATGTAAAAAGGAATAAAGTAGTCTGTCAGGATTTTCGTTATGTCAATATCTTTTTCAAATTTCAACCACTATTTCTGTTTTAAGAAAAAAAACCTCTTGATTAAATCTTTTCCTCGTGTAAATTCTAACCATAAAATGGCCGAATTTCATTCGTCAAAACTGAACACATACAAAAAGGCGTACAAGAATCTGTTTAATTTCTTATCTCAAAACTACTTTCGATTCGATAATGAAATATACAATGTTATAAAGCAATAGTGGAAGAATCTGCATTGCGGCGTTAGTTTCAGCTAGAATTGCAGGGGAAAGACTTCAGTTGGTTATTGACGTTGTTAAAAAAATATTCATAGTGAATAAAACAGCTGACTCACAGATACTGGTAGGATAATGAGGGTTTAGGCAACGAGAAAGAAAACTCGTGTTGTTAAATTTGTAAAATTTGATATGAAATTACTACAGATCTAAATTAAATATTGTTTTTGCAAAGAAAAGGATTTTACTATAAAATAACAATAATGGTAATACTTAGAATAGCAATGATCCATTGTTACTATTTCTTTCAATTGTGAGTGAAATAGTCACAACTATGAAAGAGTCCCTACTATGTATGTTTTCATATATGCATGCTTTAAACAGTTTTCCCTTTCACTTTGAAAGCCAAATAAAGTACAGGAACTGCAGAACGCTCAGAATATATCGAATAAAGCGAAATAGCTAGTTCCTTTTGAACCTATTCTGCCAGCCTTTTACACAAGTCTTTAAGTCCAAGCAGAATCGTACAAGAATATACTCGACCATAAAACCATAACTTCGCGATATGTTGTTCCATCAGCTGTGTAAATGACGTCATGTCTTTAAATCTTTAAAAAATCAAAGGAGTTTTGAATTACTTTTCATACCTAATTCACACAAGTGCGAGAAAAATATGTTGTTTTCAAATTGAAAAATATCGACATCAAAGAGTTAGAAAAAAGAGATTGTATAATTTAATTTTAATTATTGTTAAATTTAAATCATAAATTTCATTTATATAAGAGTTTAATGTAAATAGTGAATTTTTACGATAAAAATAAAAGTTATTTATTTAATTTTGAACAGTTTTTATCAAATGAATCGAACTAAATTAAAACTAAAAATAACGTATTTATATTCTTTTCAGGAAACAACATTTTTCAGTAAATGAAAATTACAGTTGCAAATTTGAAATTAAAAACGAAAATTGACAAAAAGTTTAGAAAAAATAAACACATAACATACAAGAAATTGTTAGCGACAAAAAAAACATATCAAAATTTAAAATGTTTTCAAGACATTTGATACAAAAATGTTCTATAATATTTCATTTTAAACAAATTCGATGATGCTAGGCAAAACGTCTTGAACTTTAAGAGCTTAATATTAAAGTTTGAGATGCTCAATATTCGAAGCTTACTAAGCACTATTACTTAGGTACATAATAAATAACAAATTAACAATAATAGAAACAATTAAATTACCAGCAAGAGAGATGTTTAAAAAGATATTAGTTTCTATAATTAAATAATACTTAACTAAGTGAATACTGAACTGCTTACTTGCTAACAAGTTTCGAAACAATCGTTCCTATTACGAAGCAATTCACTTAGTTAAGTATTATTTAATTATAGTTTAATCAGTGAATTCAAGATGGTTACAACGAGCAACTTTATTAGATTCTATTAAACTAGTAGTGAAACATTTAGAAGAAAAAGAGTGTAAATGAAACAATTAAAACTAATAAAGCCTAAATAAGAACAAGCAACTTACGGTGGATGATGAGTCACCACTACTGACGCCCGCCTTGCGCCGCGACGCCAATATCAAAGGGGCCGAGGAGGGTGGGGATGGCGTGTCACCCGAGGGTAATACCGTAAGTGCATGCGGCAACGCTCTTGTGGGACATATTAGCCAGCGCGGCGTATCGGAAGAGTAGTCGCATGTACACGCATCTAGCTTGGAGTCGTATGAAGGGAATTTACGCCACTTAATTTGTTAGGCAAATCATTATTTACACGTCCACAAAACTTGCTACTAGATATTGTTCACAGGGTGTGCTCTTATTGGACAAGAGTATCTTCCTTAATTTTTCCCCCTCTTCATCTTTATATTTTGCGCCAAACCCCTCTTTCGAGCCTCGAAATGCGTTTTAAATATCATTTCTTAATTCAAAATATACAAACAAGCACGATTGTTAATTCTAATATTTTTAAATTCCAAATGTATTTACTTAGTTCATAAACACCTAAATAGATTTTTAACCAATAATACAAACAACATTTTTATAAGTAAATTCCTACTTAGATCAACAGAAAAGTTATTGTTTTAGGTACTTTTTATTAAATAATTATAATTAATATAAATACAGTAACAATATAATACATTTCTTATGTAAGTAATGCAATTAAATAACCTATGCCACGTAACCTATAACATAAAATCAGCTGTTTTATGAAATCATTTCTTATCATTTATTTTAAGCTAAATGGGACGAAATTACTATATTGCATACCTTGCCCCTTTTCTGAACAGTTTTTCTCCTATTTATAACTAAAGAAGTTAATTAAATTGAATTAATTAAATAGTATTTTAAAAACTGTATTAACATCAAGTGTCATCCACTACAAGTTTAAAAAAATGTATTTGAACTTGAGGGGATGAATAAAAATGATTTTATTTACTACTGAAAATTTTAACAAAATATATAGGCTATAAGGAGAGTGTGAAGTAATAGAAGAAATTGAAAAACACAAAAATCATATTTTAAATTGAATTTTTAAAATAATAATATTTATTTAACCTATAAATAAACATTATCCAGCAGTGATACTTTTATATGAAATTAATTATTTTTAATTGTATATCAACCATTAAATTTATTTTAAGGTAAACAAATTGCTTTATCATAATTAAAAATAACGATAAGCCTGAAACATAAACAATAATCATATCAATTATGACAATAAATTATGTTTACACAAATATGCAGTCGTGGGACCGACCGACAACAAATTCCGATTTCTTACATTTTTGACCCTACTAGTTCATCCCTTCACCATGGGAGCGGTTAGAGAAGGTTTATTTCAGTTAGTTTAACAAAATTTACCTTAAATAAAGTAAAAGATTACGCAAGTCGTAAAATTACTGCCAACATAAAGGTTTTCTAATTGTCAAGGGCAACAAACGATACAGAATTTAAAAAATGATTCAGTGGGACTGACCAACAGGGATGAATACTTCTCTTAAAGAATGTATTTAACAGATATTTTATTAGAATCTTCAATTATGTACAAATAAAAGAATGTATTTAATACGAAATCTCTATTGGATGTTAAAATATTTACCGTATAAAAATTTTATTTAACAAATTCAGTTGAAAACTGTTTTTAAACACTGCTCCTAAGAAATTTTTCATTTCAAAAATTGAAATGAAAATATGTACTAATCTATTATTATTACAGGTATATTGAGTTATTTATAGTAAGATTTATCAAAATATAAGTAAGTGAATATATTTATTACCTGATACAACTATTAAATAATAATACTTTAACTTAATAATTTACAATAAATAAAATAACCTAACCTTCTTGTTAAAACAGTTCTCCTACAACATAACCTGTAACATAAAATCAGCTGTTGTATAAAATCATATGTTATCACTTAATTTACTTTGAATATTGTATAAATATCAATATGTTAGTGTTACGGCAAGTCGAAGATTTCTCTCCGTGCAAAACATACACAATAAGAAAAAGTTCAATTTACAAATGACCAAGGCGCCAATTGATTAAAGTAATACAGCTGTTTCAAGCATCCTAGTTCCCAATTCCACTGATTAAGGTTGTCTGGATGTTTAATCAGTGAAAAGTGTGCGGTTCGCGAAATTTCAGGCGTTCTATTTTTTTTTTTTAAATAATCACTAATAGTCAATTCTTTCCATGTTTTATCTAATAATAATTTGACAAAATAATATATAAATATATAATTAGTTACAATTTTAAACTACACCATAGCCGGCCCTAAGCCTGGTTGGGAAAGGAAGAGGGGAACAAAAAAGCTGATAAGGTCGTAGAAGGATGCATTGATGTCGATAAATACATTCTAAAAATACTACGAAAAGCCTACCGACTTTACCAGCAAATCCAAGTCCAGAATGGATAAGAATGAAAGAGAGTATCTAAAGTCCATTCCAAGAAATCAGGATGGTGACCAAAAATGAAACGTTACCACAAGGAGGAGACGAGTCAGCGATAGACTGACAGCCCGACGCTCGGACTAGGCTACACTGTTCGCTCATGGTTGCCAATTAGTGCTCAGGGATAAACGATATTTCACCATACATCGCAAGGTCGATTCCATACGCGGCAACAGCGCTAAACAAGCACACGCCCAATTTCGTGTAGTGGACTTCAGCGCTTCCAAAAGGTTTTCTCGACTAAGGGTAAATTCCCCCCTACTAAGCGTAAATTTCTTCGACTAAGAAATTTTCCTGGCGCTCCAGGTTGGGGGTCAAAGCGATGGGCTTACTCCGTTCCTGAAAACTTCAAATTTTGCAAAAAATTCGAACAAGCTTTGGATTTTATAGCTATGATTAGAATTGATATAAAAGAAGAATATTATTCATAGCAAAACAAAAAACAATGGCGTTCGAATTGCGATAAACGGCCAATATTACTGTGATAAAGTCGCTTGATATATATATATATATATATATATATATATATATATATATATATATATATATATATATATATATAAAATTAATAAATTAAAAATATTTCAAAAACAAGAATACTTTTAATGAATATATTTATAAATATATTCATTAAAAGTATTCTTGTTTTTGAAATATTTTTAATTTATTAACTACTAAGCGTATTTCTAAAGTAAGGGCCGTTTGTTTATATTCCCTCATAGTTCGCGTGCACGCCGCAACGAGCGCTTGCGTCGCGTCCCGGCATGCCTTGGCAACAACTACGCTCAGTTACAGCTGTGTAGCTAACTTGTGCGTTGTGTTCTGTGCTTGTAAAATTTTCAAGGTTATCAAATCGCTCGCCCCTTGCGAAGTTCGTTTGGTTATACGGTTTTTGTCGGCAAGAAACATGTCTGCTGCAGAAATTCACCGACAGATTTCTGAAGTTTACGGTGCTAATGCTATGTGTGAAGGAAAAGTGCGTAAGTGGGTTCGAGACTTCAAAGATGGCCGCGACAATGTCCATGACGAAGCGCGATCTGGCCGTCCATCTCTAATGTCAGACGATTTGCTGTCTTCAGTTGAAGCAAAAATTCGTGACAACAGACGCTTCACGATTACTACTCTCTCACACGAATTTCCGGAAGTTTCGAGGTCTGTGATTTACAAAATTGTTCATACAAAATTAAACTTTAAGAAACTGTGCTCGCGTTGGGTCCCTAAACTCCTGACGGAGGAGGACAAACACAAAAGACTCGAGAGTTCCTTGAATTTCCTGACACGTTATGACGAAAATGGTGACGACATGCTGAGTCGGATCGTAACTGGAGACGAAACGTGGGTTTCGCATTTCATTCCCGAATCGAAACAACAAAGCATGGAATGGAGACACACGCAATCTCCCGTAAAGGTCAAAGCCAAACAGACTTTGTCACAGCGCAAGATCATGGCGTCCGTGTTTTGGGATAGGCATGGTGTTTTGCTGGTCGACTTTATGGAACGAGGAACGACAATAAATGCAGAAGCCTACTGCCAAACTCTGAGGAAGCTGCGCAGAGCGATTCAGAACAAGAGACGTGGCATGCTCACAAAAAGAATTTTGTTTCTGCACGATAATGCAAGGCCTCACACTGCCACTCAGACCCGAGCTGCATTGGACTCTTTTGGCTGGGAAGTTTTGGACCACCCACCCTACAGCCCTGACCTTGCGCCGAGCGACTTTCATCTCTTCCGTCATCTGAAACATCACTTGGGCGGCAGCCGCTATGACGATGACGACGAATTGAAAACGGCCGTGAATTCTTGGTTATCACAGCAGGCGGCCAGTTTTTATGAAGAAGGTTTCCAAAATTTAGTTGTGCGATATGATAAGTGTTTACAAAAACTTGGAAACTATGTAGAAAAATAGATAAAAGTATGTAGATTCCAAAAATAAAATTAGTTTTTGCAAATTTCTTTTTATTTTTATTTTATTTTCAAACGGCCCTTACTTTAAGAATACCCCTCGTATATTACAAGAAAACATATCACCATATTTAATATATATATATATATATATATATATATATATATATATATATATATATATATATATATATATATATTGTTGGAGTCAGCTTTGGTAGATTAAACAGCTCCAGTATCGACTTTAATCAGCCTGTGCCTTGTCTATTCGATAGCTCAATCTATGGTTTATCGTCGATAGTCTAAGACCACGTTGTCCCTTGCCGCGCGCGCCTAACCCCCACCCTAACACACATTCCATTCCCCAGTCTTTTGCTTGCCGTAGACTGACCAGCACGTCCGTTGCGGGTCTTAAACGTATTTGTTAACCTCGTGGACGTTAAGTTCGCCCCGCGCCTGTCTAAATGTAAGTGTATCGATTTGTATTTGTTTTATATGCTCGTTAACCGCGAAAGTGTACATTATTTAGTCCAAGTGCCGTGTTCGAATGCACCTTTAACCTCGCCGTTACAAGCCGCCGTTACGGAGTCGCTCGCAATCATTTAAAGACTTATTTCAATTGTGAATAGCATGAGAATTGAACTCCGTTTTATTAAGTTTTACAGCACGAGCCGTCTGACCATCACCACTTCACCCAGGGCCCTGCTGCAGAAGTCCAGAAGACATCAAACCTACCGTGCACGTAACCCCTTTGTTCAGCTTAGGGTAAGTGTTAATCAGTTCCAAATACTTTTAGCATAAACTTGTGCCTATTTTTCCCGAGGCTTAATTAGGGATAAACACTGTTTATTTGTTGATTAGTCATTTTTGCCGCCAGCCT
The DNA here is from genome assembly GCA_036971475.1 of Prosapia bicincta. NCBI lineage: Eukaryota > Metazoa > Arthropoda > Insecta > Hemiptera > Cercopidae > Prosapia > Prosapia bicincta. Next base: position 276,108,873 of record JBAIZL010000001.1, on the reverse strand, counting down.
TAATTTTATTCATGTACAATTTCAGTCACAATAACGACCGCGACTATCTCTCTCTTTCGTCTTCTTTCTAATATTTTAGCGGAGCTGACGCCTCCATTTTGGTCCCGTCGGGCCGGATTTTTTTGCATTTCAGCGATCTATAAACATTTAAAGTGCAAAGAACAAGTGTTAAAGTTCTCAGTAACCTCGAAACTTATTCAGTTTTAATAGCAAGGCATTTGCTTTATAAATAAGTTCATAGTGTTTTATAAGTGTTATTTATTATGCGAACAATTTCGAAGCGTGTTAAATTTCATAGTAATAAGCTAAGTTGCAAGCATTGCGTAATCCTGTGTAATTTTCCCGCTTCCCTTTCCTTGTCTAAATTCATTACGCAGTAGTGACGTCACAAGCTGTAGCTTTCAGCTGCTTTCCGCTGTTATCAGCAGATTTATGGGACACCTGCGCAGATAAGGAACACTTGACTAAACAAGTTAGGCAAGATAGACTCAATATTGATCCGTGTAGCTACACTGTAGATTTATCCTGTTCAATAAGGAAAACTTGCAGCCGTTCTAATCTAATGCTTATGATTTGTAAAACGTTATGTCTTTTATTAACTTTATTATACAGTCCACTTTTCGTAATTAAATGTACCATTGTGTAGTCATTAGGTTTGGTTTAAACATAATTGCAATTTAATTTAAATTTTGTTTTTTGTTAATTTAAATTTTGTCACGATGGCTAATAACAACGCATATTGCCTTGATAAGTTGAAGGCTATATGCAGTGATTTAGAGCAAGTAAACAGCTTGCTCGGTGATAGTGAAATGTCTGAGGGCATAGTGCAGGAAGTCAGGCGCCTTCATGTCGAATTTATCGAAACTTTTGACCGCGCGGAGCAGACTTTTGACAGTCAAGCTTCCGAATTTGTCAAGAATGTCTTTATAGCAAAACGTCAATTTCAGGACACCTATCTGCCCATGATAGTAAAATATCCTAACCTCGTTAAGACGGAGGTTACCACGACCTCGCCTGTCAAATCAACACCGACTTCACCTAACCTTCCAAGTCTAACTTTGCCAAGCTTTTCGGGCCAGAGTGACGACTGGATAGATTTTATTACTACGTACGACTCTATGATACATAATAATGAGACGCTTAGTAATATCCAACGTTTTCAATACTTAAAGTCCGTCTTAAAGGGAGATGCACTGGCCATCGTCACCGGACTTTCCATCTCCGAAGCAAATTACAACATTGCTTACAATGCGTTGCGTAACCGATACGCGAACCCGCGACGTCTCGCAGATCATTACTTTAACATAATTAAAGACTTTCAGCGCATCAATAATGCTTCACCCGCGGAACTAAATCGTTTCTTAACCGCGCACTCTAATGCCGTCTGTGCATTAAGAGCTATACCTCTCGAAGACTTAGCGGATTTCTTATTGTTCTCTATGGCAATTAATAATTTGGATGCCAAGACACGATTAAGTTTTGAAAGCCGACTAGGCACTAACCGCATGCCGACATATAAATTATTGAACGACTTTATAACTGAACAGGCTAGAGCCCTGGAGATGCTTAGCCAACCAGCTGCCGTGGTTGTAGCAAACGCCGGACGTGGTCAAAGACCCCGCATGTTGGTGTCATCGATGAATAAACCCGGGTTTCAAGGGGCCCTTGAACCGAATAATTACTTGTCTGAACCTAACCTCACTTTGGGTCACAGCCCTATATTTCAATCAGTAGCGTCAAATGACAATAGCCATCAGAATAAGGACGCCCAAGGTACTATTCAGTCCAAACGTGCTGCGCCAGTCACTATGCAACCGGTTAATCAACCACTACAACCTAACTTGTTGCCTATTATGAGTGCGCCTAGAACGTCAACATTTCGCAATCGCTCGCCACCGCTTAACCTTAATCAGTCTAACATGCCTACCACGCGTGTAGGTAAATGCTACTACTGCGGAGAAAGTCACAGCATCATTAATTGTCAACGATTTATTTCTCTTACAATAGCGGAACGCATTGACGCTATTTCAAAATTACAACGGTGTTATAATTGTCTCGGCTCTCATTATCAAGCTCAGTGTCAGTCTCGTCATCGTTGTAGACAATGCAGCCAAGCACATCACACACTGCTGCACAACGACGCACCGCCACGACGCCTTAGGCCAACCGTTAGCCATCCAATCGATACTAAAGCTCAACCTCGTTCTTTGTCATGCAACATTACCTCGTCTCTCGCCCTGTTGGGTACCGCGCAAGTCGTCCTACAGGACCATTATGGTCAACCTCGTTTTCTAAGAGCTATTATCGACCCCGGCAGTCAGATATCTGCCATTACGAAACAAGCTAGCGATATGTTGAGCCTACCTACTCGGCGTTCGAACCTGTCGTTGATTGGCGTCGCTGCCAAGTCTACACGTATTCACGAATACGTAACTTTAATTTTATTCTCACGACATGACGCGGGCGTCATGCTGACTACGGAAGCCGCTGTGCTCAACCATATAACTGACCCGCTGCCAGCTGATAAATTATCCTCTGCTTTAAGCGCTCAATATCAGCACTTACCGTTAGCTGATCCTCAGTTCGACTTACCTGCCCCTGTTGACATTATACTGGGCGCCGATGTCTTCACGCAAATAATTATCAACGGGCCTCGTACCATCATTCATGGCCAACCATCGGCACTTAACACACTTTTAGGTTGGGTCATTATGGGATCTGTACCTTACAGTACGCCACAACAACCACGCGTGTTTATTACCTCGCTCAAGTCTATCGACGAAAACATGCGACGATTTTGGGAAATCGAAGAGGTAAACGAGTCTAACTTGTTGAGCCCTGATGAGCAGCTCTGCGAAAATTTATTTGCCACCACTACTGAACGTGACGCCACTGGGAGATATGTCGTAGCGTTGCCTTTTAAACCTGACGCCGTCGAACTTAAGTCAAACCGTAATGTCGCTCTTGCTAGTTATCATGCTTTGGAACGCCGTCTGAGCCGACAACCGGATGTCTCACGACAATATCATCAGTTCATGAAAGAATATATGACTTTAGGTCATATGTACCCTGCCGTTAAGCCTTCGAATTATTTAATACCACATCATTGCGTTTTCAAGGCCGATAGTTCTACTACTAAATTACGAGTAGTTTTCAATGCTTCTGCGCCTGATTGCAACGCGCATTCTTTAAACCAGCAATTGCTGGCTGGCCCTAAGTTACAAAGGGACCTGTCCAACGTTATTATCTCGTTTCGATTGTTTGTTCACGCCGTCTGTGCGGATCTTAAAATGATGTACCGCCAAATTGCCGTACGCAAGGATGATCGTCGTCATCAGCATATTTTGTATAGGCCGACTCCTCATTCTCCACTGATGGAGTATGAACTAGCCACTGTCACTTACGGGCTTACCCCGTCTGCTTATTTAGCCCTACGTACACTCGAACAACTCGTCAAAGATGAGGGCGACTGTTACCCTGCTGCGTCGCACGCCATTCTTCATCAAACGTACGTTGATGATGTCGTCACTGGCGCCGATACGTCCGAGGACGCCCAGGAATTAATACGGCAACTTATTAACATCTTCGCACTGGCAGGACTAGAGCTCAGGAAATGGTCTTCCAGCGATCCCGCGCTGCTGTCGACGCTGCCATCTTCTCACCTGGAGCACCCGTTGTTATTCCAAGACGACTCTACCGCTGTTAAAATATTGGGACTCCAATGGCATCCTGTTAATGACTCGTTTTCTTATCGTATTCAAAACTTTGTGTCGGTGCCTACGAAACGCACCATTCTCTCTTATGTCGCTCGCACCTTCGACCCACTGGGCTTCCTTACGCCTATCACATTTTGGATCAAGTCATTTTTGAAACAATTGTGGCTCGAAAGGTTATCATGGGATGAACCTTTGCCAACCGCGCTGCGCAGTCGTTGGGACAGCTTCATTGTCCACTTCGCTAAGTTAGCTGACATTCAAATACCTCGACATGTGGACACACGTGATGCCAAACATCATTTATTAGGCTTCTGTGATGGGTCCGAAGCTGGTTACGCAGCCGCCATCTACTTGCGAACTGAATGGAATGGTTTAGTTTCCGTCAGCCTTCTAAAGGCTAAAAGCAGAGTGGCTCCCGTCAAAACACTCACTATACCTCGAATGGAGCTCTGCGGCGCCGTCTTACTGGCCAAGCTCTATAAGTCTGTTCAGCCTGCTGTGAATTTTGTGGCCGACAACGCTACGCTTTTCTTCACCGACTCAGAAATTGTGCTGCATTGGCTTAGCACCCCGCCACATCTTTTGAAAACTTTCGTTGCCAACCGTGTTATTGAAATTACCTCGAACACTTCGACCAATCATTGGTACCACGTCTCAACTGTTGACAACCCCGCGGACGTTGCTTCCCGTGGGTGTCTACCCGCGCAGTTTGCTACACATCCACTGTGGTGGCACGGACCACCATGGGCGTTACAATGTACTACCTCTTGGCGTTTGTCTAAGCCAACTGGACCGAACCGCGACCTGACCGAGCTCAAGACCGAGCCTCAGGTGCTCTGCGCGACTGTCCAAGCGCCTAACCACTTATTGAACGTTATTGAGCGTCATTCCAATCTAACCACGCTGCATCATGTCTTCGCTTACGTGCTTCGTTTCGTTAACAATTGCCGCATTAAGACCCAGTCTACCAGCCATTGTCACAACACTCGCTACAAAGCCAAGAACACCGTAGCCAAGATTCCATTCGCTGCACCTGCAGTACAAGAATTAAGGAACGCCAGAAATCTTTGCGTTAAGCTCATACATGAGCTAGCCTTCAGCGAAACGTTGCAACGCCTACACCGCGGCGTCCCGATCAGTGCTCAACTTCGCAACCTAACGCCCTTTATCGACTCAGTGGGGCTACTTAGGGTGGGCGGACGTCTTAATCATGCTGATATACCATACGCAGCTAAGCATGCCATTTTACTGCCTAAGCGGCATCATTATGTCAATCTTGTATGCGATCATTATCACCGCCTCGCCTTACATGCTGGGCCGCGTACTACGCAAGCGATGATCAATGGTGAGTTCTGGATCGTTGCGCTACGTTCGTTGTTACGACAACGCATTCATGCTTGCATGCGATGCTTTAGACTACAGTCGAAACCTCGGCCACCTATGATGGCAGCTTTACCGTCTTCTCGTGTCACTCCGTCGCCACCTTTCTGTAAGGTAGGCATTGACTTTGCTGGACCTTTCGACACTAAGGCCAACCATCTTCGTACGGCAAAGATCCTGAAAGCTTACTTATGCCTATTTGTTTGTATGGCCACTAAGGCTGTACATTTGGAAGTAGTATCAGACCTCTCTACTGATGCTTTTCTCGCCGCGCTTCAGCGTTTTGTCACAAGACGTGGTCTGCCTACAGACATTTATTCGGATAATGGCACCAATTTTGTCGGCGCCGCCAACAGCCTGCACGAGGTCTATAAGATGCTAGACCAATCCAAGTCAATCATCCAACGCAAGCTCGCCGCACAACGGGTTGAATGGCACTTCAACCCTCCAGCCGCACCACACTTCGGCGGACTTTGGGAAGCTGCCGTTAAATCCGTCAAAGGGCTCCTACGCCGTACTCTTGGCACTACGTTATTGAACCTCGAGGAGTTAGCTACGTTATTTATACGCATCGAAGCTATTCTCAACAGTCGACCTATTTTCGAGGTCTCGCCTGACCCCAACGAAGGAGCTTCGTTCCTTACGCCCGGACACTTTCTCATCGGCCGTCGCCTTTTAGCACTCCCTGAGGAATGTCATTCTGAACCCGCGCTCAAGTCTAGATGGACTATGCTACAGCAGATGACCAATCGGTTTTGGAAAACCTGGTCTACCCAATACCTACACTCGCAGATTCAACGCTGTAAATGGCACAAAGACGCCTCACCCCTCCAGGAGGGTCAGCTTGTATTTATCACTGGAGAACATCCGAGCCCTCTTCATTGGCCAATGGGTCGGATCGTACGTCTTCACCCTGGACCCGACCGGATAACCCGCGTAGTCACCGTCAAGACCTCACATGGACAATTAAAGCGACCTGTCCATAAGCTTGTAGGCTTTCCGCTACAACCGCTTCTTCAGCACCTGTGTGGTACAACCGCGTTTCCTCGAGTTCTTAATCTCACTCGACTTCTTCGCCTCTTCAGCAATTTTGTGCAACCTCGTTTCTTTAAGTATCTTCAACGCCATAGATTTCTTCGCTACATCTTCAGCACCTCGCTTCTTCTAGTCAACCCCGTTCACCGTCACCCAGTGGTTATCCAGGGTGGGCGGTAGTCTATTGTCTTCAGCACAGCTAATGGAGCTATTCACTTCATCTGCTCTTTTCTGCTTTCTTCGTACCCCGACCACTTCTTCTTCGGCACCCTCGGTCTCCGGTGCTCTCTAGTTCTTCGCCCTCTACCCACCTGGCGGATTAAAAACATCCGTTTTTGGTGGGCGGAATGTTGGAGTCAGCTTTGGTAGATTAAACAGCTCCAGTATCGACTTTAATCAGCCTGTGCCTTGTCTATTCGATAGCTCAATCTATGGTTTATCGTCGATAGTCTAAGACCACGTTGTCCCTTGCCGCGCGCGCCTAACCCCCACCCTAACACACATTCCATTCCCCAGTCTTTTGCTTGCCGTAGACTGACCAGCACGTCCGTTGCGGGTCTTAAACGTATTTGTTAACCTCGTGGACGTTAAGTTCGCCCCGCGCCTGTCTAAATGTAAGTGTATCGATTTGTATTTGTTTTATATGCTCGTTAACCGCGAAAGTGTACATTATTTAGTCCAAGTGCCGTGTTCGAATGCACCTTTAACCTCGCCGTTACAAGCCGCCGTTACGGAGTCGCTCGCAATCATTTAAAGACTTATTTCAATTGTGAATAGCATGAGAATTGAACTCCGTTTTATTAAGTTTTACAGCACGAGCCGTCTGCCAGTCAACACTCCACCCAGGGCCCTGCTGCAGAAGTCCAGAAGACATCAAACCTACCGTGCACGTAACCCCTTTGTTCAGCTTAGGGTAAGTGTTAATCAGTTCCAAATACTTTTAGCATAAACTTGTGCCTATGTTTCCCGAGGCTTAATTAGTGATAAACACTGTTTATTTGTCGATTAGGCATTTTGCCGCCAGCCTTAATTTTATTCATGTACAATTTCAATCACAATAACGACCGCGACTATCTCTCTCTTTCGTCTTCTTTCTAATATTTTAGCGGAGCTGACGCCTCCATATATATATATAGTACGTTTTCTTGTTTAATAATTTAAAACAACTTAGGTTATTCAAATACAAGAATATTTAATAATTTATATTCAATATGAATTAATAAACATTCTTGTATTTGAATAACCTAAGTTGTTTAAAAAAATATATAAATATAAAATACGTTTTCTTGTTTAATAATTTAAAACAACATAGGTTATTCTTGTATTTGAATAACCTATGTTGTTTTAATATATATATATATATATATATATATATATATATATATATATATATATATATATATATATATACATGCTTTATTTTTACGAATCCCTAAAATCTGGATTACTTTCTTGAAACACGAAAATTCAAGAAAAAAACAAAGATAAAATACTAGAGTCTAGTGCTGTGCCCTATGTGTTTTGCAATATCTTACGTCAAGAAATTTTGTTTTAATGTATTTACTTTGTTTATAACTTTAAACCCAATTAACTTACTCCATAATTAAAGTATTTATTCTGTAAGTAAATTTATAGTTTTTTATTTTTTTCTAGTCATGAACATAATAAAATACTCCTGTGAGCTCTGTTACTGGAGACGTGGTGGAGTAACATTACTCCGGAAACAATTTGAACGGGATTGTTTTTATTTCTGTAGAAATAAAACATAATTAATTTAAGAAGATGATTTACCATAATGTAAAGATAAATATGTTTACAAAATAAATATCGAATTAACCAAAAGTACGTTTTATTACCATAAATCAGCAATTAAATATCACTTGGATCAGCTGTTCTCAATCTTCTTATTATCACACATTCTACCCCTGAATTAAATAGACTCTAGCCTAAACGAATTTAGGATAACAATAAAGCCAACATAAAATAGGCCCTAATATGAGTACCACATATTGCGATTATATTTTAACATCAGGCCCACCCAGAGAATTTTAGGGCCACTGGGCGAACATGAGTACGGGCCTCTTTATTACTTCCAATATATGCCTATACAACCTTGTATTTTGCATGACATAATAAATAGGTTATTTATTACATTGCTATTACTTGCGACTAGACTTTTTTGTTAACTAAAAGTTGTTAAATTGTTAACTTACACTTGGAGGAAACGATTTCGTCGTACGACTTCTTCAGCCTCTAGAACGTCCTCCAGCTTACGGCTGAAGAAGTCGTAAGACGAAAACGTTTCCTCCAAGTGTAAGTTAACAATTTAACTACTTTTATTTAACAAAAAGGTCTGGTCGCAAGTAATAGCAAAAGTGTAATAAATGATTTACAACCAGCTCGTCATGAACAGCAACAAGATTTCAAAATAGATTATTGTTACATCATGGAATACAAATAAAACCTCATTTGTTGTGAAGAGAAATAACGTAATGATGTTACAATCGACTTAATGTTGTTAAAGCACTGAAATAAATGTAACAAAACTAATTTTGTTAAATATTACTTTTCTAGTTTTATTTTACTCTCAACAGTCATATTTAGTTTCAAACATTGAACTGCTTACCTTCTACTTCCAAGGAGATGTTCAGTGAAGGGCTTTATAGAATCAACTCGTGCTGAACACATAGTAGTTGAAAGTGCTTGTAGGGAACAGTTGATCTCTTTTATAAGGAATTCCCACTTTTGAGGAGAATTATTGTACATTGTACTTTATTGATATAATGTTTTTATTTCTTTCATAGATCTCACCACAGGAGTAATTACTTTCCGCAATAAAAAGCCCCAACCCGGCCGGGTTACACCGACCCCTCCGGAGTCCGGGCTCCTGGGCATTTGCCCCCTTGCCGTTTCTGAAAAATCTCATTTACAGCAGTATAATAATAATATCTTGGCTTTATAGTTTTCTGTGTGGTTTGTTGGCTGATTGCTTTATAGGTATTTGTGAGGTCATTTACATTTAAATTTTGTACGTGGCTGTTTGGTGCTGAGCTTTGTATAATTTTTTGCTGTTGATTGGACGGAATTGTTTTTACTTGAATTTTCGTGAGGTGTGGATTTTAGATTTTCGACCTTCAGGGGGGCTCGTAGACTATTGCCGACAGATGCGGATGGGAGGAGCACGGGGAGTTTGTGATTAGTCTGAGCGTGACGTTTTGGAAAGAGTGCAGCTTCCTCTTTGAAGCATCGCTCAGAAGGGAGTACCAAGCGGGAGCTGCGTAGGCGATGATGGGTCTGATGTACATTTGATACACCATCAGCCTGACGGATATTGGGATCGGGTTCCCAGCTCCGCGAATGACAGGGAAGAGCTTTTGACGGGCGCCAATAGCCTTTCCGATGGCACGTCGGAAATGGGGCTGAAAGGTGAGCTTGTTGTCAAGCGTCACCCCTAGATACTGTACTGTGGTTTTCCATGCTATGGGATTGTTATTAAGAAAGAGTTGTGCGACAGGACAAGCCCGTTCGTTGGTGAAACAAACGGCTTCAGTTTTGTCCGTGTTGACGGCAATCCTCCACTTCCGAAGCCACGATTGGAGAAGGTCTAGTTGTCTCTGCTTGTATCGAACTCCAAAATTTACATTAAGGGTGCGATACTGAAACATTGAGTCGTCAGCAAAGAGTCGCAGTCGGACATATGGGTTGGGGGGGACGTCATTGGTGTAATAGTACAACGTATCTAATAATTCTGTCTGGCCCCGAAGTATACAAGACTTCTACAAGTAAATCTTTTTCGCCATAGATCCTATCTTCTCCGATACTCTGAGGATTGTCATTGAGCTTATATGGAAGCTCAAATTGACGTAATTGATTGTTGAAATACATCAGGTAAGCTAAACATTGCTGCCAACCTTTGTCGTGTAACCTGTATGACAGACGGAAGGGGTGCCACGAAAACAACTACACTTCAAACCTGAGCTCGAACAATTCAACATACATATCCGCCTCTACACCTTTTCATCCCACCAGCCTCGTAGCAACCCATTACGTACTCCAGGTTGAGAACCACTGTTGGTAGAGTGAAGAGAAGACCCAGTCTGTGTGTAGATAACATAACAAAGGATTGTTACAAGACATGAGAAGGTAAAGGCGAACATGTATATACAATAGTTTTACAATTTCGAAATGTTGTTGTTAATGACGAGCTGGTTGTTAATCACTTATTACATTTTGAAATTACTTGCGACCAGACTTTCTGTTAATATAAGTTGTTAAATTGTTATCTTACGTTTGGAGGAAACGTTTTCGCCTAACGACTTCTTCAGCCTCACGTTTCCGAAGAAGTTGTAAGACGAAAACGTTCCCTATAAGTGTAAGTTAACATTTTTAAAACTTATAATAATAGAAAGTCTGGTCGCAAGTAATTTCAAATTGTAATAAATTTTACAATGTCTCAAACAAGAAAAGAATTAAAATTTGCTTGGATAGTGTTATAAATTTTCGTGTAGGCCTACATATTTATTGTTAAACCGAAATCGTAAAACAAAATAAAAATTGATAAACATTTTTTAACATTATAAAATTAATAAATAGCAAAAAACAGATTTTTAAAATTTTATTAAAAATCTATTATTAATAAATTATGAGTTGTAAATTAAATAAATGACAACAATTTGATTTCATTTCCATGGTATACAACAATACCGTTCCCCATGAAGTATTTTCTGAGCATGTATAATGAGAAGCATTCGGACACTTATTCACCCCTCCTATCTTTCCTTTCACTCCATTCTACCTAAGCAATTATTACACATTACTACAATCTTATGTCACAAAATCCGTATTACACACATGTTTATAGCATGTGTGAAAACGAAAATATGTTAGCCAGTCCCAAATTTAATAAACAAACGTTGTCCCCCCCCCCCATAAAAACCGTATTCCGTCCCACCCTATAAAACGTCCTGCCATGCAGAAACCCCTCCTCAGATCCAGCACTAACTAAAAGTCGTGATCCCAAATTCCAACCTGCAGCCAGTGTCGCGTGACAGACGTTGCAAAACCTCGAGGGCCATCAAACCCCCTCATTCTCTGACTGACACTCTTTTAATCACTGAAACGCATTTGTTCACTAAACGCTCTGGCCCCCACTAACAGTTGTTACTAGCCAAAGACTCTTGGATACCAGAGGATGTGTGTGTGTGTGATTGTGCCTCTTTAAATATATATATATATATATATATATATATATATATATATATATATATATATATATCTTCTCTAATCGTCCTTCAAGATATTTGACTCAGGAAATCAATTAATAACGCAGCTGCTTCCTTTTACAATAACTGATTTATTTTAATCCTGACTTCAAACGTTAGCATTTACATAAGATTAGTTTTAACTAACTCTACTTTTGAAAACAAACAGTTTTCTTAACTTAATAAATTTCGTTATAAAATATATATATATATATATATATATATATATATATATATATATATATATATATATATATATATATATATATATTGGTACTGTTTACCAACAAAAAGTTTTAAATATAAATTAATAAATATTCTTGTATTTGAATACCCTATCTTGTTTTAATATATATATATATTAAAACAAGATAGGGTATTCAAATACAAGAATATTTATTAATTTATATTCAAAACTTTTTGTTGGTAAACAGTACCAATATATATATATATATATATATATATTGGTACTGTTTACCAACAAAAAGTTTTGAATATAAATTAATAAATATTCTTGTATTTGAATACCCTATCTTGTTTTAATATATATATATATATATATATATATATATATATATATATATATATATATATATTAGTGCCTCAGTCGCGGTTTCGCCCTCGCAACTTTAAAGTTGTCACACTTTACATAAACATCATACTGATAGTTGACAGTATGTAATAAATATACATAATAATATAAAGAGTATTTATTGTTAATCGAGTCATTAAAATTTGAAAAAGTAGTTTATTTTAAAAATTTATTTATCAAATCTGTTGGCAAAAATCTATAAATAAGATATTATTTTACTAATATCACCTTTTTCTTATGAAATTTAGTAATTTTTAAAACGTATTTGAAATGCATATTGATCCATCTGAAAAAGATCCGAATATAAGAAAATGAGTTTTAAATGAATGTAATAATATAAAAAGAATTATTCAAGTACTTATCTTCTTTATTAAAAATATTGGTAGAAAGATGTACTGAACGTGTTGGATATTTTATTTTTTATTTTTGCTGATACTTTGATTATCTCAAAACCTTTTTATGGTTCTTCCAGCACAAGGGTTCTTCCATCTGGAGCAAGAATCACTAAACTATTCTAAGAGCTTATTCTAGAACAGGGTTGGCCAAGTTCTTAACCCTAAAGGGACACTTCAATATTTTCAGTGTAGATGAGGGCCGTGCAGTTAATTCCACACATACATCAATAAGCCAAATGTGTATATAGTATGCGTCGTGTATGAAATAATATTAATCAACAAAAGTTATGCAAAATATTTTCATATACATTTAATACCAAGCTCAATGTAGAAAAGATCGAAATAAGTAAAATATTAAATTTTGTTTTTACACTTATCAGAACACAGTATAGGGAAAAATTTCTGTTTTAAATTTAACATTATCCATAAGTATGTCGCTTAGTGAGAACACTGTGGGCAGGTATGTTCATTCAACAGTTCATCAAAATCAATCCGAGGTTGCAACCTTTAGTATATCTCGAAGATAGTTCTTTGTGAGTCTGTTGCAGTGACTTGGTTTTATATATTTCATTGTTGAAACGATGAACTCATAAATGTGCTTCCTACCATTGAACCTATTTTCCTAACGAAGTCAGGTAGTTTGGGATATTTCTCCTCATGCAATGTACTCCATAATGCAGGACCAGTTTCCCACCTTGTCTGAAAAAAATGTGCTCTTTCCAATTCCCAGAGCTCTAATTGAATCTTCGTCTTGCTGTGAAATACCACAAGATTGCTAAATAGGGAGGCCGCATTAAAAAACCATTCATTGAACACTCCAGAAGCATATCTATAATAGGTATGCCTAAACTGAAATCACTGGTTGGGATATCTTCCATGATTTCAATGCATGATGAACAATGTAAAAAATTGGCTTTTTAAAGCTGGGTTGGAAAGTCTTGAATCAGCGTACGAATCGGTTTAAGTGCCCAACTGAGATATGGTTTGATTTGGACCCTGTAATTTCAAGTTTAATTAATTTTTATGTGCATTATGTCTGTTATAAAGGCCATACTGCATAATAAATATGAATCTAAAAGATTGCTTGCCTTCCAAGGAGTTAGGTGTTTTAAATGTACATTGAGGAACTCAGTCACCTCTTTTCTCAAATTAAAGAATCGTTTCAAGCAGTTTCCCTCGCTTAACCAGTGCACCTCAGTGAATAGTGTCAAATCACTCTACTCTGCCTCTAGTTCTGACAAAAAAACTATGCATTTTCTATGGGTCGGCGACAGATTTCCCTTTTAATCATATTTACACATTTCATAACAGTGTACATAGTATCTTCCATTTCCAGAATTTTCCTGCTTAGGGCTATCTGGTGTACAATACAATGCAAAGATGGACACTTGATTCCAGCCTTTCTAAATAAGCTAACTAGGCCTACCTAAGAGCTAGCCATAGCTTTGGCGCCATCTGTTACAATAGTCAACAGGTTATTTGTTCCCCCAATTTCATAACTGCAAAAATGTCTTAACCTCTGGTAGTACTATGCAGAGGCTCTAATGCCAACAACTTTTCATTAATTGTAAAATCCATGTCCACAGCTGATAAAAATTAACAACTGAACAGTATCTGATATATCAGAGGTTTCATCCAAGGCCAGAGAAAGCAGCCTCTGAAATAATACTACTTAATTTATTTGATACAAGGTTACATATTTCTTCAACCTTCCTAGTGACAGTCTGTTTCGAAAGTGAAACATTTTTGAAGTCATATACAATATCAAGAGGTACAATATCAATGGTACAATATATTACGGTGAAAATATTGGAAAGAACCCCAATACCACAAATATAATAAAAAATAACATATAAAACCAGTTACATAAGATTAAACCATTAGGGTTTGATTATTTTTGTGATATTGAAGTTCTTTCCAATATTTTCATCCTTTATGAAGTCATAGAGAGTTTTTCATGACCAAAGGCTCGTGCTATTTCTACAGAGCATTTATCACTATCAGAAAATGTTTTTTTTTAATTCTTAGCTATCTCTGCATTCACAACATACGATGCTAAGAGCGAGATTTCCTACAAAAATGTTGATTTATAAAAAAAGCTTTTGTTAGCACTAACCTTTTCTCCAAACGGATACAATAGTACACCGAACGTCTCCTATATTTTTATGTTTTACATTTATAATAAATGAATAATCTAATCTTTTTAATAATCGTCTGGGGTCGCTTAAAACCAGGTCGTGGGCCAACCCTGCTGTAGAACATGCAACATAGAATTGTAACTGTGAGAAACAGTTATCTCATTATAACAAACAAATTCCAGCTACTTTTAAATACTGTCATTATAATTTGTTAAATGTCATCACAAAGCAATCTTTAACTGGAAATTGCATCATTTTGAATTTGAAAGGATAATCAGTTATTATGCATACTGCAACATCCTTCCCCCACTTTGCAGAATAATATATTTATTATATATTTCTATATCTGCCGCTCACACCATTTGGTGTACCGTGTTAAAATCCCTAAATTTTGTCTTGTGTTCCCGCGTAATATACCACGCCGAAATGCAAGTCTATTCCCGCTGACTTCTACCTTAACGTTTGTATGACCTCCCCTAAGTTGGTTGGCAGGTTTGTTGGGTCTGTATTTAGTCACACATGTCAGTAAAATAGTCAGCTGGAAAGAAACAACATTTATATGAACACACAAAATTTTCAAAGAATCTTACCACTTCATGAGATCTACAGGCACAGCAAGGAAACGTGCAAAATATGATTATGTTTAAGATACCTATTTTAAAAGGCTCCTGTGTTCTTTAAACATGATCTGCCAGTAGACATCGTCTCTGGGCTTCAATACAAAAAACCAACTAATTTTTAGAATAGCTCAATAAAATTGTTTTCAGGAGAGAACTCGTTTGAAAAAACATTAGGTTCTGAATTTTATATATCGTATTTATTAATTAATGAAATTTAATTAAAACTGTACTCTGATTCTATAATCATTATTTATCAGTTGGAAAAAACTAAAAGTTTTATTGGTTGTTCAACACAGGATAAATTCAAATACTGTAAATGTATTTAATTACTGATTTAAACTAAACTAATTTCTTTTCAAATAAAACATATTTAGCTCTCTTTATCTTCAGAAATTATTAATTAAAAGCTCGTTAATTTTGACATATTTAAAACCTACATTTCATATACAATTCATTAATTACATTTACATATTAAAAAAAAAAAATTATTTCCAAATTTAACATAATAAAATACTTTATCTTCTTATTTCAAGATTGAATTGGTAAATTCACATTTTATTATAAATAATTTTAAAGTTTATATGATTCAATAAATCTGGTCTTCTTGAATATGATTGGCTTATGGCCAAAACCACTTTGTAAATTTAATATTTATTATTAATTATTTCAACAATTTTGTTATACTAATTAATTTTATTACTTTTAAGATTTATTTAATTTCTCAACATAGAATGAAGTCATTGTTTAAGTTTAATTGGTAATTTGAATTTAATAAATTTAACTGACTAAATTTGATGTTAATTTGTATGTAATAGAGAAAATGACTTGCCAAGGATTTCCCTGCCAGTCCTGGAGTCCTCTCGTCTGGATTCCCTGGTCCCTGGACATCGGAGGTTGCCATCCCTGGTCAGTCGATGTAAGTCTTTCTCCATTCTCGCGTCTTGGAGGCTGAGTCTGGAGCCCTCGTCCATGGATGGAAGTAGACGGCAGGAACGTGGCTATTTTGGTCCCATCTGGCCGGGTGATGATTCTAGGCGCGATCCGACATAGCGGCCATTAGCACCTCGTATTAAAATTTTTTTTCAGGCTGTCTTACAGGTCCTTAAGTTCCTGTATTTATTGCGGCTATGTCACCCTTCCCCTCCGCTCTCCTCTCGTCGCTATCTCCGTGCTTGTTTCTTGTACGGGCGGGTTGGACAACGTCTTAGTTTTAACCTGCATAATTTTGTTATCTGTTTTAGAACACTGAAAAATGTCTATTATTTTTAAATGGCTGTAACTTTTTTGTTATTTGAGTTTTTTAAATTCTGTTTTCACTACTGTTTATTATGGATTTTTCTGGTCATTTCAAAATGTCGATGATAGTTCTACGTGGCCTAGTTCTCAAGTTAGCATTTTTTGACACTTAGAAAATTTTTCACTTCACTCTCGTTTGTCAAATTTAGTTAGTTATTACAATTTCATGCTATTATAATTTTTAATTTGTCTTAATAATACTAATTCAAAATTTTACTGACTTCTTGACTCTTTACTATGTTTATTATACCATAAATAAAACCTTATTATTTAAATATTAAAATTGTTATTTAAAAAATAAGAAATTATTAATTTCTTAATTGAAACGTTAATTCAGACCGTTTCAACTTCCCTGGTTGAAAAGTAAAAAAATTGTTTATTTATTAAAATATTTTTTACCAACTCAATTTTTTCTTACTTATATTTACACTATATTATCTTCTATTACAATTTGTCTTATTCTAATTTTTTGTCCTTTGTATCGTTTCTTCCTGAAACACTTCAAAATAAACATAATTAATACAAGCAATATTTATCATAAGTCACTCAAGTTTATACAGTTTTATTTATATATTCTGTTTTGTTAATAATCACTTTCCACTTCACTAGTGGCTGTCATTTTCTTTATTTAATTTAAACGTCAATTTATTTATGCTATTATTCTTAATTATGGCATCATAAACAATGACTTCTAAAACAAACCAATTGTTTATAACTTACATAACTAATTTGCTAACATTTAAATCTAAAGTATTCCATATTACCTCGCAAATATTTGAGTCTATTGTTGTCAGCTGTGGGACCCATCCCTTTTTATCGGAATTTGTTTGTCTTTTCGATAATTCTAATCGCAGCGACTGACTATTAGGTGAATGTAAATTCTTGTTTTACTTGCAAGGTCAATGAGCTGGCTTGTGTACAAGTTATTAAAGTTCACTTGATATCTCTGCGTTGATTCTGATTTAACCGACAAAGTCAAGTCTAATCGTAACAACCCACTATTTCATGCACACAAATTTCTTGTTTTACCTTGCAATGACATTGAGCAGGCTTGTGTACAGATTATAAAAGTTCACTTGATAGGTCTCTGTCTCCGCTGTTCTTGTTTTAACCAGCTTGTTTAATCGTAACGACCATCTATTTCATGCACACAAATTTCTTGTTTTATTTGGCAATGTCATTTAGCTAATTTGTACCTTTTATTTAAAAGTCCAATTCCTATCTTTCCTTTGCTTCCTTGCCAGATAAGATAATATATTGGCACATATATGTAGATGACGTATTAATACTACACCAAGGAAACATAAGACAATGCCAACAACTTCAAACACATAAAAACAAAATACAGAAAAATATCCAGTTCACTGCAGAGTTTGAAAACAACAAAACATTACATTTCTTAGACATCACCATAGTAAAAATTCAAAACAAACATGAATTCAACATATACCGCAAGCCAACCATGACAGACACACTGATACACAATTCATCGAGCCACCCAATACAACATAAACATGCAGCATTCAAACATTTACTACACAGACTAAATAAAATACCTATGTCCACAACTAACTACACAGAGGAACTAAACACAATCAAATATTTAGCTCACAAAAATGGATATTACAATTATTTAATAGACAAACTACACAGAAAAATACTCAACAAGAACAGTAACAACAACAAAAACATGAACACAAACAAATTCATCATCCTCCCATACACAAACAAACTCACAAATAAAATAGCACACCAATTCAATAGAGCAAGATACAATATAGCTTACAGAACAACAAATAAAAACTAAACAACTATCAGCCACAGCATTAAAAACAATACCAACACATACAATAGCCCAGGAGTATAAAAACTAAAATGCAGCAACTGCAATAAGTTCTATATTGGAGAAACAGGCAGATCTTTGACCGAAAGATATAAAGAACACAAAAGCGCCCTGCACACTACTATTGAATCCACCTTCGCAAATCACCTCATGGAAACTAAACACTTATGCAATATTATGGAAAATAACATGAGCATCCTCCACATATGCAACAAAGGCCATAAATTAAACACACTAGAACAGTATGAAATATATAGACATAGCAACACACATAAAAATGACATCTTAAATGAACAAACACGGCACAGATCACACATACTCTTCGATCACATCACTTCTAACTTTCAAAAAAATTGTACCGAGGAAGCACAACTGCAGCATTCCTAGCGGCAAAAATACGAGACTGAAGAAGTCGTAAGACAAAAACGTTTTCTCCAAGTGTAAGTTAACAATTTAACAAATTTTAGTTAACAAAAAGTCTGGTCGCAAGTAATAGCAAAAGTGTAATAAGTGATTGTTAATCTTTCTCCAGCTGAAATGTGTTCTTGCCAATTAGTTGTTTTTTGCTTGATGTTCTCAAATACAATGACTTAAAAGGGAGTCGTAACTGCTAATGCTTATACGATAATAATGGAAAAATTATTCTGGGTAAATTCATAAGTTTTGCACAGCAATGTATTAGCTTTGTCTCGCATGAATGACGTTATAGAGGTGTAGACCTACAGTGAATTGTCTTTTGAATTTGAAGTTTTTGTATCTTCTTTCTTAAAATATACACAAGGTCGGCATCCTCCTTTGATGGTGACATAACCTACTATTAAACTAGCAACTTTATATGAACAATCTTGTAAACAAACTAGCAACTCAAGTTTACGTGTCGTTGCCATCACCAGTTGCCTTCTGTATGTCCGTGGCCTTAGTTCAATATAAGTAACTGAATGCTCAATCAGAAAAGTAGATCACATTTTTAATTATTTCCTTGTGTTTTTAAAAATATTGACTTAAGACACCTCCAATCGGGCTCCAGTTATGACAGATTCTCCTCAAGTTTCATGTTGATCGGACAAACTGTTAACATTAGACATGAGCTCTGTGTATTTGTTATGGTAAATTTCTACACGGTTTTTTAATTTTAACTCCTTAAAATTTTGAAAAATCTCTTCTTAGTGCGCCCCTACGTAGTATATAATCAAGGTTTCCTCTAAATTTAAAGTCAGTATCATTATTAGTTTCGGTTAAATATATATATATATATATATATATATATATATATATATATATATATATATATATATATATATATATATTTAGGTTAGTTTTGGTTGGTAAAGATTATTTAGATTTTTTGGACTAGGAGACTGACAGACTTACCTTGGTAAGAGTCCACTCTGTAGTCTTGAAATAGAAACACATAAAAGCACTTAATCAATGATATATTTCAACCACACAGTGGTCTTTGTCAATCGAAGAGAAAACACAAAAAGAAATATGAGAGAATGAAGTAAAATAATTGTAATCACAGATTGTGTAGAGTAGAAATCAGATGTCACAGATTAAAGATATATATATTGTTTCCATGAACATATGAGTGATTATAGTTTATATAAGTCTGTCAGGGGAAAAGAGATAAGGCTATTTGGAAAAAAAAATGTAAAAAAAAATAATAATAATCACTCATATGTTCATGGAAACAATATATATATATCTTTAATCTGTGCATCTGTGACATCTGATTTCTACTCTACACAATCTGTGATTACAATTATTTTATTTCATTCTCTCATATTTCTTTTTGTGTTTTCTCTTCGATTGACAAAGACCACTGTGTGGTTGAAATATATCATTGTTTAAGTGCTTTTATGTGTTTCTATTTCAAGACTACAGAGTGGACTCTTACCAAGGTAAGTCTGTCAGTCTCCTAGTCCAAAAAATCTATATATATATATATATATATATATATATATATATATATATATATATTTATTTATTTATTATATTTATTGAACCTCCAGTGTCCAATAAAAGATTATAATTCAAACGACTACTTAATTTAATGTTTATTGTAGGTAACATAAAAATGTTTGTTTCATTCTTTAACCTATCATGATTTTTAAACATTTTCTTTGAATTTCTCTGAGAAACTTTTATTTATCCAATGCATTAAATTAACAGGATCGGCTTTACAATTTTTATCTTTGGCTATCTTTCTTAAGGTCTTTTTTATTACATATATTGTACTGTCCATTCTAACCTTTACATTTCTAATTTTTAGTTCGAAAATTAACTCGTCTTTTACCAACTTATTTATTTTTAAATCGCTAGACGTTTTATTTATTTGAAAATAACTTTACTACACACTGACGAGTATTCTTAAGGAGGGCTGTACAACTTACCTAATTAACACATGAATGGCATTAATCTTTAGAATTCGTTAGCAGTAATTATCATTCAACTTTTTAATTAATAAATTTTTAGAAAACTAGCAGAGTCACGCACATGTAATGGACTAGCCCTTTTACATCGGGGATAAATATTACTTTATTTGAAATGTGTTATTATTAGTTGTTAATTGCTTATTACCAGCATAATTAATTTTACTTACCAGGGCTCTAGTTCTAACATCACAGCTCAGGAAATTGCTGTCTGTCTGGGACGCGCTTCTATCTTGAAGGTAGAACTAGGTTACTTGTGAAATAAGAATTGAAAGTTTTAAAATGCAAAGTAAAACAATTTATTAATCAATGACAAATTACAAAAGAACCATGTGTCGAGTAATTCACTTTTTATTACTGTCAACTATTCCACACATATTTTAATTATTTGTTAACTTTTACAAATTATTCATGGAGAAGGTAGCAACTTTTGTACATTAATCACTGCACATCGCTCTTAAACAAAAATGATATAAACTTTTACTCATTTGAAACACATAAATAATTGCTTCTGACTTCTTCTTCTGTTACGTTTATAAAATTTGGTACCGGCCTTGACATCTTAAATTTTGAATACTGGAAGCTTACTAATTTCTAATTTATGTCCGAAAATGCCATCACGTCCGTCTCGTTCGAAGACTTTTATAGAAGTGGGGTTTTTGCAAGGACGGGCTAACTGAAATTTTCAAACAAACTCCCACCCTTATTTATATATATGAATATTCTGATTGGTTCACATGTATCACCTCATGCTTATGTCACATGGCGTGATGTGCTTAATAACCTAAAGTTACTAACTCGTACGATATTTTTCAATTTCGCCCGCTAGGAGCGCTTACTACCTACGCTAGATTCACAATGTGCACCAAGAAAACAAAAATTTTCTTTTATATTGGGACAATATAATTATTAAATATATAAATGAATTTATATGTAACACTTTATTTTTAAGAGTGTTACACTATGTTGTTTTAAATATATATATATATATATATATATATATATATATATATATATATATATATATATATATATAAAGATTATGTCACAGCACTATTTTTTAATAGAGTGCAGGAGGAATTATACCTGATGACGATAACGTAGCTATTATTTAAAAGTTGGCTGTGTAAATAAATAGTTGTAACCGTCTTGTAAGTCAACCACTTTTATTTAAACAACGATCTCTGTGAGTGAAAAGATGATTAAAAATAGTTTTAAATCGGAAACTAAATGACATGGAAAACAAAATGATGTTAAAATCTGAAAAGACAAAAAGAAATTTTAAATAGTGATGGAAAATAAGTTATTAGTTCTGGAAATAAGTTGAACACTTTTTTCTTAGTTCGACCCTTGTTGCCCTTAGTAGTTTAAAATCCGATTCAAATGTAAGTAGACAAACATTTATATCTGGGCTTGCAATAAACTTGTTTCAATATTTGTTCTTCTCTCTTCACGAGTTCCATACTGGTAGATGGTACTAAAACTTAGTAGTGTTTTTTTACTTACAAATCAATATTCATTAGTAATGCTTGCCCAGAAATTTTCAAGGCTTCTTGTTTTAATACCCGACTTCAAGAAAGTTCAATAAGTTTGTTGTTTTCCTGAATAGAAAGAGTACCTGTCTCAAAGTTATCTTTCCAAAGATGTTCAACCAAAGGATCTTCAATTTTGTTCGAAACTTGGTATACTGTGATTGAATTGTTCTGTAAATTTGAGTTTTTTATTTACCTGCAAAAAAATGTTTGCCAAGTAAGAAAGATTCATACGACCTGTGTTATCCGTCTTTCAAATTGTATGTTACTAATATTCTAAATAAGTCCATTTAAATTTTGTAATTTCTTTAAATTCATCCCATCTTAACTTAAATCTGGGATTGTATCTTCATATATTATTATCTTAAACATTTCTTATTTTTAAATAATAACAATTCACTGGTTTCCCCTGGTCTTTGCTCCCTCTTTATATTCTAAAACTGCTAACCTTTCACTTTGCTAAAATTAGGTTTAAATACTATACAACTACTTCCACCACGTACTAGTCTTATTAAATCTCTTTTTGCACTCACTCCGTTCTAAAACCTTGTTTTCTGTGATTTTATTGTGAAACGTGTTATTTTTAACATTTATTGCATCGCAAGTAACTTTGCTATTCGATTTTATTTCACTCTGTGAACTGGATCCTCACTTCATTTTTTTTTTTTTGCACAACGCCCACCATTACCCATTATTTTTGGCCTACTCCGGGTTGGGAACCGCTGACGTAGACAAAAAAATAAGAAGAAACTACTTTAAAGTATTAGTATTAGAAAAGTATTAATTGCCATCATTTAAGAGAGCATTTGTCTCTAATTAGATTTTCAAGAATTTTTAACGTAAAAGAAGGAATAGGTTGTAATAATATTCATCACTAGAATATTTTTTTACAATTTATATTGCATATCTATCTTTTAAAACAGTTTTACAAAAAATGTTTAATTAAAACAACTTTAAATTAACTGTTACATTGTGATAAAATTAAAATGTGATGTAGTATATAATCATTCTGACTAATCCCCATAGATCAATCAAGATTTGAAGTCATAATAGAATGACCTGGATAGCATCAGTTTACTTCTTGAAGTCTTCATAACATCTTCAAATCAAACGCTTCTATATTTAAACTGCTTAAGGATAACTATTTTGTAATAAGTAAGTTTTGTGAATAACCAAACTTATACCTCATGTAGAGTTTATGATCAGTTGAATATTGTTCACAAGCAAGTTAGTCGTAAATCCAAATTAAAGACTTACTAGATGATGGTAAATTAGAGTTGGAAATATGCAAGAGCATTTTTCCTTTTAATGGAAGCACAGTCATCACTTAACCATCCTTTGAATAAAAAACAGTATTCAACTAAAATATGTTCTACACCTTATGTTCATTTTCTTGAGGATTATTGAAGTTATTTATTAAAATATTAAAAACTATTATAATATTAATAATAAAAATAATAATAATACAGTAAGCTCCCGATTATCCGTGGGCTGATTAACCGGTTTGCGGATTATGCGGGGTCTGCCATTGTTTCACAAATATCCAATTTTTATTCCAATCAGATTCATGTGTTTAAATTTTCAAATGGTGAATTACGACGTAAATACATATAAGGCTTAATAGAAGGTAAGATTAAGGGAAAATATGTACGTACTAATTATTACATTGAAAGGGAAGCACCCGACGCGGGCCAGCAAAATAAAAAGGGTGAGCAGACTACTGTATATAAGAGACAATGACAAAATGCTTGGATGCCCGAAAACCTAATTTGTATCATAAGATTGTAAACAAATGTCAGCTAATCTCGGCTATAAGTAGTCTAGGACGTGACATATGCATTATCCATGTCTGTCATATACATTATCGATGTTTATGGCTTTGTGACACAAGTAGACACTGTGCGACAAAATGGTTCTCAAGGAACTTAGATTGCACATTAAAGCTAAATCAATGCTCACAAAAAAACAGACGAAAGTGACAGATTTTTTTGTTAAAAAGTGAAAGTATTATGTGTAAAGGAAATTACATATGTACATACATACTTACTTTTGGCATATACTTATGTACGTATTGTAAATAGTTAGACAGATACATGTACATGTTATAATCCGTCAAATACATCGACATTTTAAATTATTTTCTGTATTTATTTTGTCCCCTGAAGATTATTTGTGAATTGCATTAACCACTGTCATTATTTGTGTAACTTATGGTATAATAATCGATTATCGATTGTTTTGCATATTCTTTGTTCATTGCGGATTATCCGGGGAATTCGTTATCCGGCGTTGCCAGGCCACCCTATTCCACGGATAATCGGGAGTTTACTGTAGTATAATAAGTAAAAATTAAAATTATAAAAGAAGTGTCAATCTAAATACATACATACACAGAAAGAAGTTAATAATGTCCCATGATATTTACAGAGTCATTAAGCAATGTAACCTTCATTTGGTACAAGATAATGTAAATATTCCTTTGTTATAAAGAAACATAAATAATATTTATGTTAATAATAATCTCATAAAGTACTATAAACTAAGTTTGATCAGTGATTTTCAAAATGTATTCCTGCATACAGCTATTTTTGAAAAAAATCAAAACATTTTTTCAAGCTTCATCATTTTATTTATTAATAATGATTATTAAATCATTAACAACATGTCATACTTGTAACATAATCACACCTTTGTGTTTTTATGCGTCAGAAAAAAGTTACATAGAATCAGAATAGCATTGTTGTATAGTAATGAACAAGTCTCTCAAAATCATTCAATGCAAACAAGATTTCATGTTACAATTTAGGTAGCCTTTTTTTTGTTCACAACACAAATAAAAAAAAATTGGCATTTTTTCCATTCAATGTTGTTACATTGATTTTAATTGTGATAAAATTAAAATGTAATGTAGTATATAATCATTCTGACTAATCCTCATAGATCAATCAAGATTTGAAGTCATAATAGAATGACCTGGATAGCATCAGTTTACTTCTTGAAGTCTTCATAGCATCTTCAAATCAAACGCTTCTATATTTAAACTGCTTAAGGATAACTATTTTGTAATAAGTAAGTTTTGTGAATAACCAAACTTATACCTCATGTATAGTTTATGATCAGTTGAATATTGTTCACAAGCAAGTTAGTCGTAAATCCAAATTAAAGACTAGTTGGAAATATGCAAGAGCATTTTACCTTTTAATGGAAGCACAGTCATCACTTAACCATCCTTTAAATAAAAAACAGTATTCAACTAAAATATGCTCTACACCTTATGTTCATTTTCTTGAGGATTATTGAAGTTATTTATTAAAATATTATAATATTAATAATAAAAATAATGATAGTATAATATGTAAAAATTAAAATTATAATAATTATAAAAGAAGTGTCAAGTCTAAATACATACATACACTTATATACAGATAGAGGTTAATAATGTCCCATGATATTTACAATGAGTCATTAAGCAATGTAACCTTCAATTGGTACAAAATAATGTAAATATTCCTTTGTTATAAAGAAATATAAATAATATTTATGTTAATAATAATCTCATAAAGTACTATAAACTAAGTTTGAATCAGTGATTTTCAAAATGTATTCCTGCATACAGCTATTTTTGAAAAAATTCAAATATTTTTTCAAGCTTCATCATTTTATTTATTAATAATGATTATTAAATCATTAAAAACATGTCATACTTGTAACATAATCACACCTTTGTGTTTTTATGCGTCAGAAAAAAGTTACATAGAATCAGAATAGCATTATTGTATAGTAATGAACAAGTCTCTCAAATACATTCAATGCAAACAAGATTTCATGTTACAATTTAGGTAGCCTTTTTTTTGTTCACAACACAAATTTAAAAAAATGGCATTTTTTTCCAATCAATGTTGTTACAAATATAATGAGATAGTAAGTTAATTTTTATAATATGCTCAACTGTTTTTTTTTTTTTTATAGTCCTTTATGTAAAAATAAAAAAAATCTAATATAATCTTTTTACATATTATAAAGAGTGCTCTATAATAAATGCCCTTTGCTTTGTGAAGAGGAAGCAGTAACATGACAGGAAGGAATAAAGTAATAAAAATAATGACACTGAAGTGACTTTAGTGTCATTCAGGAGTAGTGTGGCGAAATTCATGCCAGGAGTTTAACCATTTGAACAGTAATAACATAACTGTTATATTGCTTCGCTATGAGGCATCCAGAATAACGACGTTACTGTTGTGTTTTTCCATTTATTTTAAAGCAGTGTTGAGATATATATTGCGATCTTCTTACTTCTGTTAGTGTACTACCCTACCATTCCTCGGTGATGAAAAGCAGATTTTTGTAGTTCTAATCATACCGTGTCAGAAGCGTGGATATTTATGAGAAGTGTATTGTGTGAGTAATGTGTAGCATTAACTGATATGTACAGTTAGCTCCAAGGAAACGCATGGTTCCTGCTTCATCTCTGTTGGTTCGGCTATTTCATGGCTACCAGCAATACGTTTCTTGATATTATTGTTTTCGTAAATAATAAATAGTTTCATATTTTTGGACAAGACTTACAAAAATTCTTTGTTACATTGGCTACTACCAAAATTTCTTTTTTTTAAAAAATAATTTATCATAAAAAAATCATTGAATGAAATTATTGTCACAAAATATTTTAATTTCAGAACCAATACATTACAGAGTAGCAATATAATGAAGATAAAATTATTTTAAAACTCACTTTTTGAGGCATGTTCGGAAAGTTATTGCTTAAAGGGTTAATGATGGATGATTGCAGATGCCATACAGCATTGAATGGATTTCACACCTATTTCATTTGGTCATTGAGATCCCATTCAAGAAAAAAATATTACATTTTAGTGTCAAATGTCACTTTAAAATGTTCTGCATTGAAAATTAAATCAGAATTAGGAAAATGGCTGCATTGTTAATCTAACAATTGAAAGCCTGCAAGAAAATACAGATACCTCCTAAGAAAACATCACAGAGATCTGAAATGTTCTTCTATAAGAACTTGGGTCACACAAGAACAGGGAAAGTAACATTATTGTTTCAAACCATTCTTAGGAATTTTTAGATGTGTTACTTGTCTTAGAAAAAAGCATTTTTGATTTTTTCAAGTACTGTAAACAAAGTTACAAACTTCAAAATATGTCAGAAATTATATCTGGTATAACCAGAAGTAATTCTTTACATATTCTAAAAAAATGAAAGTGAATTCTTTTCATTTATGGAAATTTTCAGTTATTTTCTTGGGTGTAATCATGCATGGACGTGTTCAGAGAACACTCTTGAGAGGTCTTATAAAAGTATAGTAAATTTTGAAAATTTTAAAATCAAATCTTCACATTACTTTGAAGTCCTGGCGTTTTAGAAAAAAAATTAATCATTTTTACAGTTACGTTAATACATGAATTTTTTTCTGCTCTTGGTTAAATGTCTGCTAAAATAATGAAAATAAATGTTTATGCTATTTTCTTATTACTACTATTTTGGTAAAGCCTTATATTACACACAGTTTTTGTTATTAAAAATGTAGCTATTAAAACATTATGACTTTTTGAATGTTGAAAATCTGATGACTGTGATGTGGTAGCAGTGTGAGTTTATTGAGATAAATAATATTTATCGTCCAATAATACCATTTCATATAGTACATAGTAATTGTAATTGTTTTGAAAGGAACCAGACCTTTCAACCCTTTGAGCAGTAATTTTCCAAAAGTCGAACAAGCGCCAAAAAGTAATTAAAAAAAATGTGTTCCCTTTTTCATTATTAAATTATTTTGCTTCATTCGTTATGACAATAGATGAGAAAAATGTTATTAACTACTTTTTCATATGAAACAACTTGTTAAAAAAAATTTATGTCAGGAAATAATAAGAAAAATAAATCAAACCCGTCTACACAGATTATAATACTATCATTTTAAAATACATGACACTAACATTTTATAAGCATACATCATGTAAAAAAGATTAATGTTTAAAGGATTTTGTAGTATAATAGGTACAGAAACATTCAAGCAGGCTTGTGGCTACTTGAAATGATATCACATTACATCTAAATCCATGTTATTGGCATTTATTTTCTATTTTGGTGCATCAATTTTTTAAAAAATGCAAAGAGATGGCTGGGTAGTTCAATAACAAAAATAAGTAGATCGCAAGATATACGTTCACACTGCTTAAAGATAAATACTGAAACCAAACAGTGACATTGTTGAAGCTGGATTGTAGCAGGGTGATATGACTATTGCATCGTTACTGTTCTAAGGTTTAAACAAAAATTTTAAAGGTTGTTATAACTATATTAGAATTATTGAACTGATATCCTTTTTTAACATATCTGTTACCATGAGAGTTAAAATACTTTCACCCTCATTTCACCAAGAAGTGAATAATATCCTTTTAAAATTCAATGATTCATTTTCATATATATTTATATATATACACACTAGTCTCGAAATTTCGAGTCCCGATCTTTCGAGCTTGCATTAAATTCAAGGCTATTTCTATTTGAGGCTATTTTATCTATTTGAAAGAAAATGGGTTTCCAAGAAAAGTTCATATAAAGTTCTATAAGCGTATGTGTCTTAATTATAGTATTAGGGTTCATTAAAACTCCTATTTTTTGTAATTGGTTCCCTGTAATCCAAGGTGTCTCTACCATTTACCTCGAATTATCGAGACTCTACTGTGTATGTGTATGTATATATATATATATATATATATATATATATATTCTTGGAAAGTTAAAACATAGTGTTAAATGATGTAAACCAAGATAACCAAAAAAACTAATTTACATCATTAGTGTAATGCTATACACTATAAAATAATACGAATAACTTAAAATTCTAAAGATGTTAACCTAGATAACCATAAAACTAATTTACATTATTAGTTTAATGCTATACAGTATAAAATAATAGGAATAACTTAAAATTCTAAAGACTTAAAATTAGTAAAACTAACACACTTTATGCATTTCAATACGTTCTTAAATCTTTCTTTAAGCTAAACAAATGAACCATCAGGTTTAGCTTTTTCACAATAGTCTTCTACTGAAATTTCTCAATTTTACTATTGACATAGTTTATTAAACTACTTGAAACAATAGATTTGTCCATATTGCCTAACAATTAATGAGGGCTTTCTTCATTCGTTGGACATAAACCCTTTAACAAAAGATTTTGCTTTATCCTCATGTTATTATTATAACATGTTGGCTTGATATATACAAATTTTGCTTTGTTTTTCTTTTTTTTCTTTTTCCTTGGACATGTATTGTTTTCAGCAGCTGAATGTTCATCTAATCGCTTTTGACGTTGATTTCCTTGCAAAGTTTTTGTTTCAGAAATATCTTCACTACATTGAACTTTTAGTTGAATTATATCATTTGTTTGTGTTTTTATATTGTTTATATCTTCTGTATCTTGCAATTTTACTTCGTTCACTTCACTGCCTCCATCTTCATTGTTTTGTTGTTCAGTTTTACATATCACTGACATCAATAATTCTTGTTTGTTACTGGTACTTTCTTTGGAAGTAATGGGAAGTGGAAGTAATGTGGGGGATGAAATGTCCTGTTCTGTATGAGAATGATGTTTTACTTCTTCATTCTCAATTCTGCCGTTCAAGTTTTCATCCTCTTTAATATTTTTAAAATGAGAAAGAGCACAATCAACATATTCATTGAAATTTGAGGAAAAAAATGACAAGAAAAATTTAAATTGATTACCTTTCAAAGGACCATAGTCAACTACATAGACCTCTACCTTTGGTAAATCTGGTCCTAATACTGGACAAACAATGACTTTAAATTTCAATGGTAAATCAAAATTATTGCATTTTATTATTTCATTAGTAGCAAATACTTCTTGTTCAAATGTATCCAAGTTGTAATAAGTTTTTGCCCTTTTTAAAAATTTTTTTCTTTGGCTCCAAATTTTGCATTTTCCAGTACAAATAAATTCCAATTTATCAGAAGAATTAAGATTCAAAAAAGAGCTGAAATCATTTCTGTTAACTTCTTCGCCATTTTTTAATTGCACTTCCAATTTAAAAATCTCTTCAAATATCCCAACAAGACTTTCTTTAATTAATATAAACCAATCATTAACAAAATCAAGGTTTGTAGCTTCCAAACTGTCCATTTTCCACTGAATGATAAAAGTACCATTTTCACGACCAGAAAGAAATGAAGTTTCTTCAATGGTAAATAGTGTTTCTAGAATTTTACTTTCTTCAACACCACAACAAATGTTCCACGATACCTTACACACTTCTACAAAACGTTCGACATCTCTATTAGATAAGGCTCTACCTAAATTAAATGATAATTCAAAGGGATCTTGTATTCTAATTGGATGATTTGTCTTGAATTCATTTTTTTCAGACAGTTTGAGATTCTCCTTATATAAATTCATTGACTCAGGCAGTGAATCAGGATTTTCAAAATCAGAAACCGGAAACGATTTTCCTAAAAATGGACATATTACATTATCGTAATCAAATTTACAATAAAATTCAAAAAATCCTGATAATAGCTCTTTCATGGTAGCTTTAGTGTTTAGAGGATTCCAAAACAACGAGCTTTCGGTAAAACTAACATCCCAACCATCAACAATTCGTTTCACTTCAGCATTGTTCTGGAGTTCAAGAACTGATGGTAACACTGGAGGATCTAATTGTTGCAGATAAAATAGAAATAACATAACTAATGAATAATTTGCAAATCCTTTTACCCCAGTAACAGAATAAAGTTTACCCCAATATTTAATAATGGAAAATAAAGGCTTGATTCTACTGTCCAAATCCAAATAAAATTTAATCAATCTACTGTTCCATACACCCAGCTGGCTCTTGAATGCAACATCACATCGATTATTTGTACTTTTATGGGTAAACCTAATTATAGGTACTCTGGCATTTGGAATACGAGTTACATCTCTGACCAGTTTCGATTTATAAATGATTTTTCCTTCATTTTTCACAAAATTTTCTCCTGGTTGGAGGGGTCCCACTGAAAAATTTAAAAAAACAAGATTTAAATAAAGAAGCAATAAGTTAAACAAACTGATAATTGAAAAGCTAGAAATTTGTTTATATTAGCATAGACAACAAAAATAACATTACTTAGGAGTGACAGACTTTTTATGGTAATTTAGTATTAAAACATTTAGTTCGACTGTCATCAACTGAAGTTAAGATATATTTAATAAAACCTAAAACCTGCATCTTCTAACAGAACTTGAAACGTTAATATAATTGTGAGAAATATGTTTAATAATATATGTTAAGAGTATATTAAAATTTGTATATATTTGTTCTACCTGGGATACATCAAGAACACTACCATTCTTTTTATACATTCTATTTATTTCCAAAAGATTGCAGTTTTGTACTGCCACTAGGTAAGCCTGTCAGTCTCCATATATATATATTGGCAATAGTCCATATAGGAATTTTTGGACTAGATATTATTATTATTATTGCTTGAAGTTATTATTATTACTTGTAAATAATTTTTTCCACCACTAAGTGCAATAATTTTACCTTATGTGATGAGGCACCTTTCGGTCACTCGACCATTAAATCACTGAATTAATTTTCTCTATTTTTCTGGTGTGGATGTTCGGTTCGTGATGTTGGTATTTGTTGATGTCATACATCTTTCTTCTTGAGCCGCGTGTATAATGTTTTTGAAAAGTACGTCTCCTGCATATGTTGTCTGAAGGCTCATTAAATTGTTGTGTATGTTTTTATAATGTGGCATTTTTCTAGTGAGTTTAGTTCTATTGGGTTACTATTTATTTTGAGTATGGTTACACATTTATAAAAACCATACCATTTACTACTGTAAGTGGTTGGACAATGGTCAAGTGACCGAAAGGTGTCTCATCACAAAAGGTAAAATTATTGCACTTAGTGATGGAAAAAAATTATTTACAAGTAATAATAACAATAACTTTATATATATATATATATATATATATATATATATATATATATATATATATAGAGAGAGAGAGAGAGAGAGAGAGAGAAAGAGAGAGAGAGAGAGAGAGAGAGAGCAAATATAAATACTTTTTATTTATCTACTTATATTGTATATTTTTTAAAATTTTAATTAATTATATATAATATAGATAGTGTATTACAGAATGCTGACTCATAAAACAGACCATTATTCACAATCCTTTTCATATACGGTGGTCTCGAAAGTCCGAATATCGATTTTCCGAGTTCCGTTAACTTCGAGCCTTTTTCTATTTTATCTATTTCAAAGGAAATGAGCCGAGAGTACAAGAAATGTTTATAGCATAAAGAAAAGAAATCGGAGGTTCAAGAAATATTAATATCAATTTGTCATGCAATGGAAATAAAGAATTCCTGACATAAAGAATGTTTATATCAATATGGTATTTTACTTCCTTCCCATTCTGATGTATCATTCAGTTCACTAGTGTTCTACAGATTGATGTATTACCCAACTTTATCAGTTGTATTTAGAAGTCTGACAGAAGGCCAATGGGCCATAAATATCTTTCTTTATTTACGCTGTAAGTTTTGACAGTCGGTAACTATCCCTTAGAAAGCACAAATGTCTAGTCCTGTGATTGATATATCAGAAAATACACTCTCTTGAAGCAAAAAAAATCAATCAAAGAATGACGACACTCATGATTAGCTGGACTGGTCTTTATTCCCACTATTAATAAATCTGATTAGAGTTGTCACCACATTGATCTGGATATGAGGGGTTTTACAGTTCTTTAGAACTCCTATTTTTTCTAATGCACAAGGACCTATTTCCGAGTAATCCAAGGAATGGTCCTTGGATTCCCCATTCACTTAGAATTGTAGTGACTCTACTGTACTTCTTAATAGTATACATAAGCGATATCACGAAATGTAAAAGGGGGAAAAATAAAGTAACGTTTTAAATGTGGCATTTTAAGATATAGTAGGTTGTAACAACTGCCAAGCATGCTCTTTCTGCTGAAGGTGGCAAATTTACGAGTTTCTACTGCAATAGAAATACCTAACCTCTTAGGAATAGCAGGGAGTGTATGAGAAATATAAATAGGATACAACTCATTACTCACAACAAAAAGACCTTAATTTTTACTCATAGATGTTTTGAAAACACAAGGTGAGGAACACAACTTGTATTGTCGAACCATGAATGAGTAGAGGGGCGTAGCAAGGGGGGTGGATATCTGAATATATCTCCTCCAAAACTTCTGAAGTAAAAAATGTGCCCATGAAATCTAAAGCCACAAAAAATCAATTATTCATCAAACTAGTTTTTAGTGAAAAAGTTATTTATGAGGTAAATGCACGTTAAAAGGGTTTGTTTTAAATTTAAAATATTAATTTCTCTTTTACCTTGGTTTAAAAAAAATGTATTTATAAGTTATAATAATTATGTACTCCCAAAACATTTTTACTAAACTACTGCACAAGTGAGAAATAAAGCATAAATGTTGTGAGTTTTGAACTCTTTTATGATTTATTTATAAATCGATTATAAATTTCATCTTAGAATATTTTGTCCCTCAAATATTCATTACCTAGTTTAAACTTTCTATCCATGTGAAAATGTGCCAAGTACACAATCTTTAATTTGAATCAAACTAGTTGATTACATGTCTCAAACGGTAGGTAAAAACTTTTATTTACATAAACACAGTTAAACTAAATAGCAGCACTTAATGTTTAAAATACAATATTCATATGAACTGAGTTATTTAAATAGTTAATCCGTATATAATTTTATTATTTATTACAAGTGTACTTTTAATATTATACATATAAGCACCTAACACTGTCTATTGGAATAGAACTGTTTGCAATATAACAAAAAATAATGTTACCATCAACTGGCAATAAAGCAGTTTAGATAGTAAACACAACAATTGGGTCATAAAACAAATAAGTAAGGGTTGACAGATAACAGCCTATACAAACAGTAATGCAGTATGTAGGCATGGCTTGATGCAAACCACTCACTATACATCGATCGTATAATTGACGATGGACTTATTGAGTGAATCGGAAGTTTTTTTTGGTGAATTATCTTTAGATAATGTTGATGAAGAGTTTAAAAGCAACAATAATAAACAGAATCAGGATTAATATAAGAGTGAAAATGTTTTTGTATATATACAACAGAAGTAGGATGGTTGATCTTTATTATGTATTTATTTTGGTGGTGGTAACTCATAATTTATTAGGCAAAATCTTGTTTACTTTTTTTTTAGACACTAGGTAAAGATTTTCCATCAATAAACGTATTAAACACATCTTTAGATTTGAAAAAAATATTAAAAATGTTCTTGTAATTTTCCATACATACAAAAATTTGTTTCGTCATAGATAGCAATGCCAAAATGTAATCATAATAATAATTTTAATAATTTAAAATATTAAAAATATTCTTCTATTAAATATTTAAATTAGAAGATAATAAGAAAATTTGTATCTTAAACATAGGATTTCTTTCAAAATTGTAAAAAGCTAATAAATTTAAATTAGAAAAAATACATTGCATTGTATTTTGGAATGATTATAACACCACAAATTTTCATAACAAATTGACTTAAACACTAAACTCATTGAGTTTAAAGAAAAAGTAGCTATTGGTCCAAATTAACTGGATTTTCTGTGCAGTGCAGTGTAGGGCAATTAGTTAATTTTATAAAATGAACTAAAAAAATAATTTACTAAATAATAATTATTACACTTTTGCTATTACTTGCGATCAGACTTTTTGTTAACTAAAAGTTGTTAAATTGTTAACTTACACTTGGAGGAAACGTTTTCGTCTTACAACTTCTTCAGCCTCCTATCGTGGGAGCCTATCATACGACCTTCAGAAGGCTGAAGACGTTGTAAGACGAAAATGTTTCCTCCAAGTGTAGGTTAACAATTTAACAGCTTTTGGTTAACAAAAAGTCTGGTCGTAAGTAATGGCAAAAGTGTAATAAGAATTAACAACCAGCTCGTCATGAACAGCAACAAGATTTCAATATTAAATAATAATTACTCATTATTGATGTAAATACAAATAAAATCTACAAAATGAAACCATACTATAATTTATGGTTTAGAGAGCCAACCCTCTATTAAAAAAATAAATTATATTAAATTATTGTTATATAAAAGCGGTTGACTTGCCTATTTATTTACACAGGCAACGTTTCAATAATGGGTACAATATCGTCTTCAGGCCTACAATACATAAGTACACAATTAAAACTAATAATAATAACACTAGTTCACAAATAAACACAGCACAATGAAATTTATATACAGTAAACTCCCGATTATCCGTGGAATAGAGTGGCCCGGCAACGCTGGATAACGAATTCCCCGGATAATCCGCTATGAGGAAAGAATATGCAAAACGATCGATAATCGATTATTACACCATAAGTTACACAAATAATGACCACGGTCAATGCAATTCACAAATAACCTTCAGAGGACAAAATAAATACAGAAAATAATTTAAAATGTCGATGTATTTGACGGATTATAACATTTACATTTATATGTCTAACTATTTACAATACGTACATAAGTATATGCCAAAAGTAAGTATGTATGTACATATGTAATTTCCTTTTCACATAATACTTTCACTTTTTAACAAAAAAAATCTGTCACTTACGTCTTTTTTTGTGAGCACTGATTTAGCTTTAATGTACGATCTAATTTCTTGAGAACCATTTTGTCGCACAGTGTCTACTTGTTTCACGTGTCACAAAGCCATAAAGATCGATAATGTATATGACAGACATGGATAATGCGTATGTCACGTCCTAGACTATTTATAGCTGAGATTAGTTGACATTTGTTTACAATCTTATGATACACATTAAGTTTTCAGGCGTCCAAGCATTTTGTCATTGTCTCTTATATAGCCTACAGTAGTCTACTCCCTTTAATTTCGCTGGCCCGCGTCGGGATGCTTCCCTTTCAATGTAAAAATTAGTACGTACATACTTACATATCTATTCCCTTCATCTTACCTTCTATTAAGCCTTATATGTATTTACGTCGTAATTCACAGTTTGGAAATTTAAACACATGAATCTGATTGGAATAAAAATTGGATATTTGTAAAACAATGGCAGACCCCGGATAATCCGCAAACCTGTTAATCCGCCCACTGATAATCGGGAGTTTACTGTAATTATAAACCAATGGTATATGCATTTTATTTAACACTTGCTTTTATTTAACAATAATCTTTGCAAGTATAATATGATTATTATATTTAATTATATTTTGCTTAAGGAATAATTTTTTTCAGAGAAAGGTATTGTAGACAGTATCTATAAATTTGAAACAAAACCTTTTATATCCAAAATCATCAAGATTATATATTATGTATACATGAAATTAGTTGTTTTTTTTACAATGAAAAATTATTTAAAAAAATAAAAAATACTTACAACATTTTACAAAAATATCCACATCACTATTTTTTAAAGCAAGACCAGTCAGCCTTGATCCAAAAACTACAGCTTTCACATCTAATAACACTGGGTGAAAAATTAACTCCACATCTTGGCAAATCAAAGCCAAACTTTTATTGTCAACCTCCTGCATAATTTGAGAAAGAACCTCCTTAACCTGCCAATCAAATACAGAAGAACAGGACGCGGGTAAATTCTTAGGATCTGGAATGTGAACGGGTAGCTCCTTATCTCCAGTAGTAACTCCTGTTTTATGATCTTGACTTACGATTTCTGAAAAAATATACACTTTTACGAACATAACACATATAGTTTTTAATTGAGATTCCTTCAGGACAATCATAGTGCTCTGATGCAATGTAGGTTAAAAAAAAAACAACTCTTAGCTAATAGAAAAATTTGTACTTCCAGAAGCTGAATTAATTTATATACCTTCAACTTCTATCAAACACAAAATGAAGAAACTAAAACTTGAATTTCTCCATCTCCAGATTTCTTGCTTAATATTCACATATAATGAAATTTTAAGTGTTTTCAATAAACAACTTTTTAAGGTGCGTTGTAGGCTAAATTCCCATTAATAATACATTTTTCCAAAATAAAAATTAATTATTTAACAAAAATATTCTGCATGCACTACCATTAACCAAGGATTTCTTTAAAAAATCGCTATTCATTATGTAAATTAACTCTTTGATTAGCAACATGTGCCTGCCCTGATATGGCCCCTGGAAGCAACATATTTTTTAAAGATAAATACATATTTTTTGTCTAATTTTTTTCTTTATTTTTCTCTATTTTTTAAAATTATAGTAATATTTGTTAATATGCTTTTTGTATTTACTAATTTTCTCATGTTAACCAAACTATACCTTATGTTTGGTGACAATTTTTTTAATAAAAATTATCTATTAATCTTTTTTTGTAAAATATTTATTGTAAAATACCGCAAAACTTCAAAACAATCTGTAAACACGTTGAAAACACCATAGACTTTGACACAAAAGAACTTCTTCATTATTCAATTGCCTATTTATTGTAAACTACCACACAAACTTCGAAGCAATCTATAAATACATGTAAAAACCCATAGATTTTGGACAAAAAAGAATGGTGACTATGTACTCTGTTTAGTACTTACTGTCCAAATAGTTGCAAATATTTAACCTAGAATACAGCACAATAAACAGAAAAACAAATTATAGATGTACGGCAGTGCTAGTCTGAGAGAAACTGTAGAACATACATTTACGGAAATCTCCCTGCTGCACACTAGACGATCTCACGTACAGGTACGTGAATGCTAATCAAAGGGTTAAAAAGAAAACAATCTCAATATTTTCTAGATTTTCTAAACTGAACAATCAGACTCCAATCATAAGAAAAATTGTACATATTTAATATTAATCCTTTGAGTTTTTTGAAAACGCTAGGGAATATCTCTGAGAGAGAAAGAAGAAACATCTTTTAAAATCAAGTTTAGAAAGGTTGGTTTTACTGTAAATACAAAGTTTAGTACAATGAAATCTGTCTTAAACAGACCCTGTGATAGGCGGAATCTTGTCTATTACAGAAACTTTAAAAAGTCCCAACTGTCACCTATTAATTTATCTAGTTAATAACCTTCATAAGACGGAAACTGTCTAACGCAGAAGTGGATTACAAGCAAAGGATGAGTAATATGTATTTACTACATTTAGTTCTGCATAAGCCAGAAACTTCTGATAACATACATACTGTAAAAAATAAAGACTACAATGACTTAGGTTAGACGAAATACAGTTTATAATCTATTTTTTACTATGGCAAAATATAAAGATCTTTCTGTTTATTTGAGACAGATTGTACTGTATTGAATTCTGAGAATACTTTACAAAGTCACACACATTGACCCTCCTCTACCCCTTCCGCTTATCAGGCTGCTGTGTATATGTAGCTGATGGTGTATAAACATCCGCAGTTTACAATAACACATGATGATGCTGAGTCAGCATTTGTTTCTCTCAACTGTTTGAATCCAAGTTCAGTACTACACCGTATTCTGAACAGTACAGGCAGGTTACATCTTGCAGCCAATAGGATGACTTACTTTTCACATAAAAAGTACATGCTATTCATTGTTTAGTCTCTTGATTTTTGTTTTTTAGTGTTTTGTACAGTCACTCTTATTAAGTGATCAAGTGTTTAGTGTACTTTGCTGTAGTAGGCTTATTGTAAAAATGTCAAGAAAAAACATTTCTGACTCCATACATTAACTTTGAAAGAGAAAATTGATCTTATTGAACTTAGTGGAAAATTAAACGTGAAACAATTATGTGATAAATACAAATGCGGTAAAACACAGATTTATGGAATTTTGAAAAACAAAGAACAAATAAAAGAAGACTGGTTGAAAGACAAGATACACTTCATTCTTAAAGGAAAAAAACATGCACAAATATAGAAATTGACAGAATTTTATTTAAATGGTTTACACAAGCGCAAACCAAAAATCTTCCAATTTCAGGTTCAATATTACAAGAACAAGCTAAGACAATTGCTGCTAAGCTAGGGAACATAACATTCAAAGCCTAGAATGGATGGTTAGAAATTTTTCAATCCAGATATTCAATTTCTTTTAATCAAATTTATGGTGAAGCAAAAGAAGTTAACCAGGAAGCAGTTGATGATTGGAAGCATAAAGTTTGTGAATTAACAGTTGGTTATGAAGCCAAATATATTGGAAACTGTGACAAGACGGGTTTGTTTTTTAGAGCTCTCCCAAATAAGACTTTAAGTTTTTAAAATGAAAAATGTACGGCAGTCAAAAGAAAGGCTTACAGTTTTAGTTTGCGGTTTTGCAGATGGAAAATTAGAAAACCTTTGGTAATTAGGAAATCATGGAAGCCCTGATATTTCAAAATTGTAGACCAGTTACCAGTTCAATAGCATGCTAACAAGAAGGCGTGGATGACGTTACCCATTATGGAAAATTGGCTTCAAAATTTGAATGATACAATGAAGCATGATAACAGGCATATTTTGTTATTTATGGATAGTGTCTCATGAAGATAACTCTCACATAAAATTAGAGTTTTTTCCACCCAATACTACCAGCGTTACTCAAAAATCTTAAAGTACACTACAGAAAACATTTTTTATAATCTCTTATTACAAACATAATACATGCTCGTCGTTACAGGAAATGACAAATAACATCACTGTTTTGGATGCTATAAGATGGACATTGAACTCTTACGAGAAAATATCAAAGTCCTCTGTTCAAAATGCATTGAAAAAAGCTGGTTTTATTGTATACGAAGAATTCAATAATAATCCTATTGAAACAGGAATGCAAGACATTACCTTGCACACTGTGAAAGATTTGTTGACAAAAACTGGATACTCTAATTTATCTGCTGAAGAATACATTTGTATTGACAATGAACTGGCAACAAAAGAAGGGCCAAAATCTGTGGATGAAATCATTGAAATGGAGGCTAATGAAATTATTGAAAGTGAAGATGAATTTGAAGACGGTCTAGACGTAGAAAACAAAATAAAAACATTTGGCGAAGCTATAATAAAAATTTGTGAACTAGAAGATTTTGCGGTATGTGTTAGCAGTTTCTAAATGCGTCACAATTTGTTACAATCAAAAACAATAACTGAAGCAGAAGCAAGTACTAAAATTAATATTTTAAAACAAAAGTCATTGCTAGATTTCTTCAAGCCTATTTGATTCTTGTTCATTTGTATGCAGGCCTACTGTGAATATTTACTCGTAAATAGAGTAAAGGTAAAAATACTGTATAGCTTTCAATAAAGCGCATATTTCATTTATATATTTTGATGACAAGTGTAGTTTTAGTGTTTCCTATTAAAAATGTGTTGTGGACTTGGATAAAAGGTAAGATTTTTATTTTGCACTGTAGGTTTCAACATTTCTATGTACTGCGCCATACAGCTGATCAGTAGGAATAGCAGTAGGGGATTCTCATAGCTAAGAATCCCCCCCCCCACCATTTATCGCTAAAAGTAACTCTGCGAAAGTCTACGTAACATTACCTTTGCCAGTTAAGTGAACACTTCCAGTCAGTGCTTGGTAAATTATTGAAAAATGTAAATAAAAGCTTTTTTGAACAACTTACAACATAAAATTTTGCTTCAAGTGAATTTTTTTCTGAAATGTGGTCATTGCTTTAGCAGGGTCATAGGAGGACTGTATGTGTTATACACAGTGGTTAAATAGGGTAGTTTATCACAAGTAAAAAATCTGAGATCGGACAATACCTCAATTTCAATGAAAACATAGATCCTGGTTTGATCTGTGATACATGAAAATTCCCGTTTAACTTTGTAAGGGATTTAAAAAGAAATCAGAATCATCATTGGATTGTACCATTATATTTTGATAGAGAATTTGGCATGTTACCATTCTGCAAAAAATGTGCCACCACAGCTCACAAGCTACAAGCTAACCATTGTTTCATTTTTTTAACAATGACAGAAACAGAAGATTTATGTTCAACAAAAGATTTATCATTATCAAAACAAAATTTTAAACCCTTGGAGAAATATTTCAAAGACATTAAAGGCAATAATTTTCACTCTCAATAACTTTCCAAGCACTAACTTCAAGTTTTTACTTATTTATTTTCTGTGAAATACTGCAAGCATCTAAAACCATATGCAGTCCAGGTGCAATTTCAAAAGGTTGTTTTTTTTTTTTTTAAAGTATTTTGAATATAAAGTAACTCTTATGGCCAAACAAGTGCATTTATAGAATTTTTTTCCAAATATTCTTTTCTTTCGAATATAAACAATTATTTATTTTAATAAAAAAATCTCACAAATTACCTATATAAGAATATGTATGGATATATGTGTGTGTGTATATATATATATATATATATATATATATATATATATATATATATATATATATATATATATATATATATATATAGTTGATATTTTACGTTATCCATTGTTTTTTCGTTGCACTGACTTTATGAAGTTAATATATTACTATTGTAAGTAATTTTATCCACCATTAAGTGCAATGATTTTACCTTGAGTGATGAGGCACCTTTCGGTCACTTGACCATTGTCGAATCACTGATTAGTCCTGATCAGTAATCAGTGATTCGACAATGGTCAAGTGACCGAAAGGCGCCTCATCACTCAAGGTAAAATCATTGCACTTAATGGTGGATAAAATTACTTACAATAGTAATATATTAACTTCATATATATATATATATATATATATATATATATATATATATATTTTAGGTTAGTTTTGGTTGGTAAAGATTATTTAGAGAGTGGACTCTTATCAAGGTAAGTCTGTCAGTCTCCTAGTCCAAAAAATCTATATATATATATATATATATATATATATATATATATATATATATATATATATATATGTAATGTGTGTGTGTGTGTGTGTGTGTGTATACATATATATTGAAGATTATAGATATTTTGAAAACTTGAGAGATTGGTTTCGTTTGGTTAGAGTAAGATTTGGTTTTCTGTGATTTTACTGGTGATAAAGAGATAAATTATTTAGTTGAAATGTAATCGAATTTGAAACAACCCCAGAACATCTGCTAATGATATGGAATACTAAACACTAAAATTTCTTTACCTTCAGAATTCAACAAAGATTTATCCTCTTGTAATTTACCTGAAACAAAAATATTGTTTGTAAATTTTTTCATCAAGCTGCAGTAACATTCGAGTTATATGTGTTGAGAATATTTACCAAGTAAATTATATAAATCTATCTATTATGATAAAAACCTCATTACACTTCTTTAACCCCAGAGCCACTATCAATCAAGATCTGAATGCATGAATTATATCTGCTAAAGGTTCAGACGCAGTCCATTTTGCAACCGCCTATGCAATGTGTTTGCCAAAAATATACTCACACTAACAGAAAACATGTTAGTTTATGTTTCTTATATAGGGTTCAAAGCTCAATGTTCATGTGCACATATATTTCATATTACCAAGGAATTTTCTAATAAAATATATAGTTTGTAGATATGGTAACAGTATAAGATACTGGCAAGGTTAGCATTTTGTTAAGTTTAGTGCATTGTGTTTTTTTACCAAAACAAGATATCATTCTCTGATTATTTGAAAACTTGGATGCTGGTAAATAATATTCCTGCAAGTGGGAATGAATTTTAATTCACTAGCTCATTTTTTTAAA
Organism: Prosapia bicincta; assembly: GCA_036971475.1. NCBI lineage: Eukaryota > Metazoa > Arthropoda > Insecta > Hemiptera > Cercopidae > Prosapia > Prosapia bicincta. The sequence continues at coordinate 276,065,916 of JBAIZL010000001.1, read as the reverse complement.
GTGACTTTTTTGGTAGGCTATATGTACCCAGTTCTGAAAATAAGGTTGTTGAGACACATGTTGAATTAGATGATAAGTATAATGTATAAATAATATATGGGAAAGTTAAAATTAGTAGCAATTTTATTTCATAATTTATGGAGGCTGGAAGGAGAAGAAAATAACAAGATTCAGATTATGAATGAGAATGAAGTGTTTGTTGTGAACATCAGGAGAAAATATATTTTTAAATAAGTTCTTTATCAGAATTGTTAAATCTTTAAAAAATATCTATCAAGATTGCTTAAAGAAGCAATGAAACAATAAATCAAGATTGGTTAAAGAATTAAGAAAACAAAGATTTGTACTATCTATTTATTATTTCATTACAATTATATTAACTTTTCCATTAGTCTTATATGTCTCTGATTTTACGTAGTTCATGATAAATAATGTGACAAGATTAATACAAACAAACATACATGTGTGATACATAAAACATTTCATACATATGTGTTCAAAATTAATAAAGACAAAATGGTTGTTCTTCTTCATAATATGTCTGTACTTTCTTCATTAAACCTACATCGTTCTATTCTTTTAACTGGAGACTGTAATTGAGAAAGCAAATAACTTTATTATGAAAATTATCACTGGAAATTTGTACATCTTCAGAATTCCCTAATTCTTCTAACGAAATTGTTAAATTTTCAAGCTCTTTAGTTATGTGAAAAACTTTTATATTTTCAGAATATTTTAAACACAGGAAATATTACTAATATCACAAATTTTTCATTATTAAGTAGGCCTGCTTCAGAACAAATTACTAAAGAGGGGGGAGTGACGTTTAAAAAAAAAAAAAAATTATTTTAGCTACAAAGGATTATAATAATCAATAAAAGTTGCTTATATTGTATATAATTCAAACTTACTAAGTCGATTTGGAGGATGAGGTCTTTGAATAAACAGCCATCTACCTGCATAATATAACTTCCTTGTATTTAAAGCTTTTTTGACACATTCTCTGCAACAAATTATTAGGAGTTGTAAATGAACAGCAAAATATTGTTATTATTTGATCTACCTAATAAAACAACAACAAAAAGAACATATACAATAAATTGATTAAAGACAAAAGAAAATTTTAACACGCACATATTTTGAAGGTTATAAAGCCCTTACCATACAACTAGTGTTTTGCTTACGTTTTTAAAGGCAAAAAGCACATTTATGCTTTAACATCTGAAAGTTGAAGTAGACATGATTCAAAAATAAAAATTTGTTCTCTCCAACAATTACCCTTGCAGTGATAAAAATCAAAATGTCAGTCAAGAAAATCCAGATTAAAACACACCTTCGGTAAAAAAAAACCAGAGACATTTACAGCATTTTAGGTTTTCTACATTGTTTATGCAAGCTATAAACCTATCAAGGGAAAAATTAAGACAAATCACAACCTCCTAGATTTTTCTGTGATACCATGGTGGTTGTTCCAACATCTTAAACATATATTTTGTCCAATTTCTTGCAACAGTTTTCAACTGTAATATAAATTATCACTTTTTTAAAGTGATAATCAAGTTTCACCGAACGTAATGGACTACAAAATTCAAGAGTGTAATATAAAGTTATATCACTATATAATGGTATTTATATCACCGGACTTTATCATTATTATAAGAGGAACTCAAAATAATCTTAATTGCAATTCAAATATGAACATATTGACAATAAACATACAGGGTGCGGCAGCATAACTTCCTTTTTTGAAAAATCATTAAAACCATTGTATGCATCTGAAAATATTTATTTATTTTTTATAATGTAGGTACATGTCTAAAGTTTTTATTTACATTGTTTTGAAGATCAAATCTGTTAGGTGACGTCCCTCATTCTCCATACATTGCGTAAACCAATTTCTGGCGTTTGTCATGACTCTTGTTAGCGTAGCAGGTGTTATGTTGGCATTTTCTTCTTGGATGTTGGTCTTCAAATCTTGTAGGGTTCTTGGACGGTTCACATAAACACGGGATTTCAAAAAAACCCATAGAAAAAAATCACAAGGGAGTGTGACAGATCGGGAGAGCCATTCCAAATCGCCTCTAATTGAGATAAGGCGCTCTGGAAAGTGTTCCCTTAAAACAGCCATCGATGCTCTTAAAGTGTGTACTGTTGCACCGTCTTGTTGGAACCAAGTGTCCCCCAAATCCAACTCTTCTAGCCGTGAGAAAAAAAAATTCTGTAGCATGTTTACATACCGGTCCGAATTCACTGTCACTGTAACCTCATTTTCCTCAAAAAACCAGGGACCAATAATTCCAGCTGAGGAAACTGCACACCACACTGTGACTTTGGGTGAATGCAAAGGCCTTTGATGCAATTCTCAAGGGTTGTTGTCAGCCCAGTAGCACATGTTTTGTTTGTTAACCGACCCACACAAATGAAAATGGGCTTCATCGCTAAAAAAAACAATAGCACCCTAGGGAACGACATCAAGAAAAAGCTCGCACGCTTTCATCCGAGAATTGAAGTCACGTTCTGAAAGTTCCTGCACTATCGCCATCTTATAGGGATGAAAATGATGATCATCACGAAGAATAGTCGAACGATCGGATAGTCCAAGGGCAGATGCGTGTTTGCGCGCAGAACGCCGTGGTGATCGCAACATTGACGCTCTCACTGCTTCAATGTTCTCAGGTGATCTAACGGGCCGAGGGACTCCAGTTCTTCGTTTTATCGCACTTGCAGTTTAAAGTGCTAAATTAAAGCGATTCCGAAATGCGCGCTGTGTTGCAATAACCGAACATCCGCTTGAAAAGTAGGTCTCAACGGCAAAGGCACGCTCCTCACTATTCCAACGCATGATGGCGACTGAAACGTGTCGGGACAAAACCTTACTGTACCCCCTCTTGAATGAGACCACTAGCGCTCCGCTATGACATCAACTAACTGAATGGCGAGCATTTAAAAAAAGGAAGTTATGCTGCCGCACCCTGTAAATGTATTTTGTAAAGTATCATACAATCAATTTTTAACCACAAAACAATAGTCAAGTCTCTATACATTATTTTTAAATGTCTGTCATCCTACTTAGAACCTTCTCCCCATTCTATATGATCAATCTTATTTACTCTTGAAGACACACAGCATGTTTACTGATGCCGTTCTTATTCTCTTGTCATCTTCATGTTCTATTAAACATGGATAAATATTTATTTGTTGGAATTTAAAGAATTAATGTTGGGACATAGCTACATCCAATGACAGACTTAGCTGTGAGTCTATTGTTATCCATTGCCCAATAAATGAATTTGGATGATTTTCTGATAGAATTATTTATAAAATTCTCTATTGGGATAAGTGAGTATATACCCTTTAAACCTAGGTTTAAGGAAAATAGGTAAAATAATTCTAGGACTAAATAATTGAGAGTGGGAGAAATATAGATTGTGCAGCTAGAGCCACTTGTGTGATGTCAACCTGATCTCTACCTAAAGAAGTCTATTTATACTGTACCTATTTATAAGTGACATACCTGTTCAGTCAATTTTTGTATTGTATGTGTTATTTGTATTTGTGTTATAAGAGTTGTAAGTTGTAGTGGAATAACGCTAGGGACATCAGGTCCGCCTAAGTTTCATTCTTGTTGAGAAATAGTATAGCGATAAGTTATATATACTGCTAACGCTTATTTTTTACAGATGGAAAAATGTGAACAAGATGTTTTTTTTTCTGTTATCCAATTTTCAATGTACAATTTCAATTTGACTCTTATATTTGATTAGTCCTTATACTACAATGTTCTAAAATAATCCATTTGCAAATTTAGTGCAGTTATTCCTCATACAATTAAGTTAGTGCTGCTTGTGGTAAATCATTCAAATATTTTGTAAAAAACAATATAAATTTGACGACTATTATTTTACTTACTATAAACATTTTCCTGGACTTTAAAGTCTGTTGGAACAGGTAGTGGGTGCTATTTTCCTTTAAAACTAAATAGCTAACACTTATCGTATAACTATTTCCAAGAATATTTCATCATAAAATAGACAAATCATGCTTTAAATAAGAAACCCTTCATGACTTTACCTCATATATCATTTTCCATCATTAACCCTTTGATTAGCATTCACGCACCTTTACGTGAGATCGAGCTACGGCCAGTGGGAGCATCCCCATAAATGTATGTTCTACCATTTCTCTCAGATTAGCATTGCTGTTTAAAAGTTAATGGGTTTTCCTACATATTTACAGCTTGTGCAGTATTTTACAATGAATAGGTGATTGAATAATAAAGAAATTTTTTTGTATCCAAAGTCTATGGTTTTTCCCACGTGTTTACAGATCGTTTCAAAGTTAATGAATAAGTATTTGACCAAAAAATTAATTAGCAGATAATTTTTAGCAAAGAAATTGTTAGTTAAAGTAAGGCAAAGTTGGGTTAACATGAGAAAATTAGTATATAAAAAAATATAAACTAATATTACTATGATTAAAAAAATTAGAAAAAAAGTGTAAAAATCTTTCAAGAATATGTTGCTCCCAGGGGCCATACCAGAGCAGGTAGGTGTTGCTTATTAAAGGGTTAGTCATAAATTTACAAGAAGGCCTTTAAAATGTCCTGGAGAAACCAATGTACCAACCAGTTTTCACTTTTACAGAGATACAGTAGACTTTGTTAAAGGTTGATCAGATCACTTTAATTTGGATTTACTGATCAGTCTATGAAATTGTAATAAGTAATTATAATGTAACAATACAACACGCTCGTTTCTGTTGAGATGTAACCAAGCTTGTTGCCAAGACAGTACAAAGAGACTTGAGCACAATGATGCCATCACATTTTATACTGTAAGTACCACTTTCTCCTTAGAAATTCTGAGAGTAACAGTTGACTTGTCAGCTTGCCTATGAGTTAAGTCAGTGTCCTTATTTATGTTAATGTATTTTACTTATAATACTTAGTTTAGTTTACCTTTTTACTCTTGTTTCTGCAGTTGTGTTCATTTTTCTGTAGTTGTGTGCAAAGGCGCCAAAAATAAAAATGTTTTGATATTATAAAAACTATTTGAAGCATTACACAGAGTTGATAAAGACCAGTCATTAAAATCGATTGCTGTTGTTTATGGTGTCAGAATTACACGATGTCAAACTTTAAAAAAAAAAAAAAATATTACATTTTTTTCAAAATGGTTTCATGGCTGTATAGATGAAAAATACAAAGCAAAGAAATATAAAATGAAACGCTAGATGAATTATTTGTTTTGTGCAGAAAGAGAAAGCGATCTAATAGTGTTGGAGTTCATTATAGAGCAAAAAAACACAAGTTTAAAGAAACATTTGATATATGGAACCCAAATTTCACTGCTATTCAAGGCTGACTGGATATAGTGCAGAAAAAACGGGGGGATATTCATCAACTTACTGCGACTGGGGAAAGTGTGTTTGATGATGTTAATACAGCTGACAAATTCAGAAAACCGTTTGAAGAGTTCACACAGAAAGAGAGCTTATCAGTAGAACAAACTTATAATGCTGATGAAACTAGTTTATTCTTTCAGATGTTAACGAACATAACTCTTGCAGTGTCAATTGATTAGTCTGTAAATCGTGGATCAATATCCGTAACCTATTAATTTAAAAAATGAAAGCGTATGGACAAAGTTATTTTCAAAGACTAGTTCTATGGGTGTATTGTTTCTGGTGTGGTCAAATATATAAGAATGCAAAGCTTAATGATGTGATTGAGAATTCCCCTATACACTGAAAGCTGAATCGTTGTTCAAGAGGACATTATTATAAAACATATACCACTTAATGTTACTCCTAGACTACAATATATAGATCATGGTGTTCTCAAGAGCACAAAGTGCATCTGGATGCTAAACCAACTGACTGAAGATGAAATCATGGTGTGGTAGATTTTAAAAAAATATTTAATCTGTTTTATACTTGTAACAGATCTTGGGAATTTATTGCTAGAAATTCCATCATCAAGTCACACAAGAAATTACGACTTCATGTGTGTGTGCTTTGTCAGAAAACAGGGTTGAACCAGTGGAAGATAATAGTCACAGTGAAGTGCATCCTCAGGAGTTTTTGGAAGTGCTTTATTAAATTCCTTCTACTAGTTCACTCTCTCATATATATATATATATATATATATATATATATATATATATATATATATATATATATATATATTAAAACAACATAAGTTATTCAAATACAAGAATATTATTTATTTATATTCAAAGCTTTTCGTTGGCAAACAGTACCAACATCATCAGGAATGAAAATTACAATAATGCAAGATATAGGCCTAAAACATCTGTTAAATTATAAATAGAATTGTTGCTAAATTTATACAAATCGCCAAGTCAATTTTGTTGCTGTAACATTATAGACATTGAATATAGTATCCAATTTAGAATGTATTTGTATTTGTTCTTTTATTAATTTGTTATTATTACTGTATTTATATATTTCAAATGCTTCATATATATTCATTCTTAATCTTTTATTAATTTCTTTTATAAGTTTCATATTTTTAATGTTTGGAAATTGGTGCTTATTATTTATACAATGATTTGCAAAATTTGATTTATATATTTCTGGATTTATATAGGCCTTCAAATGTTCTTTATATCTTTCTTTTAATTTTTTCTTGGTTTGACCTATATAGGTTTGTGATTACAGTTTTCACATTCCAATTTATAAACACCACCTTTTTCTTGCATATTATTTGTTTTATTATTATTATTATTTATTATGTTTATTATTTTGTTATTAGTTTTGTATGCAATTTTGATATTTGTATTTTTAAATAATTTGGTGATATTTTTTATTTCATGGCCTATAAGTAAAAATTAAATCCATATTGTATTATTATTATTGTTGTAAATTAAATTATTATGTTGTTTATTAAAAATATTATAATTAAGTTTGTCAACAGTTTTCTTTTTATAACCGTTTTCTAATGCAATTTGATAAATTACGTTTTTTCTGTTATTTTATTTTCTTCATTAATGGGGATAATAAGTTATATAAAGCAGCAATTTTTTGATTATATGGGTGATTAGAATTATTTGGTATAATTTGGTTTGTTAAAGTTGGTTTACGGTATATCATATATTCAAATTTTTCATTTTTTCTTCTTATTGTTAAATCTAGAAAATTTATTTTATTATTTGCTTTAATTTCATAAGTAAATTTGATTTTAATATTACTTTTATTTATTTTATCCAAAATATTTGTTAAATTTATATCATTATTGTTTGATATATACATTCCATCATCTACATATCGGACCCAATAACCATTTTTATCATATATTTTTATAATTTCATGTATTTTATATGTAGATAATAAGCAAATAATAAAATAAATTTTCTAGATTTAACAATAAGAAAAAATGAAAATTTGAATATATGATATACCATAAACCAACTTTAACAAACCAAATACCAAATAATTCTAATCACCCACATAATCAAAAAATGGCTACTTTATATAACTTATTATATAGTATGCATAAGACATAGGTATGCATAAGATAGATGTTGAATCTAAATATTATAATATAAATGGAGTTTATAGTATAAAATGTAATGATTGCCAAAAATATTATGTAGGACAAACTAAAAAGAAAATAAAAGAGCGATACAAAAAGCATTTGAATGCATTCAAAAAACCGAATATTTATAAGTCTAATCTTGCGACACATTGTATACTAAATAATCACGAGTTCCCAAAAATAGAGAATATGACGCTAATTAAACACGTGGAGAAGGGATTAAAAATAAATATCTTAGAAAATATGGAAATATACAAACATAGAATTACAGACAGACTCATTCATGAACAAGTACAAACAAAATCTAAGCACAACACAATCTTTAGCATATTTAATGATATTCTGGAAATGAAAGAGTAATTGAATAAGAATCAATATTATCTATTTGTTCAGGCACAGTAAGTCAATAAAATTATCTGTTTGAACGTAGTACAATTTGTATATGAGTAGTCTTAATGTAGGAACAGAATAAGTTAGAAGTGTACTAAGTTAGTTTTGGTAATGCCGATACTGCTAAACGGCGAAAAGCTTAAACTTTATAATAAAATAAAAAAGGTTTTATTCTTGTATGAAAGTGGTTTTATTATATATATATATATATATATATATAGATTTTTTGGACTAGGAGACTGACAGACTTACCTTGGTAAGAGTCCACTCTGTAGTCTTGAAATAGAAACACATAAAAGCACTTAACCAATGATATATTTCAACCACTCAGTGGTCTTTGTCAATCAAAGAGAAAACACAAAAAGAAATATGAGAGAATGAAATAAAATAAATATAAGTTGTAATCACAGATTGTGTAGAAATCAGATGTCACAGAATAAGGATCTTTAATCTGTGCATCTGTGACATCTGATTTAATCTTTAATCTGTGACATCCGATTTCTACACAATCTGTGATTACAACTTATATTTATTTTATTTCATTCTCTCATATTTCTGTTTGTGTTTTCATACTCAGTTACTAGACTATTGGCCTAAATACTGTAAGGACTAAATAATAGGCCTAATATAAACACCGTATATAATAATTGTAACTGTCAATAAATTCTGATTACTAATAAGTTTTATACAATACATCAATAACAAAAATATAATATTAATTACTAAGTTACTAGACTATTGGCCTAAATACTGTAAGGACTAAATAATAGGCCTAATATAAACACCTTATATAATAATTATAACTGACAATAAATTCTGATTACTAATAAGTTTTATACAATAAATCAATAATACAAATGTAATATTAATGACTAGACTGTTACCCTATAAATGTATAAAATGGTTGAACTTTCCTCAATATCCATGCAGTTTATTCAACAGACAAATTGAATATTTTTGTTATAATCTGTATGTATGAGGTATTTTAATGTGAGGTTATGTTATTATTGTAAAGATTTTGATTCAAAGTTGGATTTAAAAAAAATAGACATCATCTTTCCAAAACAATAACGTTTTTAGGGCAGTAATGTATATAATTTATTTTCAATATGTTGTATTAATGTATATAGCAATTCTACTTTATTTCAGTGACTTGATTGTAACTTGTACAGTATAGTATTTAAGTTTATAAGATGTTTTCTCTCTATGTTCAATTTGATGTTAGTCATATTTTACTGTCAGTATAGTAATTAATGTGTTATCGTAATAAATGTTTAACATTTATTGTAAACTATAAATCTACTTCTCGAAATGTTCTTATTTTGTATTATTGAGTACTTATGGTGTTTTTGTTATAGTGTTGAAATTATTATTTATATAGTTATATATAGGTTTTGTTTATATAGCAAGGCAGGTCTGACATTTTAATATTGATAATATGAAATAAGGCAAAATTATTTATAACCAATAGGTAGAAACATCTAATTTTAGCGTGCTGTCCTAATCTTTTAATAATGTACCAAAGAACTACATACTCCTGATAAAACCAACAATTATATTATAAAATAATTGTATATTATTTAATGTAACTAACTGAGTAAAACAATCATAAAATTACAGTACAAAATAATCACTTCAATTTATTAAAAGGTGGCTTAAACAATGGCAAAAGAAATAAAATATATACCCACAACCATATTACCCATGAATAAAATTATACTTTAATTATTTTTAAAACAAAAAAAAATGAGACGAAACACCTATCCAAACACATTCCAATCTTCCAGGTTTTACAGCTTATGGACTATCAGTATTTAATGAATATAAAAGACTGTAATTGGTGCTCTGCATTTATTTTCTGTGATAATTTCAAATAAAACAGCTAGAAAAAAAAGCTGATCCCATCAGCCTATACTAAAATAAGCTACCCTTCTAGCAAAACAATATTAAAGGGGTTTTTAATATTATACATAAGAACATATAAATATTGTGCATATGAAATGTTTCTCAAAGTTCTAAATTGTAATTTATTGTTTAAAAAAAAGTTAAATTTGTTGTGATTTTACTCATACATTAGTATAATATTACCCTATCTATAGCTAGATACAAGCTTTGCACTCTCTCCAATTCTGAGCTTCAGCCTTCTAGAGTGTCTAGTAAAATGCTTGGATTGCACCTAGTTCATATGATAGTAAATAGCTTACTCAGCCTACCTGGCATGGATTAGTTGTTCTTTCAGCAGGTAGGTAATCTTGCAAATGTCAGATGATGACTTCAGAGGTATGTTGTAGTAGATATCAATGGCATTACCAATGCCACTTTAATAAATAATCCATAGGTGTATACAGGATTAAACTCCAATCTTGACCAATATTTTTAAAAAAATGTATAAAGTTGTGACTTAATATCTATGGTATTTTCCATAAGAGTGAGACGAGACGAATTCTTAGTATATTCCATGGATTCACCGTGCAGGTGGCGAGTCCGTCTCGTGGGAGAGGGAGTAACTCTGAGTAGCCCAGGCACTTGTGATTCCGGGTGTAGGTTTAAGAAGCCTTTGTGATGATCATCGACAATCACCTTTACCACTCATGTTACCACCTCTACCTAGCCAAATTTCATAGAAGCCTGCTAATGCAGTTTTAGATACCCGTTCTAAAGTAGAACTTACTGCAGTTCTCACAGGCTATGGTCTTTTAGTAGGTTGTAGAGAGATTTTGCTGGTATACCTCACACTCCCACTTCTACCACATATTAACCGTATAGTCATTTTAAGTTAAATAATGATATACTTGACGAACTTCAGTCACTAGGTTAGCTGCTAGTGTTTTGTTGAGCTAGGCAATCTTGTTTTAAAAGCACTTGCCTTTCAACTGTATTATGAAAGGGTGTATGTGATTTGTACTGGGTTGATTCATTTAATATATATTTATTTTGTTCTAGTATAGATATCTAATAATTCCGAATCAAAGTACACAAAAATATTTGAGAAAAAATTTCTAAAGAGTCTAATTTGAGATGGAACATGATCGTTGAACGATGTCAAGGCCAAGGTGATATAGAAGATAATGAATTAACATAGAAGTGGAATTCCTAGAAGCTATATGACACTCTGGCATTAATAAAAAAAATATGATTATTCTCAACTAGAATTATAAGAAAAACCTGTAAATTTTGAAGTTTTTTTTGATAACTGCATTTAGTTAAAAAGTTCTCTTGTAAGAAAGTTTTCTGTTACCAGGCTGTTAACTCAAAAATATACTTTTGTTATTTAGAATCTCAACTAGGAGACAGGAATAGCTCTGCTTCACTGTTCTGAAGACATAATACCATATAAGGGAAAAATCATCAAACTGAAGATGAGAATACCACCACAGAGAGATCCAGAAGGAGGTAAGAAACCAATTTGTTATAATCAGTAGGGAAAAGAATTTGTCTAGGCCTTAGACGAACTTCATGACTCATGGAAAGAACGTTGGTACAATAGTCCCGAAAACTCGACACGTCTGAGGATAAATAAATTTCAGTCTTTCCCCGGCCGTCAGTGTATGAAAGCAAAGTGTGAAGAGGGAGTGAGAGGAACTGCGAGGGCATCTCTATTGACCCTTGTCCGTTCATGGAGAAAAATCCTCAATCACACGAAAAATGATTTAAGAAAAAAAAAGTTTCTTTAGACGTCTTAACCGTTAGCACTCAGATTTTTTTAACATGCGTTGCTTCCCCACTTGTAATTAAATTGAGACAAATTCCTCACCTGCAAGTTGCATTATTGTTTATGGGAAACTTTGTTTTCTCTCACAATTTTAGTAATCTAAGCTATTTTTATTTACAAATATAGTATGTATATGATTTTATAGATAATAAAACTGTTTACTGCAGCTACATCTATAGCCAGAAAAACATTTTCCTCCACCATTTATTTGTTCTTCTTGTAAAACTGTACGGTTTATTATAGTGATCAGCTAAATCTACACCACCCATAAACTGGTTATATTTACAAATAACTGTTGGTTTAGTTATTTTGTTTATGAAACTGGACTACATTCTGTTAATCAGGATCAAGTAAAAAATCAGGAATTTCAGAATCACTAATTGTATATGACGCCAATAGCAAACTACGAGTAAACAAATAACCTATAAACTGTAACCTACTTGCAGCTTAAAATGTAGCGGCAAACTAGATTTTGTGGTGACTCACATATTCGTAGACATTTTCAATTTAGTTCAAATTATTGTCAATAGAGTGTAGAACCAAACGGTAAAAGATTGAATGTCGGTGGTTTTGCCGCAGACGAGTTATATACATTTGAAAATCGTGGCGGGTGGCCCCCGACATACGAGTAAACTGCAATATACGCTAAGCAGGGCTCCCCCGACAGTCGAGTGCTAAGGGTTAATCTTTGCGCACAACTTTTATCAAGTACATTTTAATGTCAGTGAATTACTCATTTATTATAGCCTATTATTTGATATTTGTTATTATTTGTTTTATTTATAGTCATTAATGATTGTAATTATTCCATTTTTTCAAATAAGACAAAATTGTGTAACCTATTATTTAATAAATAGTCAATTTTATACCAGCATTAGAACACGAAAATGAATAAAGTAGGTTTTGTATATGGTTGTAAATAATTTAATTTGTAAATATTATCAACTTTGGCAAACAAATGTGTTGTCTGGTTTCATTTTTAACTTTAATTCCGGCAAACTCAATATTCTTGAAACTCGACAACCTTCAAGTCCACATTATTTAGAAAGCATAGTTTTTAAATTCTACTGTATTGAATACCAAGTAAATTAACCACCCAAGGATCTAAGTATCATTCTCTCTAATGTTAAACGGGGAACAATTCACAAAGACATAATACAAGAACCACAATCTTCAAATTTCTAGCATGTTCTTTGATTAGTAAAAATGAAATCCAAAGAACTAGAATCAAAATACTTACTAATTAAAGATACTTATATGTATGGAGTTCTGTTTCACTGCACTAGGGGTGCAGTAGTTATTACAGAGGTGAGATTGCACAATGGTATATATAGTAGAAATAAAAGTTTCACCATCTACAAACTGGATAAAAGTCGATAAGCTCTGTTTTTCTTCTTCAACCAGATTAAGCAGCTTTTACATGAAATGTATGCATTTAAAGTAAACTACTGTATTTATGAATGCAAACTGCATTTGACAGTACAGACCTTGAACTGAAACCTGCTGGTAAACCTGGCAGATTATATTGGGAGGCAAGAAGACGAATAACAAAATTAGTGTTTCTACAATTGACAATAAACTATTATTTAAAACTGAATGCAACATCTAGCTAACTTTTGAACAGCCATATTGTTTTAGCAATACATTCAGTTTTAACCTATATCAATTGGATATGTCATAACACACCCCTTTACACCTTTATCGAGTGAACTTTCCGATTTTGCCCATGGGTCTTTTGATACCGGAACAATTCATTACAAGAGAAGCACTTACAGTATTACTAAAGCAGTATCATAGCTTTGGTCAACATAACTGACAATACCCGTGACAAAAAAAAGTAATACATGCTTAATCGCTTTTGGTAATACTAGTCAAAATAATCTCTCACTTCTTCAGGAAAAGCACAAATGGGCTTCTGATGTAGGTACCTGCAGCCTTGGCATGTGGTATTGGTAAAAGATGATGATTTGCCTTTAACCATTTCTTCTCAAACGTCAGGAAAGTCTACCATTTACTGAAGTTAAACAAAAATCAATAGCATATACCAGTTTGTTCTTGTATGCATGCTCTTAAATGTACTCAGAGGCAGCTTCAGGATTTATTTTTTGGGTAGGCACAGATTAGGAGAGTCGTAACTACTGGAAGGGGGCTACCGTCCTACCCCAGAAATTATTTAAAATTTAAAGGTGTTTTTGAAGGCATTTTTACTTTCAGTGCAAATGGATATATAAGCTAAAAAAAAAAAATGATTATGTGCTATTTTATTGTTGCTTGGGGTTTTCTAAATTTTGCTATTAAATTATGAGCAGTTTTTAAAACTTTATATATGTATGTATGTATATATATATATATATATTTGTAAATAATTTTTTGCACCACTAAGTGCAATAATTTTACCTTATGTGATGAGGCACCTTTTGGTCACTTGACAATTGTCGAATTACTGAATTAATTTTCTCTATTTTTCTGGAGTGAATTTTCGGTCTGTGATGTTGGTATTTGTTGACGTCATACATGTTTCTTGTTGAGCTGTGTGTATAATGTTTTTGATTAGTACGTCGTCTGCATATGTTGTCTGTAGGTTCATTAAATTGTTGTCTCTGTTTTTATAAATGTGGTATTTTTCTAGTGAATTTAGTTCTATTGGGTTATTATTTATTTCAAGTATGGTTAGGTTATTTTCGTAATTTGTTATTTCATGTTTATGTGATATTAAGTGTGCTGCAACATTTGATACTTTTGTATTTTTATTTTTGAATGCTCTGTAATGTTCTTCAAATCTTATTTTAAATGTTCTGGAAATAAGATTTGAAGAACATTACAGAGCATTCAAAAATAAAAATACAAAAGCTTCAAACGTTGTAGCACACTTAATATCACATAAACATGAAATAACAAATTACGAAAATAACCTAACCATACGTGAAATAAATAATAACCCAATAGAACTAAACTCGCTAGAAAAATACCACATTTATAAAAACATACACAACAATTTAATGGACCTACAGACAACATATGCAGACGACGTACTATTCAAAAACATTATACATGCGGCTCAAGAAGAAACATGTATGACTTCAACAAATACCAACATCACGAACCGAACATCCACACCAGAAAAATAGAGAAAATTAATTTGGTAATTTGACAATGGTCGAATGACCGAAAGGTGCCTCATCACATAAGGTAAAATTATTGCACTTAGTGGTGGAAAAAATTATTTACAAGTAATAATAATAACTTCACAAAGTCAGTGCAGCGGAAAAATAATGGACAATATATATATATATATATATATATATATATATATATATATATATATATATATATATATATATATATATATATATATATATTATACATATATAATATATATAGAGAGAGATTAGATAATTATTTTCCTGAAGATGCTGGTACTATTTTATCGGCGAAAAGCTTTGAATAAATATATTCATTAAAAGTATTCTTGTTTTTGAAATATTTTTAATTTATTATATATATATATATATATATATATATATTGTTGAGAACAGGGCCTAACCTGTTTCAGCTGTACAGTTTGAATCTTGTGCTTGCCGCTATATAAAACAGCTGTTGTGAGTTTCACAGCTACTGTCTATTCAATAGACAGTTCTTAATTTGTTCCATTTCTTGTCCGCCATAGTGTTCCCACAAACTCATTATTTAATTTTCATGATTGGAGCCCATCCTTAAAAACTAATGTGCTTTAATATATTAAAAACCTGTTACGTGTTACAGAGTATTGTACACCGCCCTTGGCAGTGCTTGAAAGACTGGTGGATGCAGCTCTGTGTAAGCATTATATGGATAAGGCTTAGTGCTAAACTCATTCTAAACATTGATGTTGTTACTCAAGGTTATTGCTATCATTTAACTCCTTTCCCGTTATATCTAGAATGAGTAGCCCTCCAGGAAAAAGACTCATTAATCTTTCAGTTAATTAGGTGTCAAAACCAACATTGGTCCAAACCGGGCCGGATACTTGAACTTTTAACCGCATTACAGTCTATTTTGTTATCACATTTCAGTTGATAATTCAATTCAAAATAAGAAATTCAATTATTCATTTAATTTCAATTGTAAGAAAATGGAATATAAGGCAGACTATCAACTTAAAAAATTAAGTGATATCCTAAGAAAACTTGAGCTGACCGTAGAAATCATAGACAATGATAACCCCTCCGAAGGCATGTTGATTCAAATCTGCAGGACTCATGAAAGTTCCTTGAGAAACTTCTTATCACCAGTTGCACAACAGAAAACATTGACAAGGCTTGTGAAATCAAAGCTAGTTTTCTTAAGATTTACTCCACTCTCCTCAATAAATACCCAACCCAGATAAAGGCAGAAAGAGTTGAAGCAGAGCAACCACACCCACAATCGATCCCAACCAGCTTACCAAACCTCAAAATACCCATGATCTCTGGTAAAACAGAGGAGTGGACAAAATTCATTGCTATGTTCAATTCACTTGTGCACCATAATGGCTGTATAGTCCCAGTGCATAAATTTCAATACATAAAAGGTTTGTTGCAGGGTGACATTCTATTTGTTATATCCGGACTAGCTATTTCATCAGAAAATTATGATATCGCATATTAAGCATTGCAGCAGCGTTACGCTAATCCTAGATGGCTAGCTGACTTTTATTTTCGACAAATTTATAATTTCACTAAATTGCAAACCACGAGCTACAAGGATTCAACCAATTTCTTTCTGTTCATTCCAACGCTGTCAGCTCGCTTAAGGCCATTCAAATGCATGACCTGGCCGACTTCCTGCTGTTCCAACTATCCTTAAACAATTTAACTGACAAAACCAGATTGGACTTCGTAAAACAATTAGGGACGTCAATAATACTCACTTATGCCTCACTTAACACCTTTGTCACGGAACAAGCACGCGCAATGGAATTACTATAAAGAAATCCCGAGAGCCCTACACTGCAGGTGGAACACCTATATAAACTCATGACGCTTATACCGACAACCGCAGTTGCTAAAAGCAACCCAGAAAACTACGCAGATGAAGCCGCAAGACTGAATGAAGATCATCACAGCACTATAGCACACCACGCCACAATGACTCAACCGCAGGCTCTGGGAGTACCAGTGATCCGACAATGCACACAACCCACCCCAAGAGTGCCCACACCGTAACCATCACAGACTGTTAGACGAAGTTTCCACAGACTGCGCTTGCCTACCCGACCAACCAACCCACCTCGCAACGATCCATTTGCACCACAGTGTTTCTATTGCTCAGCCATTCACAATATCTTTCGTTATCCAGACTTTCTTAAACTAAAAGCCAAGGGACGTAGTGAGTCTATACGACATATGCAGCGTTGTTTCAATTGTTTAGGCATTCACTACCAAAACAGGTGCAAATCATTCAAGACTTGTCAACATTGTAATGGTAATCATCACTCCTTGTTATATGACTCTAACTCAGCTTCATACCAGCGACATTACACACCTCGACACCCAAGCTCAACCATCAACTACATCAATTCAACCACAAATGGAAAACTGCACACCCTCTCCTGTAAACTTAAGGTTACTTCTGCCTTATTGGGCACTGCTCAGGTCATTGTTAATTTTGGAAATCCGCATGTCCTTCGGGCAATCATTGACCCAGTCAGTGTTTGCCATAACAAACATCGCAACCACACTTTTAAGCTTGCCTACTCGGCAATCAAATCTTTCTTTGATTGGGGTCAATTCGAAGACCACACATATATCAGAATTAATATCCCTACAAATATCTTCTAGACATAACACGAACATTGATGTTGTTACTCAAGGTTATTGCTATCATTTAACTCCTTTCCCGTTATACCTAGAATGGGTGCTCCTCTGGGAAAAAGACTCATTAATCTTTCAATTGATTTGTACTCAATTAATTAGGTGTTGTGTAAATACACACACACACACACACACACACACACACACACACACACACACACACACACACACACACACACACACACACATATATATATATATATATATATATATATATATATATGAAGTTAATATATTACTATTTTTGAGTAATTTTATCCACCATTAAGTGCAATAATTTTACCTTGAGTGATGAGGCACCTTTCGGTCTTTGACCATTGTCGAATCACTGATTTTTCTCAAATCGGATAATGTTAAATATATATATATATATATATATATATATATATATATATATATATATATCATTTACCTTTTTAAATGATTGAATTAATAACAATTTTAACAATTTAATATAAAAAAGTTGGGTGTGAGCCGCCACTGTATGCACTTTAATATTATTTCATTAAAGTTAGTTAAATTTGTGTGCATTCTACTAGTGCCGAACTTTGACTAGTACTACTATCTGAATGTTTATCTGAACTATTTTTACAAATTTGTTTGTTTCTTTGTTTGCAAGGTCAGCTAAAATACTTTCGCTGCTTGTTTTTAGACCTGGCTTATTGCAGTTTGTTTTTGTAGGGAGTTATTTATTGTAGGCTATTGCTGTTACTTTCAATTCTATTTAATTAATATTATTTTCATCTCCCTATATTTATAGAACATGCGCTAGGTACAAAATTAAAATAATTTAAAACTTAAAATACTTTTATTTTGTTTTGTCTTTTATCTGATATTTGAAGTTTTAAAAAAATTGACTTTGCTTACTAGCTTTTTAGACCAAAATACCTCTGTTAAGCAACCATTAAGCAATTAAGCAACTACAAAAATAACTCGATATTTTTAAAAAAATGTATAGGCTAGTTCAAAAAGTAATTTATCAAAAAAATTACTTTTTTCCAATAAATTGTGTTAAATATATACATCATGGCTGCATTTTGTTTTCAGGATAAAGAAAACAATCTTAATTCAGTTCAAAATATATGAAAATAACTTGTTATTTATTACACTTTTTGGTATTAACTTGGCAAAAAAAACCACTACTTACTGTCCGTGACTCACAACACTGAATAACGTGCTTACGTAGTGCAAAACGTGTCTGCTGAATAAATAAGTAGTGGTTTTTTTGCCAAGTTAATACCAAAAAGTGTAATTAAAGAAAAGCAGCAAGATGTACAACACAATAACTGCAAGTTTTGTTATTTATACTTTTTTCCAAATAAGGTTAGTTTCAATAATACATAAATTTACCTAAACTAAATAAATATGTCAACATCAATATTTTGTTTTATTCAATATCAGTTACTTATTTGTATAATAAAAAAAAAAATACCCTCTGATCTGCCAGATAAAAAACAATCATTTTAAAACTAAATTAAGGAATTGAGAATTTTTAGCTTAAAATTAAAAGGATCTGTCAGGGAAAGTGAGTCCCAATTAATAAAAGTACAATTGTAGTAAACCACCATGGCCATTATTCAAGCCCACACAGGTGCTGGTTGGAAAGTACAAATTTGGCACCATAAATAAATCTGCACATGTCTACGAACAAACCGTCAGAAGATTATGCTCCCTTCATTTGGATTCATAAAACTGAAACTGCCAATATATTTCTTGTACTGTTCATATTATATAGATGATATTTCAATATTATTTTGTGTAATTATTTATAAAGTAAGTACAGTAGAGTGTCGAAAATCCGAGTCCCAATAGTTCGAGCTTATGTTAAATTCCACCCTATTTCTGTCTGAGCCTATTTTATCTATTTCAAAGAAGATGATGAGCTTCCAAAAAATTGTTATAGCCATATAGTATGCATAATGAAATAAGGCGGGCTTCCAAGATATGTTTATATCAATAAGATATGCAAAGTAAATAAGCTGGGCTTAGTGCATTTTATTTATAGTATTACGGCTCATTAAAACTAGTATTTTTTCTGATACACAGTACCTTACTTCCGCGTAATCCGAGTTTTCGGTAACTGGAGGAGAGTCTCGGTCCCATTTGCCTTGAATTAGAGACTTTACTGTATAAGAATTATTATTAAATGTAAGAGTGAAAATAAATATTTCACACTATTGTAGAGATTTAAAACGTAATAGTTTTTTAAACTTTAACTCTGATAAATATAATAATTATTAAAAACATTCTCATATTTAATGTTAATTATAAAGCAAGTTAATTTAATGCAAACAATTTTGATACAATAAATATCCAACCCTTTTCTTAGTCCAAGTCCATGCTTCTTAAAGTGGCAGGGAATATCTCTTTAAAGGTACTAATCACATTACATTTTGTTTTAAAAAAATTCTTTCTTATTACTACATTTTGCTTGATATAATCAGTCTAACAGTGTGACTATAAGAGTTATGAGTCTATGCCTTTCCTGTCTGTTTTCCTGAACATAATCTCTAATTGGAAGTTTAAATTTATAAAAAATGTAAATCTAGTAAATACTTTTTAAAAATTATATAAGTTTTCAATTCACTAAGTACCTTTGCATTATAGTGTAACCATTAGTTGAAGTATGAACTAATCAGTTTTTCTCTCTAAGTTTGTAACAACCTACAAATAACACAGTTGTGAATACACACATGCACACAAATTAAAATAATAATATTTATCGGATATGCTTTTTTATCAATCAGAGAACCTGAATTGAGTTACAGATGTGTATAGAAAAAAAGTTATTTAATTGCCATATATTCACTGTAGGTTTTTTAAAAATGTATTATATATTAAAATAGTTTAATAATATGTTTTAAAATATAATTTAAGAAAAACAGATTTAAAAAATTACGATTTGACAGATGGAGTTACATACAGATGGAGTGGAGTTATCTGATGCTGAAGTTACAGATCTAAGTTCAGACTTGGTCTAAGTAACCTTCCATTAAAAAAAAACATTTGAGTAAATCCTAAATTACTGAAAAACCACATATAAAATTCCCATGGCGCCTTTCCATGCAACAGACCTAGATACAAGTAAGACATGTCTAATACACCTCCTAACAAATAACCTTACAACCAAAATGGACTTCAGGACTCAGGGGCAACATACTCTAAATCAATATTCATGGTTCTAACACGTTTATGGCCATTCTGATATTTATATCGTCCATGGCCTGTGTACTGTGCTGAACTAACTTTATATTGGAGCTAGCATGACATTTTTTATGTAAAAGTATAATGCCCCAGATTCTTGTGAAGAACATTTTAATTCATTTTGAAGTCCATGCGAGTTATTATACCAGTATTACACCAAGTCTATAGTACCCCCTAACCACAATATTGGAGAGCTTTATTCACCTCCCCTTTAACATGTTGAGTGTGGAGGGTGTGTAAGAACGCACACAGAACTCTCGTTTTCTACTGGCACCCACGGCAGCAGGCTTTCATGTATGCCTCGCTCTCATATTATAGGATCAATGTGAACTTAGTTTTTGCAGGAAAACGTTGAATTGCTTGTTGGTTATTGGTAAAGCCTTTGTGAACATTTTGGTGTATTTTGTTATTTCCCACCATTGCTATCAGATAAGGGACCAGAATTTTGCACCAAAATGTTCACAAAGACTGGCACAATAACCGACAAGCGACACACAATTTTTCTTTAATAGCTAACCTCACACTGAACCACTGAGAGTGAGATTGGGGCGTACATGAACGTCTACCACCATGAGTGACAGTAGAGTATGGGCTTTCATGCACGCCCTCCACACTCAACGTGTTAAACTCAAAATCAGATAAGTCTATTCTTCTTCCTCCTGGGATACCTGTTTAAATTTATTTTTAGGCATACAACCAACCTTTTGTGTTGTTCATTATTGTAAAAAAACCATCATTACATTGCTGGTGAGAGAACAAAACATACAGCTATCAGGTAAGAAAGGCCTGGAATAAATACTGACAATAATTTAGATTATTGGGAAGTATTTTTTCAAGACTTATTTAGAAAATTATTGACTTTCCTCATCTCTATATAAAATTTCATGTCCTGATTGACTAAATGACTGATCAACAAACAGCCCAAAATATTAAATCTGAGATTAAATAGAGAATGACGCTCTAAGAAAGTTTTGCAAAATTGTATTATTCAATTAGTAAAATTTCAATTATCTAAACCGGCATTAAGATGTTAAAGTATGTAAATATCTAGGTCAAAAACTTAAAAAATACATTAGAAAGAATTTAGCAAGAATGAGAAAACTTTGAACTTATTATTTCAAATCAGAAACTTAAAATACAAAAACTTCGATGTACTGGGGGTAACACTAGTATTAGTGGGAAAATAGTTTCTGCAAATAGGTAATATTATTTTTGATAAATAACAGCAAAAAAGTTAAATGCATAAATCAATTTCACCATGATTCGAAAAAACGTAATCACTTATATATTACATAAAAGATATCAAATTTTACCATACATACCAAATTTTATTTAAAAACCGACGGTCAAAGCCGTGACAGAGGAATAGTTACATCTTCAGAAAATTATTATTATTATGATTAATGGGTATAATTTTTGAAAACAGTAAAAAAAAAAAAAATGTTTACGCTTATTTTATAATAATAATGTATATATCATTAATGTAATTTCAAGCATCTATAAGAATATTGAAAAAGGATCACACATATTTTAATTGCCTATCATTCACAGTAATTATATAATAATAGTTCAAATAGGTGGTCTATAATTTACGAAACACTCAAATTATATGAGGCATAACACTAACAATTTGAAACGATAATATAATTTAAATTTTGTTTTAAATATACATTAATTTTTAAACATTACAATCTTAAATAATCTTTGATTTTAATATTGTAAATAATCTTTATTTAATTCATTGGTCTGAATATTGTTATTAGATAATTACAGATTATCATTTTGTTTACAAAAGCATCTTGCATCTGTTAAATTTGGCCTGGTAGTTTATTTTAAATTAACTTAAATTATTTTAAGTTTATTTTGAACAAAATTGGGATAAAATTAGTAGAAGATATATTATGTTTTAATATTAAACTATTTATATTATGCACAAATATTTGTGTAATTAAAGTTAAACAAGATTAAAATAGAATTAAAAAGAGTAAATTCTGTATTTTATTGACTAATATTCAATATATTATTAGCTATCATTAATGACGATTATTTTCATGTTAAAAAATAAAACTATTGTTCTTTTTAGGCAGATTTATTTTGTAAGTGGGTCCCCATCTCCTCTTCTCTAGTCTTACTCAGATTATTTAGAACTTTTCTGTTATACAGATATTACTGTGTAACTTCTTCCATACTAACAATAATATTTCAAGAACAGCTAAATGAAAGGTTTAAAACAATTTATGCAGTGGTGATGATACAATCGAAAAGCTTGTAATTAAATTTTATTAGTAGTTTTAAATTATAAAATATGTTTGAGTGGTTGATAGGGTTATTACTAAGAACATTGTTTTACCATTTACCTTGAATTTAAAAATTTCAATATTTCCCAGTGCAGTAAAACTTCACTTTTTGGACTAATTGGGGCTTAACCATAGTCCAAATTACAAAAATTGTGAATCAAAGGCTGTCTTTCTGTATACAAATTTAACTGAGAAATAGTGAAATTTAATGGTATAAACCAATATTCCAACATAAAATGCTTATTGATTACTTATTATAATGCATTACTTCTTGCAGGGGAGTGATATTCCTCACGACAAAATCAACCATATCATTAAGACATCAATTTTTGTCATAATTTTCATTGTTCTTTGTCTGCTTCAAGAGTTTATTTTTTGATGTTTCAGGTACCAGATTAGATTTCTGTGATATCTAAGGAATGTTAATCGCTTCTTAAAACTTGGAGAATAGATAAGGAAAGATATTTACAGCCTATAGTTTACCTTTTCATTATAGATATGATAGATACACCTGTCCTCAGATATTATGTCAAATGGACTGTCTTACTCAGTTTAATTGGTACTCCGTATCGGTCAGTAGCTGATGTTTCTTGTGTGACATTCTGTGTCAATAAGGGAAACTGTGGCCATCCGAGGTTTGAGTGTGAACGTTGTAAAGTTTTACTACATTTACAAAAAGGGTGTTTTAAACTCTACCACGTTAAAACATTCAGCACAGCGGCAATATTGGAGATCTCATCAAACTACTGTCTGTTTTTTCGTTAACTTCCACCTATGACAGCAGTGGAATGCTATGCGAGTTGCATAGCTTGTCGTAGCATCTAATTATCGTGCCTGTTGTATTCATCTCACCAATTTTTTTTTTTACCATATACAGGTTTATTGGGGACATCAAAACAGTGTATTAGACATTAACATATTGTTTTATTTATCGGGTCAGAATTTAAAAAAAGAAATACAAATGATAAGATACTGTATGACAAATAACAAAACTCAATAAAAAAGACAGAGAAAACAAAATTTACATAAAAATCTAGATTACCTACTACCAAAATATGCTACATACTAAAATTAACCACTTAACTTTAAACTTTGTTTCTGTTTATGTCATGTGTTTCATAAAGCAATGGAGATCGATAATGTAAGTGCAGACATAGGTATGTCACATCCGAGACTATTTACAGCCGAGATTAGCTGACATTTACTACAATCTTATGATGACACATTAGGTTTTCGGGGGTCCAAGCATTCTATCAATGACTCTTATTTACAGTAGTCTGTTTCTACCTCGAGTAGGTTTATTCACTCTAATAGGACAATAATTGTTTATTCTTGCGTTATTTCAGAAAACTTAGTTTATTTTATGATCATTGTTTTTACCGGATATTTTGCCGTGTAAAGTGGTTCAAACTAAAAAAGAAACATTAAAATATAGAAGTTAAACCAAATTAAATCTGTTCGTAAAACTCCCTGAAGCATTGTTTCAGTTGAAGCATCAAAAGTTAACTTGGGATTGTTGGATTTTAAAACGACTCTGGCACAATGTTCTCCAAACTCTTCTGAAGCACTGACATAAAAATAAAACTTTATACAAACACTTATTGACACTAGAGAAGTTTCAATTAGACTGGGAGTGAGTGTGTCTGTGCGCTCGCCGTCTCTTAGAAGGGAAGTGGGGAGCACATTGGCACGTTCTCAGTGCCTCGTAAGGGAACCCAGAGCATGCCGGTATGCTAGCCATGTCGAATGTGTTAAAGTAAAGTTGTCAATTTAAAAATAACAGTGTAAATATCTATTCTATCACTAGTGTATTTTTGATACAAGTGTTTTTTGATATATATTATTCCCAAAGTGAATAATAACAGTGAGAGCCTAGAATCTAACGCAAACTTCAAACCCTAAGTGACTTTTAATTGGTTTTTACTAATTATTGTTACAAAAATAATTAACTAACAAATAATAAACTAACTAAATGAGAATATTTTTGTAACAAAATAAAACTCAACTGATGCAAGGAATTAATTCATGTGATTAAGCTTATTATCCTACCCTATTTCCAACTGCCCTAAACTACTACCCAACCAAGTAAACATTGCGGCTGAGTACTAACAGCACAGTAGCAGTTGGTCACAAATGTTTCGCATGCAATGTTTGCTCCATTTGGTAGTAGTGCTCCTAGTATTCTCCTCTTTGGCTGCAATGTTTACTCAGCCTAGTAGTAGCTCTAGACAATCAGTATAGAGTAACTAAAACATAATACCTACTGACGACTTGGAAAATGTAAGAATAATAATTTCATATTGACAGCAGCATCGAAGAATCATTGCCCGCCTAGGAAGTAGTAGCAGCAAACAGCATGGTAATCTATCAGTTTTGTCAGAAAACAAATTTTTTCTGGTATTGTCACTAAAAACATCGTAGAAATTTGCAATACAGTTAATTTTACTATTTATTAGGAATATACTGTCGTTGAATTTAATAATAAATACACAAAAACCTCTTAACCACAAACTTTCTTTATTTTACTCTTATGTACATTTCAGTTACCAAGTAACCATCCTCAGAGGGATAACATACACAGACTGACATATAAGTCTATGTATGTTATCCCTCTGAGGATGGTTACTTGGTAAATTAAATGTACATAAGGGTAAAATAAAGAAAGTTTGTGGTTAAGAGGTTTTTGTGTATTTATTACAGTTAATTTTGTTCAGTTTAACCTTAAATTTCGCACAGGGAAGTTCATTTCTAAGAATTGTTGCTACATGCGTACAATATAATCTTAAGCAAAATAAAAACTTTTTTCATATTTTGTCATCCCATCTAGTTAAAATAATTGAGTATTTCTTAGACATCCGAAAAAATTCAATTCCGTACAGTGTAAATCTCTGAGTAGCCTTAATTATCTAAACTCCAAATTAGTGAAGCTTTACTGCATAATCAAAGTTAAGGGAAATGTAATTTAAGAACAGTTTAACACTCAAATGATTTTATTTCATAACATAAATATAAAAGGAAATGATGTGGAGGTAAAGTCAAGTTAACTGAAAAAAGATTAACTAAAAAACAGTAGCTAAAAATCAGTTAAACAATTTTAGATAGGAAAATAAGAAAAATGTATTCAATTAATTTAAAGCAGAAATAATAATCAATTATTTTAAATATGGTTAAAACAAAACGTTTATATAAAATAATTATCTCTGTATCAACCTTTCAATTCATAAATAACTTTGTGTTTTATTGAGCTGGCATTATAGATTAATATAAGGATGTTAAAATGTTAGTCTAAGGTTAGTAATTTCAAAAAAGAATTCCATATTCAATGGGTTTGAGTCCATCGTTCAGAAAAAGTATGGAGTCGTTAGGAATGAAAAGCAGGGAAAATATTAATTAGCAGGTAATATTAGTAATCAAGCATAAAAGAAGTCAAAAATAAAAATTTATTTTTAGTATATAAAACTATTTAAAATATTATACAACTTTTCTTTAGAGTTAAAAGAAATTTAGCCTTTCCAGCATTAAAGAAAATTATCTTAAATAAACACAATTTTAACATTTTGAAATAGACTCAATTAAGATAACTTTTTTGATAAAATTTTTTTCTCAAATTGAACACTATTATTTGGAAAATATTTACAAAATTTAAACGATAATATTTACAAAAATGATCCCAAAAAGAATATTATAACATCAAAAGTTGAAATGAGCCACAAATATATATATGGACATTATATTATATACATTAAATCGATATATATATATATATATATATATATATATATATATATATATATATTTTCATCAGGTATCCCATATTATATTTTATTTCAATAAATTGTTTTCAGATTCATAACTAAATATTTACTTATAACCCATATCATGTTTACATATTTCGAATATAGGCCGCACCATATATTTTTACAACAAATTTAGGCAAAAAAGTGCAGCGTATACATGTGTAAATATGGTACTTTGTTTCATGGAAATAAGAATGGGTGCCGGTAGATTAATTAAAGAATTAAATAATGTTTGTTACTAGTTGATAATTGCAAAAACATGTTTTGTCAGTCGTTAACTTTTATAAATAATGGTTTTTGTATTTTGGTTGAAACTTTTAATTTTTTTTTCACAAAAAAAAACTCTATAAAAATATTTAAACGTTTAAAAAGTCCACAGCAATTTGCATACATTTTTTTTTTTTTTTTTTGTTCTTGATGAGTTTTGGAATATCATATCATGCAATCTAGATTTTTGAATTATGGCTTGTTATAAATAAATATACCAAAATTTCAGCCTCTTGTAATTCATAAATTGTTACATGTTGATTTAATCTCACCAAATTATTCACTTTTGGTGAAATAAGATGTGTCTTTGGCTGCGGATATACAGAAGGCAACTGGCGACGGCAACGCAATGCAAACTTGAGTTGCTTTTTCACAGCATGTAGAGTTGAAAGCATATATTCATAGTGAAATGATAGCGACGCAACTAGAGAGTGACACAGAAACTACAGTTTTTCCGGTCACAACGAGCTGTAAACTCATTGCTAAGTTTCTCTGTTTCCAGCAGTAATTGTTGTGCTGTGTGTGCTTTTCTCAAGAGTGCTCCTGTATTTAAATAATAATTATTTTAACTTTTTTTTGTGTTTCTGTTTCTTTGAATAGCCTTTTATTATACTGGTATAGTATGTCAGAAAAACAAAATATTGCTGATTCTGGACATAATTTGTGCATCCAACAACTTCAAGACAATACGAATGATTACCAACAATTTTTCCACAATTTATATAAAATTGGCACTTGAACTATAAAATTTCATTTGTTTAAAAACTAATTTTTATTTCATTGTAATGTAATGTTATTTTAAGTTTTGTAGTTATACATATAAAGGAATACATAAATCAGCTATTAACCTTAGCTGATTATTACTGTTAATCTTTCTGGAGCTGAAATCGGTTCTCGCCATTTATTTGTTTTTTTCTTGATGTTCTAAAATATATTACTTAAAAGGTAGTCGTAACTGCTAATGCTCATACCACAATAATTAAAAATTTGTCTGGGTAAATTCTTAAGTTTTGCACAGCAATGTATTGGCTTAGTCTCGCATGAATTGCATTATCGGGGTGTACACTGAATTGTATTTTGCATTTGAAGTTTTTGTAGCTTCTTTCTTAAAATATACACCTCCTTTGACAACGACATAACTGACTACTAAACTAGCAACTTGAACAATCTTGTATACCGACTAGCAACTTTTCTAATAGCAACTCAAATTTATGTTGCGTTGTGATCTCTAGTTGCTTTCTGTATGTTCACAGTCTTAATGGAGCATCCTAGACCAGAATCTTGCCTGTACAATGTAAAACCATCTATAAAATAATTTTGAATAAAGTTAGAAGTGAAATAAAAGTTTAAATAAATAAACTTTTCCAGAGATTAATAAAAACTCTATAAATTTTTTTCATTCGTGTTTCATATTAGAAAATTGTTGACTACGCCAAATTCTTGCTTTGAAATGAATGATGGAAACTGTACATAAACTGTACAAACTGTCTGAAAACTTTATAAAATATTTTAGAATTCCTTCACTTAATAAGGCAATAATAGCTGCCAGCCTTGTTATGCAGCTAATGCTAATATTTATTATTACAAATGTAGATATTCATCTTAATACCAAAGTACCAATACTGTTATATCATATTTGTCAACTAAAATTGTTGTACTTAAATATAATTTGTTTTTTTTCTCAATATATATTGCAGCAATATATTGTTAGTTTTAAAGATTTTTTGTCAATATTCTGTACAGCCAGTATTCTTGTATCCAAAACTGATCTAGCATCTGCCATTATAATCATACCTTTAACCACAAGTGATGTTTCTCATCAATTGATCACAATATCTCAAAAGAATTGATATTTATTGTCTTATCAATATTTAAAATACAGTTTTATACGTTTATTGACATTTAGATTTATTTTTAAGGTAAAAATATAATAAAATTAATAGTTCAAATAAATGTTACCATTTACTACTTTATTTGAAATATGATTTGTACTTCAATTTCAAATCAATCTATTCTGGTGTTTATACAATAATTAATAATATATTGTAATACATATATAATAATAGAAAAAAAACAACTGTTACAATTTAAGTGTCCGGGTTTACGTGATTATAATGATAAAATTAAATATAAGGCATCAAGATATATATGTTAGGAGTCGGCTGATTCCGATTCTCGATTCCAGGAATCGTCGATTCTAATGATATCGAGTAATAGTCGATACTCGATTCTCCATTGATTAAAGTGTCGATTCTGATTCTTGTTTTTTAACTGTTGAAATACGTGTGTGGAGTAAACTAATTAATTATAGACTAGGTCTTATTTATGTATTAGTTACATTGAATGAATTACACGATTAAACCAAATGCCTATTTGAGATAACAGAAATATTATTATTATTTATGATGCAAAAAAAAGATGATCGGAAGCATTTCCGGTTCGTTTGTCCCTGTTCGTCTCACTCTCTTTCGGCTTGACTCCCCCCTCCCCCAAGTCTCTGGTCTTCACTACTTCACCACTGCTTCATAGATGTCAAAACAAAACACAAAGAAAAAGTAGTTCCTATTTCTTTAGTTATACAAACTGAAAAGTATGTCATGCTTTTAGAAATTTCTATTCATAAATCAAGGTCAAATGTTTTGTGTAGTGATTAAAAAGGAACTTACATTAAAAAAGAACTTTTAAAAGGCTTTAACATACGAATTTAATTCATTATTAGAGAATATCATGTAGGCCTATATATTGTAAAAAAATCAAGAATCAGAAAAAAAAATTTTAAAATTATTTGTGACATTAACCGTTGTCTATTATTATTCTGTTGCACTGACTATAAAGTTATTATATGTTAAATGTAAACAATTATTCCACCATTAGGTGCTGTTAATTTTTACCTTGTGATGAGCCACCACATCAAGGTAATTGAAAGAGGTCACTTTATCATTGTCGAATCACTCTAAATGGTCAAATCAAACCAGCGAGTTGACAATGGTCAAGTCACTGAAATTATTTTATTTCATTCTCTCATATTTCTTTTTGTGTTTTCTCTTCGATTGACAAAGATCACTGTGTGGTTGAAATATATCATTGTTTAAGTGCTTTTATGTGTTTCTATTTCAAGACTACAGAGTGGACTCTTATCAAGGTAAGTCTGTCAGTCTCCTAGTCCAAAAAATCTATATATATATATATACAAATAACTGTAAACAATTAACAAGTGAAGAGTGGTTCGACAATGGTCAAATAACCGAAAGGTGACTCATTACAATAAAAATTATTGCACTTACTGGTGGAATAGCTGTTCACAATTAACAATAATAATTTTATAAAGTCAGTGCAACAGAAAAATAATGGACAACGAAAATATCACGAGTTGATATCGATAAGTTGATGATTGATGATCGTCTAGATCCATTTTTAATATTAGGATGAAAAAAGAACTTAATTAATGCAAAAAATGAAGGTATGCCTTGGTTTAGTAGTATAACAATTATTATATTTAATTAATATTTTGTTCTAAATAACTAACACGATATAAATTATTTAAGTGATATTATAATTACTAAAATCTATATATTGAAAAACAAAGATAACAAACGTAACAAAATACCCAAAACAAAATACATTTCTACAACAAAATCTAGTAAAGTATTCTAATAATGCTGTTATATTTATGTACACTTCAAAATAAAATAGGTATAGGAAAGTCACTTGAAGAAAAAATTAAATCAAGCAGGGAAAATTGTATATATTAACTTACTTGTCATTGAAACGTACAAAACAGAATGACCTGTATTCAATAAGGGTAACATCTTCAACTTTCCCAAACCTAGAAAATATTTTCAGCACAGTGTCCTTTGTGAAATTTGACACTCCTAAAACAAAAATATTCAATTTTAGTTTTTTTCACATTAGTACACTTTTCTTATTTAATTTTATATTACGAACTATATAGGTGTATAATATTTGCTTCATCCAATATACAAGATAATTATAGATGGTCTAAACATTAGAATTATTGGTTACGCAGATGATTGTGAGAGTAATGAACACAGATAGGCCACAGCACAACATATCATATCTTCTGCTAATTGTCAAATCATAAAAATAGTAAAAGGACTCTTCTAAAATAAAAATGGACCTTCAGAATTTAAAAAAAAACAGGAATTGTCAGAATTCGTAGTGGTACATCAAATCAAGAGAAACTCCCAACCTCAACATCAGACAATTCCATTCACAGAATCATTTCTAAAACACATATTAATTTTATTGTTTTTTTTTTACTTTTATTCAATTTTTATGTATATCTACTCACATATTAACAAAATAAGGTTCAACAGAGTTAAATTATACATTAATAAGTGCTATTAGAAAGTGTGTTGTATTTATTTAATTGATATCATATTAGTAAAGAGGAAAGTTATTATTAATCAATGGCTGTTCAATGGGATGAAGTTAATGAACCAATGGTTAAGTAGAATGCTACAAAGTATGATATGTACTTTGTACTTATAATTACTAGTAATAAGTAGCAATAATTCCTAAACATTAGGCTTTACACTCTAAACACACTAAAGGTTGATTGCAACCCTCGTAAGGCAGAAGGATTGAGATTTTCATCTGAACATCTAAAGCCAAAAGCATAGCCCAAGTAGGCTGATAGTACAGGGTGAGTGGCAGAAGGGAGTAAGAGAGGAAGCTCAATAAACAAGTGGCTGATTAAGCTAGTTTCTGATTACATATTGACCGAGACATACAAGTCGACACAACAAATCCCAAATGTAAAAACAGGAAATAAAAGACAAGAAGTAACTGTGTCATCTGTCATCATTATATTGTCATCTGTTGCAGTAGTGCAACTGGTGATATCAAATGGATTATTATATGTGTAAAATTTTAATACAGTGGAACCCCTCAAATCCGAACTAATTGGGGCTATAGCCTGTTCGGATTTGGAAAAGTTCGGATTTTGGATCTGCTGTGGAAACACAATTCTTTCTATTTAAAACAAAAACTTGAAGTGTTAATGCAACTAGACAAAGGGTAAAGTTTGGCAATGTTGGCTCTTGAATTTAGTGTTGATAAGCCTACAATAAGTGACTGGGAAAAAACCATGCAAAAATTGAACAGTTTTGCAGTGCTACAAGTAAAAACTCTTTGGAACAACGCCAAGTTTCTGTGAATGAAAAAATTGACGAGTCTGTATTTTTATGGTTTACACAAGAGAGGCAGAAAGAAGTTCCTATTAGTGCCCCATTAATACAAGAAAAGGTATTACAGTTAAACAAATTAATGAACGGTGATTTGAAATTTACTGCTACTAATAGATGGTTGGATAGATGGAAGAGAAGACACGGAATTAGACAACTAACGGTAAGCGGGGAGAAGTTATCAGCTGATAATCATTCTGCAAAAGAATATTTAGACGAATTCACAGATTTGATTTCGTTTGAAAATTATTCACTCCAGCAAATGTATAATGCGGATGAGACGGGATTGAATTTTAAAGCCCTTCCCAGTATAAGTCTTGCTTTTAAAGAGGAATCTTCTGTGCCAGGCTTTAAAATGAGCAAACAGCGACTCACAGTTTTTAGTCTGCAGTAACGATGCGGGAACAAATAAGTTACCATTAATGGTGATAAGAAAATCCGCCAAATCATGAGCCATTAAAAATATGAACTTGAATGCTCTCCCTGTTCTTTACAGAAATCAGTGTAAGCCGTGGATACTGGTAATATTTTCAAGAAATGGTTCAAAAATAAATTTGTTCCTTCAGTAAAAAAATTGAATGAAAAAAATGGACTGCTACCAAAAGCTCTACTTTTGATAGACAATACTCCTTCACATCTTTCAAACATACATGCAGTTGATATGTAAAAACATAAAAGCAATTTTTCTCCCACCTAACATGACATTGTTGCTTCAGCCTATGGATCAAGATTTGCTGCAGAACATAAAACTAAGTTACAGAAAAAAGCTTCTGCAAACATTAACAGAAGAAGGTTGTTCTCTTTCTATTCCAGAAAAACTTAAGACGATTACAATAAATGATGTAATTTACTGGGTAGCTGAATTCTGGAATAATATAAAACACTTTACTGCCGAAATCTTGGAAGACGCTTTGGCCTAGCCTCGAATTTGTGGGAACACCACTTAGATCATGGGGTGATGAAACTGAGCTCATTCAAAGAGTATCAGGATGTGAAGAAAGTTACCTGGAAGAGTGGACAGCGCTAGATAACAATGAAAAATATACCGAGCATGACATGGTGTCTATGGTCCAGGATCAACACGATGGCAGTGAGCAGATAGCAATAGCGAGGAAATGGATGTCTCTATGAACGCTTTTACTCATACTGACGCTCAACATTGCATTGCATTACGTAGAACATGCAGCTGCAACCCCAATGATGTTATGCTGATTCAACGGTGTAGTAACATCGCATCTTCAGGAGGGTTTACGTCTCTTCGCCAGATGAAGATTACTGACTTTAAGTGAAAAATAGAGTTAGGTGTTTGTGACTTTTCTTTCCAAGTGAAACATATAGTTTAGTGTTTATCTTTTTTATTTTACTATCAATGAATTTTAACTTAATGAAGTGATACTGTAGTACATTATAGGCTTTTGTATTATATCATGTTTTTACAGTGACAATTCCAGTCAATTCCAATATATTAGACATTTCAGTCCTATTTTACATAAATAGCAAATTTTCAGTACATATTTCATTAAATTTTCGATACTTTTCTAAAATTTAGTTTTCATCAAATCATGTTCGGATTCTGCAGGGGATCGGATTTGAGGGGTTCTACTGTATATATAAATGTAGAAAGTGGAAAAAATCTTCACACATGACTAATGATGTGATATTTTTAGGCCTGACTAATGGTGAGTTAAGCTTATAAATTAATTTAAGAAATATTAACATTCTTGCCACCTTATTGAATAAGTTAAAATAATGCCTGAAGACAATTATTATAGGTATTCGGATAAATTATGACAACATTCTTAGAAAAACAAATACTAACCACCGACATAAACAGTGAGATGTTGCTTTTCATAATCTTTTTGTCTAAATAAATGTTTTTTTCCTTTGAAATGTGCTTCTGCCGCATTTTTATGGAACCAGATGTTACAGGCTTCACATATAACTGTCGGGTTAGGAGTAGTCTCCATTATTAAATAAGAAATCACCTGCAAAAATTTTATTCAAATTATCCAAGCCAAAATTATGATTTATCTTAAATTTATGTTGATTATTTAACATGACTATTGTTAAAACTGACTTGATCAATAACAGATACAATATAACATTATACATGCAGTCTTTTGTTCTGTCTCAAAAAAAATTTTAAAACAACTTTAGCTGATTAATGATTATTTTGTACAAATCAAAGATCATTTCTCTAAAATATCAACACAACTTTACTGATTAATGATTATTTTGTACAAATCAAATATCATTTCTTTAAAATATCAACACAACTTCAACTGATTAATGATTATTTTGTACAAATCAAAGATCATTTCTAAGTTTTTATCATTATCACAACATTATCATTGTTGTGTAATAATATAATCAAAAAAATCTTTGTCAATTCTTGCTTAGGTCAACAAAGATAAATTTTATTTGAGCTACTTTTAATAAATAAATACAATTAATATAAATAAACTAACATAACCTTTGCGTTAACAGCTGCTCTACCACATAGCCTATACATAAAATCAGCTGTTAAATGAAGTCATATGTTATCACTTATTTGAAGCCAAATGGGTTGAAATAACTATATTGCATACCTTGCCCCTTTTGCGAAAGGTTTTTCTCCTATATAAAACTAATATCAATTAATTTAATTTAATTATTGTTATAATTATGTATTATTGTTATAATAAATAAATATTTGAAAACTGTATAACATCAATTGTCATCCACTACAAGTTTAAAATAATGTATATGAACTTGAGTCTATGAATAAAAAGTATTTTATTAATGTGTGAAAATTTAAACAATATATATGGTGTGAGAACTAAGAGAAGGAATTGAATAATTTGTAAGAATTGTGTGATAAAATAATATTTTTTTCTTCTTATACAGGGTGCGGCAGCATAACTTCCTTTTTTTAAATGCTCACCATTCAGTTAGTTGATGTCATAGCGGAGCGCTAGTGGTCTCGTTCAAGAGGGGGTACAGTCAAGTTTTGGCCCGACACGTTTCAGTCGCCATCATCCGTTGGAATAGTGAGGAGCGTGCCTTTGCCGTTGAGGCCTACTTTTCAAGCTGATGTTCGGTTATTGCAACACAGCGCGCATTTCGGAATCGCTTTAATTTAGCCCCGTTGGCTCCCGTCCCAGACCGCAAATCAATTGTTACATGGGTCACTACATTCAGACAAATTGCAAGTGCGACAAAACGAAGAACTGGAGTCCCTCAGCCCGTTAGATCATCTGAGAACATTGAAGCAGTGAGAGTGTCAATGTTGCGATCACCACGGCGTTCTGCGCGCAAACACGCATCTGCCCTTGGACTATCCGATCGTTCTGTGAGAAGAATTCTTCGTGATGATCTTCATTTTCATCCCTATAAGATGGTGAATTCGGACCGGTATGTAAACATGCTACAGAATTTTTTTTTCTCACGGCTAGAAGAGTTGGATTTGGGGGACACTTGGTTCCAACAAGACGGTGCAACAGCACACACTTCAAGAGCATCGATAGCTGTTTTAAGGGAACACTTTCCAGAGCGCCTTATCTCAATTAGAGGCGTTTTGGAATGGCCGGCACGCTCTCCCGATCTGTCCCCTTGTGATTTTTTTCTATGGGGATTTTTGAAATCCCGTGTTTATGTGAACCGTCCAAGAACCCTACAAGATTTGAAGACCAACATCCAAGAAGAAATTGCCAACATAACACCTGCTACGCTAACAACAGTCATGACAAACGCCAGAAATCGGTTTACGCAATGTATGGAGAATGAGGGACGTCACCTAACAGATTTGATCTTCAAAACAATGTAAATAAAAACTTTAGACATGTACCTACATTATAAAACATAAATAAATATTTTCAGATGCATACAATAGTTTTCAATGAGTTTTCAAAAAAGGAAGTTATGCTGCCGCACCCTGTATAACCAGTTTCAAGGGATATTTACATTAATATGCGGTACATTAAATTAACTTTACCGCTTCAAAATAAATGTCTACAGTCTGTGTTAAACTTACAAACTCAATAGAATTTATGTTCCTATTTAATTAAATAAATAATATATTATACCATGTAATTACACGAGGGAAACAACCATAATAAATAGGCCAAATTCTAGTGTCTCAAAAACAGTTTTATCCAAAAAGAATTCTATTACAATTACAGACAGAAAAGTTTAATTTTAATAAAACCAAAAATACTTAAGCTACTGTTATATCATATATTAGAAGGTTGATATAACAAAAATAAGCATATCATTAGAATACTTGATTAACGCAAATTAAATTACATGTAACTAACCCACACAACAATTTCTGAGTACAGAATATTAATATGTAATGACTTTTACTTATACTCCCGATAATAATGTTATTCTGTTACTAGTGGAGTAATATTTCATTAATTTCCAATATATATATAATTAAGACTTTAAATTGGCTAATCTAAGTCTAAAACCAAATTATAAAAAACCATAGAGTAAACAAAAAATATATAACAAGCAAAACAAAAGAGTAATTATGGAAATACAACTAAACTGCTAAAATTATTAATAAAAATTAACACCTGATATTAAACTACATTTATATAGTTAATAAAAATTATCTTTGTTACATATAACAGAAAATATTAACTATATAAATAGAACAAAAATTCAATAGCTAACAACTGAAAACTATATTTAGCTACATTTATGTAACTAAAAAATAAAAAATGCCAAAAGTTTAGGAGAAATAGGAAACAAAAAACAAGATATTTATCTTTTTAAACACTTTTAAGAAGCTTGAACAACAATAACAGATGACAAGGTCAAAAGCCATCCCATCATTCCTTTATAACACCTTTGAGCCTCATTGAATGAAAATTATATCTGCTATGAATCCTAACCAATTTATTTCAATCAAAGGAAACATCATTGATTGTTATTGTACCATTACAGAACTCACATGGTGATGGATCCTTATGTTATAATAAACATTCATAAGATAACAAAGACCATCTGACATAATAACAAGTAACTTCTCCTTTATGTTGTAAATGGACCTCTAAGACCTTCGGATCCTATGGATGGTATCTTTTATCAGTTTGTTGTGGCTCATTTTCTTATTTAATATTGTATTTACAGAAGAATAAATATTTACACAGAAAATAAAATGCCATGACATGTAATGTCAATGAAACTATTCTTGTAGTTTTCTAGTATTTCATCAGTTTTTGTGCTTCCAGTTATTCCAAGTGCTCAGTAAAATGACACAATACAACTCTATAATTGAAAACTATGTAAGGAAGAAAAAGCTTGGAAATCAGCATGGAAATCACTTTTACAGTTAGATATACCAGGTAATGCAGAAAAGTGTACCCGATTGTTGTTAAAGTTTTGTGGATGGCAAAGAGGTTAGCAGTAGAAACACTACTAACTGATTGTGAAAAGCAAGCAAGTAATGAAAAAAGTCACATTTAACACTAATGCACAGTTTTGAATGATCAATGAAAATATTGAATAAATGATAAGCCGGTTGAATATCATAGCAAAAGTTTATTTATTTAGTGCAACATTTCGGCAACTAATTTGTTGCCCTTATCAGCCTGATAAACACAAATACACTCACAACTAAAATTTAAAACTTTAAAAAATCTCAATGAAATTTTAGCCCACAAATTAATAAAATAACCCATCAGCATGGTGAGAATTAATATAAAATTGTTTTCAGGCCTGACAAAGGCAACAAATTAGTTGCACTAAATAAATAAACTATTTACTCAATGTTCAACAGACATCATTTATTCAATAGTTATCTCAAGTGCTCAAATAAACATAAATCATTAAAAATAATTTCATACAAAATTCAGATGTTTTACACATTTTTAAAAACCTGTCATGATAAATAAGGTCAGGACTATTCAAAATATAGGAAAAATATAAGGTGTTCAAAATATTTGGAAAATGATAAGTCAAAGTGAAGCTTTTCTATGATCTATGAAAAATATAGCACGTAGAATTCCTTCAAACATATTTGGCAGTTACAAATCTATGTTACTGAGCAAGCACACAGTGCGTATAACAAAAGGAATAGTTGAACTTTGGTGAATATTTCATTATAAGTTATGGAAGACTACTTTGAACGGCAGACAATTTGATTTGCCTATAAGATCATTAATATATTAAATTTAAGGCATGTGATCACAGCCTTCAAGTGATGACTCTTCTTGGGAAGAGTCTTAAGCTTGATCTGAAGTCACCAGTAACAAGAAAACAGTGATGTGCTGAGAATATACAGGATTCCAGGTCATGGAGACGAATAGAATATACAACAGTTACCTAAGCTACATCTAAAAAAGACCTGATCGAAATTAAACTTACACGCTCTGTCTGGCTTCTAATTAAAACCACTGAGGACTTTTAAGAAGGCCAATATATTAGTGCATTTAATATTGAAATCAAGTAAATGATCCATAAAAGTATTTTATCAATCAATTAAAAAACTAAAAAATCTAATAATACCATGGTTTGAAACACACACTCCACAAACAGTGAACCGAAAACAGTACGCCAGCAGTCCCAACCTTCTATGTAAGTATTTTTGCAAAAAGAAAAGACTTTACAATTTAAACAGATAATTTACTAGTATTCCAAAAAGTTTATTAGACAGTTTTTATCCTTTCCAGGATTAGCTTTGTCACGTGACCAACTTCTGCTTTTGATTACAATTCTCTTGATAAAAATAAATACAGAAGAACGTGGATAATTCAAACTCCTTTAATTAGAAATTGCCAATAATTTAAAGTTTTGAGTCGGTTCCTTGAACTCTATATCCTTTCAATGTAAAATAATTATGGATAATTCAAAGTTCAACTTCTTTAATTAGAAGTTATTGGTTTGAATAAGGACTCAAATTCCAGGTGAACTGATGATTACCTTCCAAGAATTCTCTCCGTTGAGATCGAGACCACGGGATTTGGTGCCTAAGCGGTATCGGGAGAATTAGTTTTTGATCAAAGCTCTGCTCAATCATTAGTTTGTTGTTATTGTGTTGAGTTCATGGTGTTTGGAGCATTAGAGGTGATGGGAATTCAGCATAAGAGGTGTTGAGTAAGCGATTGACGCTCTGCTCAATCATCAGTTTGTTGTTATTGTGTTGAGTTCATGGTGTTTGGAGCATTAGTGGTGATGGAAATTCTGCATAAGGTTTATTGAGTAAGCGATTGACGGTCTGCTCAATCATAAGTTTGTTGTTATTGTGTTGAGTTCATGGTGTTTGGAGCATTAGTGGTGATGGGAATTCAGCATAAGGGGTGTTGAGTAAGCGATTGACTCTCTGCTCAATCATAAGTTTGTTGTTATTGTGTTGAGTGCATGGTGTTTGGAGCATTAGTGGCGATGGGAATTCTGCATAAGAGGTGTTGAGTAAGCGATTGACGCTCTGCTCAATCATCAGTTTGTTGTTATTGTGTTGAGTTCATGGTGTTTGGAGCATTAGTGGTGATGGGAATTCTGCATAAGGTTTATTGAGTAAGCGATTGACGCTCTGCTCAATCATAAGTTTGTTGTTATTGTGTTGAGTTCATGGTGTTTGGAGCATTAGTGGTGATGGGAATTCTGCATAAGAGGTGTTGAGTAAGCGATTGACGCTCTGCTCAATCATAAGTTTGTTGTTATTGTGTTGAGTGCATGGTGTTTGGAGCATTAGTGGCGATGGGAATTCTGCATAAGAGGTGTTGAGTAAGCGATTGACGCTCTGCTCAATCATAAGTTTGTTGTTATTGTGTTGAGTTCATGGTGTTTGGAGCATTAGTGGTGATGGGAATTCAGCATAAGAGGTGTTGAGTAAGCGATTGACGCTCTGCTCAATCATAAGTTTGTTGTTATTGTGTTGAGTTCATGGTGTTTGGAGCATTAGTGGCGATGGGAATTCTGCATAAGGTTTATTGAGTAAGCGATTGACGCTCTGCTCAATCATAAGTTTGTTGTTATTGTGTTGAGTTCATGGTGTTTGGAGCATTAGTGGTGATGGGAATTCAGCATAAGGGGTGTTGAGTAAGCGATTGACTCTCTGCTCAATCATAAGTTTGTTGTTATTGTGTTGAGTGCATGGTGTTTGGAGCATTAGTGGTGATGGGAATTCAGCATAAGGGGTGTTGAGTAAGCGATTGACGCTCTGCTCAATCATCAGTTTGTTGTTATTGTGTTGAGTTCATGGTGTTTGGAGCATTAGTGGCGATGGGAATTCTGCATAAGGTTTGTTGAGTAAGTGATTGACGCTCTGCTCAATCATCAGTTATCCACACTCTACTGTATTAGCTATTTTTTTTTTTTTTTTTTTTAACTCATAATTTGCCTTTAAAATTGTAGTGATGGTTTAATCAACTCCTAGAAAATTAATGCATTAGATAATTTTTATTTTATAAATGATATTATATAGAATTTAGAGCTAAAAACACTACACCCTAAAACCTACAATATATTTTTGTAGTCAAGACTAAGTTAGGGGTATATAAGTAGTTACATTTATCGTTTGAGAGCTAAATTATTATTATTATTTTTTAATGACCTTATTTTTTCAACTTTATTTTGTCAAACTAGTATTTCAAGATAGCTGTAGCATCCAATGTTATAATAGAGTTTTAATAACTATATTTTAAATAATTGAAACCTCTTAGCCAAAAAAATGTTTTTTAATATGGCTAAAACGTTTTGTACAAAATCCTAATCCTAATGTACATTTCGATTGCAAAGCAATAATCTTTAGAGGAAATTTAATACTTTTT
Organism: Prosapia bicincta; assembly: GCA_036971475.1. Taxonomy (NCBI): domain Eukaryota; kingdom Metazoa; phylum Arthropoda; class Insecta; order Hemiptera; family Cercopidae; genus Prosapia; species Prosapia bicincta. The sequence goes on along the minus strand of JBAIZL010000001.1, from coordinate 276,024,894 downwards.
CCAAAAATAACTGTTCTTTAATATATTCTGTTCTTTATGTGTGTTACTACAAGAGTTAAAATTTCTTTACTTGTAATAATTTCCTTTGAAAATGATTCCTTTGCAATTGAAATGCACATTGTGATTTAAAAAAATCCTGTTTATTTATTTAAAGTAAAATAATAAAATAACTAAAACTCTACTACAACATCGGATATTTCCACTATCTTGAGGAACTAGTTAGACAAAATAAGAGGTTTTATTTATTTAAAATAAAATATTACACCACAAATACTCCAAGTTTTTACATTCTTATTTATTTAATTGTATTTATTTGTAGTTAAAATAAACAAAAGTAATTTTAATAAAAGTAATAACAAATCTAAGGATACAAAGCAGAAATAATACCTGTTCTAGCGTCCACAACTTTTAAAAAATATTCCACACTAAGATATCCTTTTTTGCCTTTTGTAGTTATAGCATCTTCAGGAGTCTTAAAAAATTCTATACCATCTGTAAAAAACTAACACATATCAATAGATAAATAGTCAAATTATAACCCATTCACTACCAAAGACGGAATTTGCCTGCCATCATTGTTTGAGCTCCGTAAATACCAAGTACGTTCAGTGCCCGCCCTGTAGTTTTAAGAAGGTTTTCTTGTATTATAACAGTTAGCGTCGGTGTCTAAAATCGTTTGTGAGTTTATATCAAAGAACTGGAATGTAATTGATTAAAAGATAATGCGAAAATCTGTTTTCAGTATTTCAGGTAGAGCATTGAGAATTGAACTTGGGATTTATTTTTGAGAGTTGTTTCCCTGTTCTTTGTTTATTGGTTGTGTTTAATGTATATGTATGTGTATATTGATTTTTTTTAATTATTGTTAATAGAATCTATAGAAAATTGTCTAAAACCTTTTTTTAATTTAAAATAATATCTTCACAGCCATAGTGGTAGAAGCAGAATCTGTAATCCAGCATTCAACAACTTAAAAATTCATCCACTTAAACATAACCACAAGAGAAACTACAAAACCAAGACAAATAAAAACCATGTTGACTATAAGAAAACAAATATAATCTACAAAACAATGTAACAAAATAGTAAAGGATAATCGACAAACTAATCTATTAATAATCATAATGTAAACAATTTAAACTAGGAGAACTATATATATTACAAAAATAAAATATAAACCACATTAAAGATAAAGAAGGTATAAATCTTACCAAACCTTGTCTAATAAAAAAATCTGTCTCATTAAGCCTTAATACAAAATATTTACCAAACAAAACAAACCTGAAATAAATAAACCATTACCTTAAGAAGAAATAAGAACCTGATTGTCCAAAAGACAATAAAGTTATAATTGCCACTAAAACCATACTTATATGGTTTTACAGAAAACTAAGCTATCAAAGCCCTCAAATGTGTTTGAATTAAAGAAATTAAACTAACTAAAAACCCACAATTCAATTTTAAACCATTAAAAAAATATTCAATCTAGCAAAATAATGAGGAACTAAAATTATATGCAACAATCCATAAACCCTTAACTTTAATAAAATACCACTAAAAATTATAGAACCAAAAATAGAAGCCAGAAAATTATGTACCGACCAATATATAAGAGAAATAAAATACAAATTTTAAAAATTACTTTCATACGCTAAAAATTATAAAACCAAACAAACAGAACCTCAAATGTGTTGAAATTGATGAAGGGAATATTTCAGTAAAGAATACAAACTAGACAACAAAATCAATGCGTTTAAAAAAATATTATTGTTCATTTTCACAAACACAAAAAATTAATGCGTAGTGCCATCTAACTAATAAATTAGAATTGTTAATATTTTAATTTCTCTCAAAATATTTTTGAAGACTTGAATATTTTTTTAAATTATTACTTCTCATATCGTTATAGGTTGTTACAACTGCACTAATGATTGACTAAAGCAACTCAATCTTCGTTAGATTGTGATGTAACTAGGAACATGCTAAATTGCAATACCAAATTAATGATGACAAAATACATAATCAATCACGTGTGACAAACATTTACAATTCAGTTCAAACAGCCATAGTCAAAAGACAATTTCTGTCTCACTATACTTTATCAACACTAATTGTTAAACACTACACAAAAAAATGTATGCAGTTAGAGGAGAACAAATTGATACAATTTTATTTAGAACAAAATATGAAAAAAATTATGAAAACTAATATAGCAGTTTCTTTTGAGCTTTGTTCCATTCATGAAAGAGTTCAACTTTTTTGAAAAATATATTTTATTTTGTATATTGAAAAAATCATGTTTTCATCTCGCCTTAGTTTTACAGACAGGTGATGGTACTCAGAAAAATTGTGTTTTTTGTTTCAAGATAAATACCCTAGTCTTTTAAATTTTCGCATATGAGATTCACATATAATGCCATTATAATGAGCTAGATTTGTATATTAAGCTAGAGTTTAGGTCAGGTTCTACCAGATTCCTATTAACCCTTAGCACTCGACTGTCGGGGGAGCCCCGCTTAGCGTATATTGCAGTTTACTCGTATGTCGGGGGTCACCCGACACGATTTTCAAATGCCTATAACTCGTTTGCGGCAAAGCCCCTGACATTTAATCTTTTACCTTTTGGTGCTACACTCTATTGACAATAATTTGAATTAAGTTGAAAATGTTTACGAATATGTTAAGTCATCACAAAATCTAGTTTGCCGCTACATTGCAAGCTGCAAGTAGGTGACAGTTTTGCAGGTTATTTGCTTACTCGTAGTTTGCTGTGGCTTCACGTGCAAACAGTGGTTTTGAAATTCCTTATCTTTTACTTGATCCTGATTTATCAGAATGTAGTTCAGTTTCATAAAAAAAATAGCTAAACCAACAGTTATTTATAAATATAACCAGTTTATGGGTGGTGTAGATTTCGCTGATCATTATAATGAACCGTACAGTTTTACGAGACAAACAAATAAATGGTGGAGGAAGATGTTTTTAGGATGGTGGCTATTAGATGTAGCTGTAGTAAACAGTTTTATTATCTATAATAACAAAAAAAGGGAAGGGGAGAATATCCTGTTAAACAGAAAAGGTTTCGCCAAAACTTGGTAAAGGAACTCGTTGGTGATATCAGGAATAACCAGTGTAGTAAGAGGGGTCGGCCATCAACTACTGACAAGGAAGAGAGACTGAATGGGAAATTACATTTAGTTTGTTCCAATGATAAAAGTAGCTCTAAGGATTGTGCAGCTTGCAGTAACAAAAAGATAAAAGGGAAAGATTTTTTTACTGCAAAACATGCAGCAGAAAACCAGGACTTTATCCGGGAGACTGTTTTCAAAGATATCATACTCTGCAAAACTACAAATAAAATCTTGTACATACTGTATTAATAAATATAAATAGCTTAGTTTATTAAAATCATGTAAGAGAAAACAAAGTTTCCCATAAACAATAATGCAGCTTGCAGGTGAGGAATTTGTCTCAATTTAATTACAAGTGGGGAAGCAAAGCATGTTAAAAAAATCCGAGTGCTAAGGGTTAATATATATGTAATTAATACAAATTATTTAGTTATCATAAAAATATTGATTTTGGAATCTCATGTGCTATCGAATAGCACATCCATTCATTTAAGGCAATTTTTTCAGCTGAAAAAAATAATTCTGAAATGTCACAAAGCTCCTAATTTGACATATAATTTAAAAGTTTGTTATCTGCTATGTTGTTTGCACATTCTTGTTTACCAAGATTTTGTGATTTTTCACAAACACGTTTATTTTAGTAATGTTTTCTTGTTTATAGTTTATTTATTATAGTTTTCACAGTAGGTAACAGACATATAGACTATAGTTTTCATAGGGGTAATTTAGACAAAGTCATATTTTGTATGATTAATGTATATTATCGGAATCAAATTCAGACAGTAATTTAGATAAAGATAAATCTAGTTTAGTTACTTAGAGCTTAGCTAGTGAGAACTATTCACAAAGGTAAGAGTCAAAGTAGTGGACTCAAAATCTCACAAAAATTAGTCTTTAATAAACACACAAAACAAACTAGTTTTAGCCAGCGACGAAGTCACCTTCCTCAGTGCTTGGCTACTACTCCAAGCTTGAGTAGGTGAGTGAGGAAGGCGACATCGTCGTCAAAACTAGTCTGTTGTGAACTAGTGTGTTTGTTTATTAAAAACTAATTTTTTGTGAAATTTTGAGTTTACTGTTTTAACTTTTACCTTTGTGAATAGTTCTCACTAACTAGCTAAGCTCTAATTAACTAAAGATCATAAGTTGTTCACCATAAAAGTTATTTGATCAGCTCTACGATTCTGGTTCTGAAGTTTTTTTGATGACCTAGATTATGATCCTGACTTTGAGTTTAGTCAAAGTTAAAGGGAAATACCTTGTTATGAAAGTATAATAAAATTCATGTGTGTGACATTGTGTATACCTTGTTTTTTTTTTTGTATAGATTACTAGTATGTAGAAGTAAAAATAAGCATGTAAGTAACGTTCGACATAATTCAAACACAATGCTCATTTTCCCCTAATTTTTGCTCTGTTTTTAAAAATTTATATCTTTTTTAATGGAATAAGTATATATTTTAAGAAAAATTAGTTTACCCTCTTTATTATAATACATATTTAATTTTGTTTAGACAATAATTACAAAAGTTAAGAATTGCTATGATTACTCTAAAATTATCCAATAGCTTGTGACTAGTGAAAATATATGGCTCAGTATAAAGTGTTTAGGTCAGCGATTCCCAACCAGTGTGCCGCGGCACACTGGTGTGCCGTGAGATCGTGGTAGGTGTGCCGCGAAATTAGGGGTTGTAATTATGTATTTATTTCGTCGTGGTTAAATACAACCGTTGGAAAAATAACCAATGTTTTTAGATTAAAATATACATGGTAAGAAGTCAATCTACCAATTTTGACATCGATGGTATCGTCAACCGATCGACAGTATTGTCTCCGTAACTGTTGCCGCGGAAGTGGAAGGGGGGAGGTCATCGCCCCTCCACACAACACGAGACCGCCTCCTCGCTCAGTTAGTATGTGTTAGTTCTCAGTGCTGTTTGGTTCCGAGTTGAAATGGATCGTTTTGTGATTAGGTCTAAGTGTAATGATTTACCTAGCACTAGTGCGAGTTCAAGTTCATATGAAAGTAGTGTCGATGTCAGTATTAATACTGGTGCGAGTTCGAGTTCAAATGAACGTAGTATTGATGTTAATATTAAGACAAATGTTTTGTCAGGTGGATCGATGAAACGCAAACGTAGTAACAATAATGACGGTGGTGACGTTGGCAAGTTTCGTCAATATCATGAAAGCTACTTGTCATTCGGTTTCACATCATCTGGTGGTGAACAGCCTAAACCTCGGTGCCTAATTTGTGGCGATCAGTTGTCTAACGAAGCCATGGTACCAAGTAAGTTGAAAAGGCACCTACTTTCAAAACATTCATTTGCAGCAGAAAAACCTGTTGCATATTTTAAAAGACTATTATCAAATCAGACATCTCAGGCTTCTACATTTACAAAACAGTCATCTGTGTCGAGTAAAGCACAAGAAGCCAGCTACGCTGTGGCTGAATTGATTGCACAAAAAATGAAATCCAATACGACTGCTGAAACAACCATTCTTCCAGCGTGCTGTGAAATCGTTAAAATTATGTTTGGAGAACAATATGAAAAAGAGGTTAGAAAAATTCCGCTTTCTAACAATACAATAAAAAGACGTATTGAAGATATGTCTAAAGATGTTGAAACTCAAGTAAATGAAAAACTCAAGGCTGCAGATTTCTTTGCTATTCAAGTGGACGAGTCGACAGATATAACAGGGAAACCCCAGGTTCTGGCTTTTGTTAGATTTATTTGTGAAAATAACTTAATCGAACAGTTTTTATTTTGCAAAGACCTTCCTGAACATACAACTGGACGGGATATTTTTCAGTTAGTGAACGATTATATTACTACTGCTGGATTGTCTTGGCAGTCTTGTTTAGGTGTTTGTACGGACGGGTGTCCTGCGATGGTGGGGCGTCTGACAGGTTTTCTGGCTTTAGTTAGGAAAGAAAATTCAGATATTACTTTCACGCATTGCTTTCTTCACAGAGAAGCACTTGCTGCTATGTCCTTGGTACCTGAGTTGAATGATGTCTTGCAAACTGTTGTGAAAATGGTAAACTTTATTAAAAGTAGGCCATTGAAAGCAAGATTATTCACTAGTTTGTGTTCAGCTATGGATGCTGAGCACACCCAGCTGTTGTTGCACACAGAAGTAAGATGGTTATCTCGTGGACGTGTACTTCAAAGGTTTTATGAACTTAGAGATGAGTTATTAATATTTTTTACTTGTGAAGAGTCCAATTTTGCTCGTTTTCTCAGTGATGATGCCTGGTGTACCAAAGTTACGTTTTTAGCAGACATATTTGGGAAACTCTATTTTTTGAACAAAGGTATGCAGGGAAAGCGAGAAAATATTCTCACATCGACAGACAAAATCAGTTCTTTCAAGCAGAAGCTTTCAATGTGGATACAAAAAATTGAAAATCAAGCAGTGTGGGACATGTTTGATCTGTTAAAAGACTGCAACATAAATTCAACTCTTTCTGAATTTTTTTTGAAAAGTCTTCGTCAGTTAGGAGATAATATCAACAATTATTTTCCCTCCCTTGACGTCTCTTCGATGGACTGGGTGAGAAACCCTTTCATTGACTGTGCTTATGAGTCTGCAATGTTTAATACTGATGAAGAAAGTGAATTGATTGACATCAAGAATGACCGTGGGCTCAAATTACAGTATAGTAAATTAGTTGAAGAAGCAGAGGTGGAGTCAAAACTAACGAAAACAAAGACAAATGTAGACATTTCATCCTTTTGGGTTCCTCTCATAAACGAGTACCCTTTGATTTCAAAGAAAGCCATGAAAGCAATACTTCCCTTTTCGACCTCATACCTCTGTGAAGCGGCTTTTTCCTCAATGAACGCCATCAAGACAAAAAATCGTTCCCAACTAAAAACTTTGGAAGACGACTTGCGGGTTTGTTTGTCAACCATCCGACCCAGAAAGGAACACATAATGAAGGACCACCAATCACAAATCTCCCACTAAGACTAAATCTTTTGTCAAAGTTAAAATATATACATTTGTTGTATTGAAATGTATTATTATTATTATTATCCCCCTGTTATTTCTTGTCGAATACTCGTTGTTTAAAATTATTTAACAATTATTTCTTGATGTTTATAATCGGAAAATAACAAAAATAGTAATCGTTGTCGGTACGTCTCTAATAGAAGTTCGTTCCAGAAATTAGTTAATTTAGTGTGCCGTGACAAAATGTGGATTTTAGTTAGTGTGCCGCACGATAAAAAAGGTTGGGAACCGCTGGTTTAGGTAGTAGTAAAAAACCCCAAAATTCCAACTACAAACCGCAAATCTCCATATATCTCTACTACACAAAACCATCACAGACACACTCGGATATTGGAAACTGCCCGCAAGTTGGGTCCCAAAACATCTGACAGACCAACACAAATTTAATCGAGTGGAGGTTTGGCAAGAGTTTTTAAGGCACTCCGTTACTAGAGATGAAACTTTTGGTGCACACTACACGCCTCAACTGGAGGTTTTTCCTTACAAATGAGATAACGGAAGTCATTAAGTATTTTGCACTTGGCAGGAGATTGGATTGACATTTTTACTGGTTGTTGTGATGACAGTTCTCAATGTACGGACCACAAACTGGTCTTGTTGCGCTGGGAGAAATCAGGCAATACGGAAGTGTGGCCAACATTTTTAAAATAAAATCCCTCCTGTCATGACAACCTAAGTACACTTACTTTCCAGATACGCCTCGTATAAGGGTCAAAATAACAATTTAGGAATTGCAGTCAATGAGTTAATTGTATAAATTGTCAATACAATGACACTATTTAAGGCTTGTCCTCAATGATAATTGTGCACTTGTATCTAAAATTTGTATAACTATTACTTATGTTACATTTTTTTTAAACATAATTTTACTTAATTATATTAATCACATTATAATTCTAAACCCATATGTGGATGCAGAATTACAATTCTCAACTTTAAAAAAATTCAATTTGGGTTAATTTCCTTACCTTGCATAGCAGCATCAGCATCTACATAGATATATATGTCATCAAATTTGGAAACCCCTTGAGTAGCTAAGCTATCTTCAGGTTCATAAGGAGAGAAATAAATGTAACTTCTAGCTGGGCACTTGATACCTTTCTTAATAATTTTTATCCACTCACTACCATTGACACCATGAATTATGTAACGATACGGCAAGTATGCTGGATGTGTTATATATGTCCAATCTGGAAACTTTTTCTGGAAAACATAAAACCTGATTTTACAAATATATATAGATATAATGCTTCTTCTTTTAGTATCTTTTATGGTAAAAAGCCTATAGCATGCTAATATATGAGTGGAAAGATATGATGAATTGCAGGCAGGATTATGTCAGTATTAAACCATCATTTACTAGAAGATTAGAAAGAATCATAACTAATTTGGTTAGATACATCCTGAAACATATGATAACTTAGGAATCATATTCAAATGTTAATGTTCCCTGGTTTTTATATACAGAATATAACAAAATTCTAATCAAAAGAGTTACACAAAACTATGTACAGGTTTGGAGTAAGCTATTACCATAGTCAAGTCATTTCTGCCAATAGAGTATTACCCCGTACTTACGCGATAGGTGGGACCAGGCGATAACCATGTAAGTCGAATTCGCGTTAAGTCGGGGTATAATTTTACATACAATCAAATAGGAATCATGTTTAGTTGGGACCAAAGACTAAATAAACCAATAATTTAGAAAAAAACTTTGTAAGTATTAAAATCTTAAATACCTTATACAACAAAAAACTATATTCATACATATTGCAAAGAAGTTAATTTGATGTAGAAGACTTCATAAAATCTAGTAAACTCGTTTGACGAATTGAAGATTTTTTATTCTTACGCAGAATTTCCTCATAACTAGCTAATATTTTTTTTACTCCTGGTTTTGTAGCAGAAATGCGCTCTTCATTGGAGTCTATGCTTTCCAAAATTTGTAAGCCTTGATCAATTCAACTAAGTCCTTTTGTCAAGTTTCTAACCGACATTTTATCATCTACGTCAACTGAGTCTAAAGAATCTGGGTTTTTAAGGTCTTGCTCACGCATTTCTATGAGCTCATCAATTGTCAGTTCCTGGTTGTGTGAATTTAGCAGTTCTTGAACATCAACACGATCCACTTCTAAATTTAGTTGTTTGGCAAAAGCGACAACTTCTTCAATCACATCAGCAATTTCGTCAGACTCTGTATCTGATTCCGTGTGAGATACAGTGGCAAAAAAAATTAACAGCTTTTTCCAAACCCCATTCAAAGTTTTTTGTGAAATTTCATTCCAAGATTGTCCAATGATTCTCTCTGCATCTACAAAATTGAATTGTTTCCAAAAATCTTTAAAAGAGAGCTCGTTGTTCTGTCTCATAGCTGCATGCAGATGTGCAAATGATCTTATTGTGTAATAAGCTTTAAATGTTTTGATGAGCCCCTGATCCATTGGTTGAAGCAAACTTGTTGTGTTTGGTGGCAAAAATATCACTTTTACGTGTGTGTTGAAATTAGTTAAAGTAGAAGGGGGTGGCTAGGTACATTGTCAATTAATAGCATCACTTTAAAAGGAATTTGTTTAGACCTACAATAACGTTCGACTTGAAGTATGTAATGATGAGCAAACCAATCCTCAAAAAGGGAAGCTGTTACCCCAGCCAGCTTTAGAAATATTTTTTAATGCATTTGGATTTTCTGAGCGATAAACTATGAGAGGTTGCAACTTGCAATCGCCAGCTGCATTTCCGCCAACCCTCACTGTCAATCGGTCTTTAGCGGCCTTAAAACCTGACAATGTTTTCTCTTCACGGGCTATAAAAGTTCTTTTAGGCATTTTCTTCCAGAACAGGCCAGTTTCAACCACGTTGAACATGGTTTGGCTAGTATAGCCACTTTCTTCTATCATAGCTTTTAATTTTTCTGGAAACAGGGACGCAACCTCTTTATCAGCACTTGCTGCCTCTCCACTTTCTGTAATACTGTGCCAGTTACAACGACTTTTAAATCGACTGAACCAACCGTTGCTAGCTTTAAACATTTCGTCCTTAGCTACCTCTCCAGCTTCTTCTTTTAATCTGTCAAAAATCAGTTTGACCGAATCGTGAGAACGAATCGTGTTCTGGTCAACAGGACAATTTTTCACTGTTACTTAATTATTACATTATAATATTAACATTGTTTCTATCTCAGCAATAATGCCATGATGTTTAAATTTAAAGATTGGGCATTTTTACAGCATCGAGAATTTCTTCTTTATTTTTCATAATTGTTCTGACTGTCGATTCCGGTAAATCAAACGTCTTTGCTAATTCACAAATTCCTATTTTTGCATTGAAGTCTCTGATAATGTCAACCTTACATTCCAAAGATAATGTTTTTCTTTTCTTGTTTAATGCAAAAGAATCACTTCTACTTCTTTTGGTTGACATAGTAAGGTCTATCAAGTGCCATAAATAAAATTAATACAACACAATAACTTTGTAACACAAATAAAAGTGTTTTACTTTAGATAGCTCTATTGACTCGGCACCACAATTTACACGTATAAATACAATCGACAGCTAACACACAACTGAGCCTGCTGACGATGCAAAATGAGTGAGACATGCTCTCGCGAAGCTACGACACGACAGCCACTTGGCGCCCTTAAGTTTGAGTCAAGATGATTTAAAACCACGTAACTAGGGAATCGCGTAAGACGGGGTAGCGTAAGTCGAGGTATTACTATATTTACCAGTTTAACAACGAGCAAATAGAAGTACTGACCATCAAAGTTATGTAAGCTTAGTCTGTGTAGAAATGAAAAGTGAGTTGGGCGACACAGCCACTGTGGAAGAAACGAAACACATTCGATGCATGTGCATGATCATTCATGCATTACTTCTTTTACTTCAGCAGTCGTTCAGAACAGATACTAGCTCTTACGGTCTTAAAAGTTCTCAAGGAAGTGTCAAGGCCTTGTGATATTGGGGATAGCTTTTGTAGGAAAAATATTCCTCTAGGAATAGCTAATACAAACCTACAAGACGGAGAAACCAGAAAAATTACTAAAAGTAGTAATGCTACAGTATTGACTACATCGATATAATAAGTCCATTATTTATTCATCAGTCAATGCTAAATTTGAGTTATGCGTCAAATGAATATATGGGTGGCAGTGGAACTGTTTGCTGTGTTATATAATTCGACGAGTAGGATGTCAAATCCCCTCTCTACTGTTTTACTAACCACACCACTATTTCTCCCATCAACATATATCTACCAAATCCGTCTACTACTATACGCTTACAAAACTTTGACAGCCTGTAAATCAGTAAATCTTTCAATACCAAAAAGCGTTCTTTGGCATCACTTCAAATCTTACCAATATCAGAAAATATGTGTGCTAACTGTACAGATTTTGCAAAACATTTGTTAAACACTGAGATTGGTAAATAACTGGTAAGTTCAATGAACAAAACTGAAGTCTAGAAGGTATTATTTTGAATGAGAATCTAATTGACAATGTATTTAGTAACTGCATGGTGAGTGGCCATTTTTATGATATGAAAGACCAAGCATATTAGTCATTCTAACACTTTAGCTGCCAACCACAATATCAGCATTTTCCCCGACAATTGCCAAAATTTTATAAGCTTTTTTTAAACAATGTGTATTTATTTCTTGTTCCCTTATTATATCTAAGTGCAAAAATACGATTCTTATCATAATATATATAAAAACAAGTGTTGAGCTAATTGGCATAAATGATACCTAAATAAACTTCGTCGAGTCAATTGGCCCGATATTTTTTTTGAAGTATTTGTATTTTTATCTGTGCAACACTGACATAATATTTTTTGTGTTTAAACAATAAACAACAAAATCACAATTTCATGTTCCGGTTACCCACATAATAAGCTGACTGGCGAGAAAAATGTTTTTTCGCTTATCACGAAGACATGTTTACGTAATGATAGCCAATGCTTCAGATCCGATGAACACTATGCAAGATTCATAACAAGTAAAAGTTTTGAAACTTAATTTACTTTTTAAGGATTTACATTATAATTTACTTCTTAGTAAAGATGAGTTTATCTAAATGCACCAATATTACCAGTGTGTGTGTGTGACCGTGTACCAAGACCGGTTTTTTAAGAATTATTTTACAACTAAATATTTAGTCAATATTTCTGACTTATTTTTAGATATATTTTTGCTGCGCTTGTGATAAACCTGCGACCTCGAAATTTCTTTCCCTTTCCCTGGCGTTCTTCCCCTCTCCATTGATATGTTTCCCATCGCTCTAGTTTGTTTAGTTCGCCTCCTGTGTCGTGTTTAGAAGATGTGTGTTGGTGGTGCTTGTCACGAGAATGGAGAAGCAAAATCTAGAGCAACACATCGCCATAAAACTTTGGGCAAAACAGGTTCGGAAGCGTAAGCTAAAATCGTAAAAGTGCATGATGATAGTGCTCTCAGTGGTGCCAAAGTGTTTCAATGGCATAAAGAGTTTAAGGAGGGGCGTGAAAGCATGGAAGATGAGGCGCAGAGCGGGAGACCAGTCGAAGTGCGAATTGATGCAAATGTGTAGCGAGTGTACTATAATTCGTGAAGATCGGCGTTAAACAGTTCGAATGTTGGCTTCGGAAATAGGTATGAACTGAGAAACAATCAGACATGGGATGAATTACCGATGAATTAACCGACGATTTTGGGATGAAAAAGTTGTGCGCAAAGATGGTTCCAAAAAACCTTTCGAGCAAAAGCAGTATCGAATGAACGTCACAGAAGACTGTTTGGAGTGAGTGGTAAACGATTCCACGCTGCTTCATTGAGTTAAAAGAGGCGATGAGAACTGGTTTTTCCAATACGACCCAGAAACCAAAGGCCAAAGATCACAATGGTTATTTCCGCACGCCCCTTGCCCGAAAAAAGCTCGCATGAGCAAGTCGAAGGTTAAAGTGATGATTATTACCTTTTTTTATAGCCGTGGAATCGTCCACAAAGAATTTGTTCCACCGAGACAAACTGTAAATCAAGTCTACTATCGCCAAGTACTCGAAAGATTGCGAGAATAAGTCAACAGGGTGCGCCCAGACATCACAAACAACTGGATCCTTCATCACGACAACGCGCCGTGCCACACCGCCCTCAGCGTGTCGCAGTATTTGGCCTCTAAAGGGATTGCCATGTTGCAACAGCAGCCTTATGTCACCTATTGACTTTTTTTGTTTCCTAGAGCAAAATTCGTGGTCAAAGAAACCAGTTTCGAGTTGATTGCGGACATCAAAGTGGCTGTGAAGAGGGTACTCGCGGACATCCTAGTCGAAGCATTCCAGAAATGTTACAAGGTGTGGAAAATGAGCTGGAATCGTTGTATAGCTGCCTAAGGGGACTACTTTGAAGGGGATGGCAGAGTAGAATAATTTTTAAATATACGGTTATTATGGAATCAGTCTCATTACTTAATTGTCACACCTTGTACATCATTAACAATTATTTATTTTATTATGAAAGTATATAAAGATAAACTTATTTCAATGAGCCAACTTGTTTTACCGGAATAATCAACTCAACTTCACTAGAATTGTTAAGAAATATGTATGTCAAGCCGTAACTCCCAACAAAAAGCTCCTAAAATAACATCATGTTTAAAGTGCTGTTAGCATCAATCTTTTAAACAAAAACCATAGTAATTACATCTGTAAGTAGTGTGAAGCTCGCTGTTTAATACTGTGCATTCATTTTTCCAAAAGTAGCAACACCGATTGAGTAGTTCGAATAGACATAAAACTTCACTAGACAACAATGTCAGGCCTAGCGGTCCTACGGAATCCTGTCCGGCCTACTGGGCTGTCGGGCCAATTGGCCTGACATCGCAGCTAAAGTGTTATATAATGGCATACTTAAAATCAATTTTTACATTAAATAATACGCAGATTTCTGCAGAACATAAGGTATACAACAGCTGTGATTCTATTAAAGTCCATCGAGAAAGTGCTCTTGAGTTCACATCAGAGTTTTAAAATTGTATTGACTTCTTTGCACAGCCATCCAGCTTCAAGAGTAGCCGATAGCCCGATGTCCCCAATGCTTCTTGTTTATGAGAATATCTTTCCATGTTTCCACTTCGGCTCTCAGAAATTCCCTCATTGGTATGGGATACGTGCAGTCAAACAAAATGTGCTTTACACTTTCATCCTCACTCTCACAAAGTCCACAAATTCGAGAATTTGAAAGACCAAATCTAAATAAATATTCCTTCGTCACTAGATGGCCGGATCGTGCTCGAGCTGCAATCAGATGTGAAACTTCCTTGAAATTGTCCTCACTCAGCGGTTCAGGCTGAAATTGAAAAAGATGACGACCTATGGCCTCTCTTTCCAAGAATCAGTCCAACATTTATGAAAGTTTTTATTTGCCAAGCTTTTACAATATGTGAGTGGATACTTGGGGGTGAGCTGATTGGTCCTCGTCCTGCCCCTGGATAGCTGTATTAGCAGTCATAGCAGAAATATATAGTATCTATACCTTTTATAGTGAACCGAACGCCAGCATTAGCTTTCGTAAAGAAAGTCCCACGTGAAAAAACAAAAAAAAGCAAATACAAATTGTATTGAAATAATTGAATTACCACAATATGAATTAACTTTAAAAAAGGATTTTTTAAATTTAGATCTCTTTAAAGGATTCTGCACTGATACAACGTTTGTTGTAACTGATTTATCCAATAATTTTACTGGAACAAAAATTATTACGTGAGAAATTTCAAGTAAAGATATTTATACCAAGAACTACATTAACTTGGATGAAGTAGGCAGAAGCACCAACTTCCTGTAAAACCATCTATTACTACGACCATTCATAGTTCAAGGGGATACAATTGAATTTATTGGGATTTGCTTACTGACAGCAGTATTTATGCATAGTATGTTATACTTAGCATTTTTTAAGCAAAATATGGTATGGAAGTTTGTTTACTACAAGAAAATTTTCATCATACCATTGTATAGAAAGAATCATTATCACGTTCGCTACCCCAATGTTAACAGAATAACTATTGCTATAGACCAGCCGGCACACATATGCGCCGTACGGTCTCTCGTCCTGGACCGATGGCTCATATATGTGCGGCTTTGGATAGTTGGAATGGACCAACAGCCCATATTTGCGACACTGTTTGTGTGTTACTTTTATTCCTCTGACAAATCAGTGGTTTATTATAACGGTTTGTAATATTCGTATCGACGATAGACAAACGTCTGATATTAATGTGGGACATTTGGTATCTGTTATAAAGGTCAATGACGTCAAAATACTCCTGAGGCATTGTTTATTCCTTCGTGCACCATTCTATTCCATTACAATCACAAAGAATGTACTCTAAGTGCTATCAACACAGAATGTAAACCTGTCACAAGTGATGAGTGCGTTTGTAAATATTCTATTGGCCTACTGTATATGGAACACAAATGTAAACATATTTTGTCTCTGATACAATAATCTTTATAATGTCAGCATCTTTTCAATAAGATATGTAGCCTATATAAGCAATCTGTCTAGCATGACGAGTTAGTTGGAAGGTTGTTGTGGATATAAGCCTTTGTATGACATTTCTGTTTTTACGTGTATATAGTGTTATTTCTAATATATTACACATCTAAGCCCTGTTTTATGTAAGTAGCAAAATTTAATAGCCTATATACTTTTTATAATTTATTAAATTTTACATACTTTTAAAAATTTGTTTTCATCAAAATCATATTTGGTTCGGATTTGAGGGGCTACACTGTAGTGCCTCATATGTGGGAAGCCCGTAACATGATAAGATTTTCATACTATAGACCGACCGGCTCAAATATGTGTCATCCTAAAAAAAACTTTAAAAATAGCAAAAACAAAAATATACAACAATCACACATACGCCAAGGGTTTGTATGAAGTATGATAAGTTGTTATAACAACTTTCCACTTTTGGTCTGTAAGGAAGGTCAGGCCCACGTTAACGTAATCTGTGTGGAAATTTCAAATTCTTACTGCCGGTCTCTTGTGAAAAAAACAGACAGGGCGTATATACACGTTCGGTAGCGAACGTGTTAAATAACAATATACTATTAACAATATTGAAGACTTTAATATTGGTAATTTTCTGAATGACTTCATTATAACTTACTATTACTTACCACTTACTTACCTTTCATACTCATCATAATACATTCAGAAATAAATCTATTAATATTATAAATTTATACACCTTATTTTATTTCAATTATTGATCAATATTTTCTAAATTGATGATAAACAGAGTTCTGCCTAACCCAGTATAGTAAATATAGTCTAAAGCAGGGTTGGCCAACTAGCCGTCTGCAGCCTAGTTTTATGCAGCTCTAGAGAAATTTTAAAAACATTAGATCATTGGTTTATTAAGAAATATAAAACTAAAAATATAGTTTGGTATAGTTATAGGATAAAGGTACAGGATAACGGGTCCTA
The DNA here is from genome assembly GCA_036971475.1 of Prosapia bicincta. NCBI lineage: Eukaryota > Metazoa > Arthropoda > Insecta > Hemiptera > Cercopidae > Prosapia > Prosapia bicincta. The sequence continues at coordinate 276,008,280 of JBAIZL010000001.1, read as the reverse complement.
TCACCAATAAGAGCTCTGTGACTTGCAAAGTGACTCATTTTTTCAGACAAGGTGGGAAACTGGTACTGCATTTTGGATTCAAGTCCCTGAGGAGAAATATCCCAAGTTGTGACTTCTGTAGGAAAATAGTTTCAGTGTTCTGAAACATAAAACTTTGTGAGTTCATGTTAGGTTATGAAATTTATAACACCAACTCACCGCAACAGACTCAAAAACATCTTTCAGATCTGTTAAAGGTTGCTACCACTTCAATTCATATTGATGTTAAATGATTGTGCCCCTACGGTGTTCCCATTAAACGAGAAGTAGGTAGGCCAACATTGTTATGGATGATTTTAAATTTGAATAAATTAAGAGTTTTTTTTCCAAAACTGTGTTCTGATAAGCTTAAACTACATATTAAATTACTAAAAAATTTAATATTGTACTTATTTTGATGCTTTGTGCATTGAGCTTGTTATTAAATGATATATTGAGCTTGCATATAAAATTTTTTGCGAAACGTTTATTGATTCATATTATTTCATATACAACACATACTATACGATATACGTATTGCCTACATTTGGCTTATTGATGTATGTGTGGAATTAGTTGTGCTGCCCTTGTCATCACTGACAATATTGAAATGGCGCTTTAGAGTTGTGAAGTTGCCCATCTAAAGAATTAAATATTAATAACAAAATTAAAATAACTTTACTAACTTTAATTGGATGTTCTTCTAAAGCACGAATCGTCCAAGTATTGGTTGTAGTATTTCCTACCCATTCATAATTAAATGGTTCATTCAGAGCGACCACTTCTAAATCTTCAAAAGAACATCTACCTCTGAAAAATCTATTTTCCAAAATATCATTCACATTAACAAATCCCTCCGGACTTATATTAATCTTTTCCCTAGCTGTTCCGTATCTTAATATCCAATTTAGAACTCTTGACAGTTCAGTATATTCCATAAGTTTACTTCTCCTAAAGTTCTCACTTCCATCTCTTGCTTCAACTTTTCTCTGAGTCACAACGTAACGATTTTGAACATGTTGTGAATACTTCAAGCTGTGACGAACTGGGACTTGTTTCTGCTGCCGTGACAAAAGTTGTGAATCATACTGACGCAAATGTTGTCTTTGTTTTTCATTTATCTGAAAAGTTAAAAAAAAATTTAATTAATAAACTAAATGAATTAAATTATTTCGTTAAAAGTTTGTCTGTTAAATGTGTGTTGAAAAATACTGCCATTCACTCTGATTCACAAAATAAAAATTAATTAAACATTTGTCTAGACGCCCCTTAGCTAGATTTGGAAACTCATTATCTACTTGTATTTGCCCAATTTTGATAGAGGTTTTTTTTATATCATGATATTAAAGGTCTAGTAGAGATCATATAAGACATTAAACAGTATAATGTGAATTATATATATATATATATATATATATATATATATATTCTTGATATTTAACGTTATCCATTGTTTTTCCGTTCATATTAACTTCATATATATATATATATATATATATATATATATATATATATATATATATATATATATATATATATATATATATATAGATGATTGTTGACGTACGTGTTTCCCCTTGAGCCGCGTGTATAATGTTTTTGAATAGTATGTCGTCTGCATATGTTCTCTGTAGGTTCATTAAATTGTTGTGTATGTTTTTATATATGTGGTATTTTTCTAGTGAGTTTAGTTCTATTTGGTTTTTATTTATTTCAAGAGGATGGGTAGGTTATTTTCGTAATTTGTTATTTCATGTTTATTTGATATTAGGTGTGCTGCTAGATTTGATGCTTTTGTATTTTTATAATTAATAATAACTTCATAAAGTCAATGCAACGGAAAGATAATGGACAACGTGAAATATCACGATATATATATATATATATATATATATATATATATATATATATATAGGAATTTTTTGGACTTGATAGGAGACTGACAGACTTACCTAAAGGCAATAGTCCAAAACTGCAATCTCTTGGAAATAAGCACATATAAAACACTTAATACACTTTTATTTGAAATATTTCGATCAACATGATCTTCTTCAGTCAAGAAAGAGAAAAACTAAACAAAAGATTGAAGTGACCCACAGATGTGTATAAACATCCAAATGTCACAGATTCACAGATTTATAGTTTATGATATAGTGCTATATGTGATATGTGTAGAAATTGTTATATGTGAATCGTGTAAAGATTGGTTACTTGAAACTAGATATTAAAAGTCTGTCAGAAGGAAGGTAATGGAGCTGTTAAAAATGGTAGAAGTTAGGGGGAAGTTAAAAGGAGTTTCATCTGATGTTGAGGTTAGGAGGCTCTCTAGATTTGGTATACCACTGGTATGATAACTCCCATCTTCTTAATTCTGAAGAGTTGCAATCAGGGGGAGGGCTTTAATTATTTTGGTGGTATAGCAATCATTGAAAGAGATGATGTTGTGACTAGCAGCGTGTTGAGCGGTTGGCCTGTCTATGTTCATGGTTCCAACGTCATGTCTGTGGCCATTCATTCTGATGCTCAGACTATCCGTGGTAAGGCCTATGTACTGTGCCGGGCAAAATTTACATTGTAACTGGTAAATTTCATAAACATATCATAAACTATAAATCTGTGACATTTGGATGTTTATACACATCTGTGGGTCACTTCAATCTTTTGTTTTGTTTTTCTCTTTCTGACTGAAGAAGATCATGTTGATCGAAATATTTCAAATAAAAGTGTATTAAGTGTTTTATATGTGCTTATTTCCAAGAGATTGCAGTTTTGGACTATTGCCTTTAGGTAAGTCTGTCAGTCTCCTATCAAGTCCAAAAAATTCCTAAATAAGCTTTAAGCTCTACTAGAACCAACCTATATATATATATATATATATATATGTATGTATGTATGTAAGAAAAATATTAAATATAATTTTCTTGTTTTTAATTTTGCCGCGTTGTGAGCATCAGCTGTTTGTTATTTTTAGAAAGATTTTCAGCTTTTGGTAATTTAGCGTTTTTTGTTTGTTGTCAGAAAAGTTGAAATATGGTTGTTACGTGAAATATTGATTTATTAAAAATAATAGCTAACACTGAGTGAATGCTGTTGCGACACAATAATATAAACTAAAATAATTAGGAACATTAAATGTCGTTTCTCCGTTCGCAGGTATTTATATTAAAAGTTATACAACATACAAGTCTTTGTAATATAATAGTTGGAATAAACATACATACTTGTACAGAGAAACTCAGTTGTGTTCTTTATTTTAATTGCTGTTGCAAATAATAAAATACCATTATATATATAACATTGCCCAGTGATTCAACAATGGTCAAGTAACTAACACAGGGTGTCTAGTAAAATAGCTTGAAGAAATTCCCTGAGTTTTCCCTGACTTTTGCTCTTTTAGATGTCTATAGAAAGCCCAGTTTACATTGGGCCCATCCATTGATATCTGAAGGATCTTGGATAAATCCAGACTTTGAACACCTTTTAAGAACGAATTGAGTAACTCTTGCTTTTGTTCTGTAAGGAACACAGAAGCAAAATATCGAGCTTTCACTTCATCCGTCTCTGCATCCCAATACCTAACACTCAAATCCATATGGGATCTGTGTGATATTTTGTTTAAACTTTCATCAAAGCCAATTACATAGTTGGAATTTGAATTTAATGATGTCAGTATCAGGTCTTTAAAATAATTTGATAAACCGAATACAACACTATTGGAAATTTTATCTTTCCGCAATCTCATGTTCTGTGCAATGGTGCTATCAGGGAACATCCTTGGAAAGAGGCACACACTACCTTCTGCATTGCGTAAAGAAGTGTTGCATTACTAAATTCAAGCACCATATAATCTCTGCTTTGGTCACTTCATCTTTTAGTTTATATTTATCCTGAAGAAGGAGGGGAGGTAATGACGACATCTGCATGACGCGACTGCTCGCTACGGCAATGAAAACCGGAACCTTCCATGTTGAAATAAACAGTGTAAAAATAACCACCGTCAAATAGAACACATACTATCACGAGTCTAGACAAATAGCTGGCTACGAATGTTTACACAGCGTTCTGTGTGGTCAGGAACAGACTGAGTTATCTGTTATCCCCACCCGTCCATATGATAACAGAACCACTGCGCACCCCAAGGCCACGGTCCAGGCTAAAACTTCCCTGCTGTACCAACTCGACACATTTAATATTTATTGAAATAAGTCCTGAAGTCATAGCAATGGGCTTATCAAATAAATAATGGGCATCTAAATAAAGAAGTGTTATTTCCTGACTGCCCTGCCCCTAAACCAGCCCGCTGGCTTACAATACCAAATATTCGAGAGCAATGGTCACTAATTTTGTTTCTAATCAAAATTAATATTTTCCCGATTTTTTAAAATTTTCCCTGACTTTTCCCTGAATTTTCCAGAATCTTAAAATTTTCTGACTATTCCAGGTTTTCCCGGTTTTCCCTGTCACTAGACACCCTGTAACAGGAACGTCATCACAAGGTAAAAATTTATTGCATTTTTGGTGAAATAATTGTTTACATTCAACATATAATAACTCTATACACACACACACACATGCATATAGTAGTCTCGGATTTACGAGCTTCCGTTAAATTTGAGTCTATTTCTATTTCAGACTATTTTATCAATTGGAAATTCGAATTATTTAAGACAATGCACCGTCGCATCCCAATAAAGATCAACTGTGGTTTGATGATATCCATGCTTTATTTCTACCAGCAAATATTATGAGCCTAACAGATGATGAATCAATGTTATGGAATGAATGGAAAAAAATACAGGCATTACGTTTCACAATCTCTTTTTGAAGCAACTGAAGGGGAAGGAAGAATCATAGCTTTCTAAAAATAATTACAGTTAAGGAAGTTGTCTAACAGATAGCCCGATCATGAAAACAGATAAAAGATAAACAATAAGTAAGTCAATGAATAAAATCCTGAGTCATAATAAATTTGTTGACTGTGTTGTTGATCCACAAGAAGAAACAGATTTGACACTTCTTATAAAAAAACCTTAAGGTTATGAAAATGTCGATGATACGAACGCAAGTCAATAGGTGAATAAAGACGAAGGTAAGTAAGTAACGATAACATGTGTTAAAACTATTAAAATGATACAAGAAACTACTGAATGGAGTAATGACAACAATAAAGATGAAGGTTTGACTGAGACAGTAGAAGAAGGAAAATCTAGTCATGGAGAAGGAATTAGTCTTGGAAACTACACTACTTATAATACTAAACAGACACCACGCCAACAAATCTGCTTCTGCTAAGACATCTACGCGACACCGTAGCATGAAAACTATCTGATAAGCAGACGCAGAAGACACTATAACTTTTTCCAAAAACTGTAGCAACCGTGATGAATAATGTATTCCAAAGCGACATTAAATTTATTTGAGTACTGTAATCAAAAAGTTCTATTAATGTATTTTGTGCATTCCTAATTATATTAATATAGTTATCATTACACCTATTTTTTCTAATGTACAGGAATGTATTTCTGTCTGTTCAGAGCTTTTGTAAATCCAGGAGGGTCTCGATTCCATCTACTTCGAATTATCGTAACTCTACTGCATATATATATATACATCCACCAATAGTGGATAAAATTACTTACAATAGTAATATATTAACTTCATAAAGTCAGTGCAACGGAAAAACAATGGATAACATAAAATATCAAGAATATATATATATATATATATATATATATATATATATATATATATATATATATATATAGATTTTTTGGACTAGGAGACTGACAGACTTACCTTGGTAAGAGTCCACACTGTAGTCTTGAAATAGAAACACATAAAAGCACTTAAACAATGATATATTTCAACCACACAGTGGTCTTTATCAATCGAAGAGAAAACACAAAAAGAAATATGAGAGAATGAAATAAATAATCTTTACCAACCAAAACTAACCTAAAATATATATATATATATATATATATATATATATATATATATATATAGATTTTTTGGACTAGGAGACTGACAGACTTACCTTGGTAAGAGTCCACACTGTAGTCTTGAAATAGAAACACATAAAAGCACTTAAACAATGATATATTTCAACCACACAGTGGTCTTTATCAATCGAAGAGAAAACACAAAAAGAAATATGAGAGAATGAAATAAAATAAATATAAGTTGTCAACTTATATTTATTTTATTTTATTTTATTTTATTTTATTTCATTCTCTCATATTTCTTTTTGTGTTTTCTCTTCGATTGATAAAGACCACTGTGTGGTTGAAATATATCATTGTTTAAGTGCTTTTATGTGTTTCTATTTCAAGACTACAGTGTGGACTCTTACCAAGGTAAGTCTGTCAGTCTCCTAGTCCAAAAAATCTAAATAATCTTTACCAACCAAAACTAACCTAATATATATATATATATATATATATATATATATATATATATATATATATATATATATATATATATATTAGGTTAGTTTTGGTTGGTAAAGATTATTTATTTCATTCTCTCATATTTCTTTTTGTGTTTTCTCTTCGATTGATAAAGACCACTGTGTGGTTGAAATATATCATTGTTTAAGTGCTTTTATGTGTTTCTATTTCAAGACTACAGTGTGGACTCTTACCAAGGTAAGTCTGTCAGTCTCCTAGTCCAAAAAATCTATATATATATATATTCTTGATATTTAATATTATCCATTGTTTTTCCGTTGCACTGACTTTATGAAGTTAATATATTACTATTTTTGAGTAATTTTATCCACCGTTAAGTGCAATAATTTTACCTTGAGTGATGAGGCACCTTTCGGTCTTTGACCATTGTCGAATCACTGATTGTTCTCTGCTGTGGATGCTACGTCCGTGAAGCCGGTGTTTGTTGAAGTTACGCGCACTATTTCTTGATCTGTGTGTATGAGGTTTCTGTATAGTATGTCTTCTGTATATGTTGTTTGTAAATTCATTAAGTTGTTGTGTATGTTTTTATAAATGTGGTATTTTTCTAGTGAGTTTAGTTCTATTGGGTTGTTATTTATTTCCAGTATGGTTAGGTTATTTTCGTAATTTGTAATTTCGTGTTTATGGGAAATTAGGTGTGCTGCAACATTTGATACTTTAGAATTTTTATTTTTGAATGCTCTATAATGTTCTTCAAATCTTATTTTAAATGTTCTGGATGTTTTTCCTATGTAATATATTATATATATATAATATATTCCTATGTATATATAATATATTAACTTCATATATATATATATATATATATATATATATATATATTCTTGATATTTTATGTTATCCATTGTTTTTCCGTTGCACTGACTTTATGAAGTTAATATATTACTATTGTAAGTAATTTTATCCACTATTGGTGGATAAAATTACTTACAATAGTAATATATTAACTTCATATATATATATATATATATGAAGTTACTATATTACTATTGTAAGTAATTTTTCCACCATTAAGTGCAATAATTTTACCTTGAGTGATGAGGCACCTTTCGGTCAATTGACCATTGTCGAATCACTGATGTTTTTCTGTTGTAGATGTTCGGTCTGTGAAGTTGGTGTTTGTTGACAATACGCGCACTTTTTCTTGATCTGTGTGTATGATGTTTCTATATAGTATGTCTTCTGTATATGTTGTTTGTAGATTCATTAAATTGTTGTGTATGTTTTTATAAATGTGGTATTTTTCTAGTGAGTTTAGTTCTATTGGGTTGTTCTTTATTTCAAGTATGGTTAGGTTATTTTCGTAATTTGTTATTTCGTGTTTATGGGATATTAGGTGTGCTGCAACATTTGATACTTTAGAATTTTTGTTTTTGAATGCTCTATAATGTTCTTCAAATCTTATTTTAAATGTTCTGGTTATTTTTCCTATGTAAAAAGCGTTACAGTTGTTGCATGTGATTTTGTAAATTCCTGATAGGTTATGTTTTTCTGAATTTGTTTTGTGGTTTGTGTTATTAAGATATTTTATTATTTTGTTGTTTGGCTTGTAAGTTGGAGTGTAGTATTCTTTGTTGTATATATTTGTTATTTTTTCTATTTTGTTATTGGTGTATTTATATATTAGGTAGATTTTTTTTATTTTCATTATTTTCGTGTTCCGGTTGTAGTGTTGTGTTGAGGTTAGGTTTTTTTGTGAATTTATTGTATATATTTTTTATAATGTGTTTGTTGTATCCATTTTCTATTGCTTTTTTTGTAATGTTATCTAATTCTTCATTTAATTTTTGTTTGTTATCCTGTGTGTATTTTATTGCTTTATTTATCATGTTACTGTAAGTGTTAATTTTGTGTGTCCAGGGGTGGTTAGATTTGTAGTGTATTGTGGTGTTGTTGGAAGTAGGTTTCCTGTATACTGTAGTTTCTATTTTATTATCATTTATATTTAAAGTGATGTCGAGGAAGTTGATTGTTCTATTTGTTTCTGTTTCAACGGTGAATTGTATGTTTTCGTTGTATGTATTTAGTTTGTTTAATATTATGATGTGTTCGTTGTGAATGGTAGGTTGGTATATTACAAGTATATCGTCTACATATATATATATATATATATATATATATATATATATATATATATTTAGGTTAGTTTTGGTTGGTTTAGATTTTTTGGACTAAGAGACTGACAGACTTACCTTGGTAAGAGTCCACACTGTAGTCTTGAAATAGAAACACATAAAAGCACTTAAACAATGATATATTTCAACCACACATTGGTCTTTGTCAATCGAAGAGAAAACACAAAAAGAAATATGAGAGAATGAAATAAAATAAATATGATATCATTCTCTCATATTTCTTTTTGTGTTTTCTCTTCGATTGACAAAGACCAATGTGTGGTTGAAATATATCATTGTTTAAGTGCTTTTATGTGTTTCTATTTCAAGACTTCAGTGTGGACTCTTACCAAGGTAAGTCAAGTCTGTCAGTCTCCTAGTCCAAAAAATCTAAATAATCTTTACCAACCAAAACTAACCTAAATAAATAAATATATATATATATATATATATATATATATATATATATATATATATATATATATATATATATATATATATATATATATAATGAGTTGCAGTCGTTACATGTAATTTTGTAAATTCCTGATAGGTTATGTTTTTCTGTATTTGTTTTGTGGTTTGTGTTATTAATAACGACTGCAACGCATTTTACATAGGAAAAACGACCAGATCATTTAAAATAAGATTTGAAGAATATTATAAAGCATTCAAAAATAAAAATACAAAATTATCAAATGTTGTAGCACACCTAATATCACATAAACATGAAATAACAAACTACGAAAATAGCCTAACCATACTTGAAATAAATAATAACCCAATAGAACTAAACTCACTAGAAAAATACCACATTTATAAAAACACACACAACAATTTAATGAACCTACAGACCACATATACAGAAGACATACTATATAAAAATATTATATATGCAAATCAAGAGAAAATGCGTGTAACGTCAACAAATACCAACATCACGGACCGAACATCTACACCAGAAAAATAATCAGTGATTCGACAATGGTCAAGTGACCGAAAGGTGCCTCATCACACAAGGTAAAATTATTGCACTTAGTGGTGGATAAAAGTATTTACAATAGTATTATATCAACCTCATATATATATATAAAGCTATAATTTCATCGAAGTGAATTTTAACTCGTAATGTCATCTAACGCTTTGATTGTAGCAGGTTTGAATCACACCTGGTTTAGGCACATAGTAGTTGCATAGTTTAATCAAAGTGTTTTCATCAAAGCACAAAAAACTATTTTCTGCTTTGCCCCTAATAAATTTCTAGTATGGTTTGTTTTATCTAACCTGTTTCTAAGAATTGTTCCCATCAGCTGGCAAATACCATCTTTATTACATTAGTTCTGATAGAGCATAAAGCTTATTTCAATTTTTAACTAGATAGGAGACTAAGACACTGTAATCTTTAAATGTATGAGCAAACATGAACATTAAAATAATTATATATTTCGAACCACTATGTCCTTTAATCAGTCAGAGAGAGAATTTGCGTGTATAGAATTATGGATATTTAAATTGCATAGATGCACAAATGTACAGTTTACAAAGTTACAGCCTATTCTTGCATTTATTGTTTTGTTTAAACTTATAGGTACTGATGATTATAATTTAGATATTTGTTTAAGGTATATAAAAAAATAATAAAAGTCTATCAGAAGGAATAAGAATGGAGATATGTAATGTTAGGTTAATGAGAAGCATTTATATACTCTTAGGCAAGTGACTGAAAAGAAGCAAGCATAAAATCAAGAAGTTTTGGCCTTTGGTCAAAGTTTACCCTAGTCATTGTGTTGTAGACTCCATGCTACAGATAAGTTGCTTTTCTTATGATTAATGTCTTTGCCTCTCGAAACTGTCACCAAGAAAGATATTTATACCTGTCTTAATGCATTCTGGGAATGACAGGACGATTAAAGTAGGTTTTTTATTCCCTTCCTAATGTTATAACTAATTTAAGTTATCAATTTAAGTCAACCTCTTAGTCTAGTCTGTACTGCTAAATCATTCAGTTAGCATTTAGGTCATATGACGGAATAGTTGCGTTACTTCAGGTCATCAGAAATGCACTGGATGCTATTGGATATTGAGAGTGAGTGCAGTAATATTGACAGTGATAATGATTTAGTGTGATTCTGTCTATGTAGGTTTACTAATGAAATTAGTGAAGATACCGACTTTGTAAATACAGACAATGATTCGGACAAAATTCTTATACCAGAGAAGCCATCTTCTATTATGTCTGCCATGCCATAGTATATCTGTACCGTTGCTTTTGCATGTTGCTTTTAAAAAAACATTCGTAAATATTTTTAAATTATTTTAGTTACTGGTTTTTTTACAAATGTGAAAAAGTGAACATGAATGTTGGGGTTTCAACAAGATGTAGTTGAAAGCTACAATCACCCGCTCTAAGTTTTGTACCATAAGTCACAATTCAACTATTCTTTGAGCTTAGCTTGTCATGTTATGTTAATATGAATAAAAGGCATACACAAAACTCGCAAATTAATCATTTATTAATGCGTTTCAATGACAAAGTACATCATCATCATTGAGTGTTACTATTACAAGCTCGAACTTACAACTAGGGTGAAAGTACACTGGTCAAAACAACAGTTATTAAAAATACTTCAAATATGATACCTTAAATAGAAATTGTATACCCAATTCATTAATTACAATAAAATCCTTAACTATACACACATTTACTTATAAACAAAATACATTATTAATATTTTAGTATATTATTATTTCAAGATTTTAACTCAGGTTAGATCATTAATCTACTGCCTGAATTGTAGCGGTGTCCTCTTAAATATATAGGCCAAACGAACAGAAATATTATAACTAGGACTAAAGAACATTTTCCCCACGTTAAACATAACAGAGCAAAAAAATCTGCGCTAGCAAAGCATTGTTTAGAAGGAAATCACAAATTTTAAATAGACGATGGAATCCTGTTGAAAAACGTTAAGTGTAGTGAGTTGGATACGTGGGAAACTTTGTATAATAGGAATAAAAATAATATTGTAAATAATGAGTTATACCATATTCAAAATTATATATTAATGTAATACGTGACACAACAAAATTTTATTGTACCTTTTTGGTTAAAATCTTGAAATAATAATAATACTGAAATATTAATTATCTATTTTGTTTATATGTAAATGTGTGTATGGTTAAGAATTTTATTGTAATTTATGAGTCAGATATAAAATTTCTATTTAACATATGAGGTGTGAAGTATTGTTAGTAACTGCTGTTTTGACCGGTGTGCGAGGCTACGGTATAAATTTAGAAGTGTAACCTCACTTTCACCTTGTTATAAGTTAGAGTTTGTAATAGTAACACTCACTGATGATAATGACTTTCTCAATGAAACGCGTATGAGTAAATAGATGATTAATTTGTGAGTTTTCCGTACATCTTTCATAAGTTACAATTTATTTTGTATTTATATATTTTTTTACATATTTATTACTATTACTATATTTTATTATTATGATTTATTATTTTACATATTTTAATTCATATTATTTTTTCTACTAATAATCGTAACAAACAATAATCAATTAAACAATAATAAACTACTGCAATACAATTCAGTTGCCGCAATCACTGAATTTACAATTAATCAGGGGTTGCTACGAATTCAACCCATTTAATCTGTAATGGGTAATTACATTCTATACTATTTTTTAAAACTCTTCATTATACTTAGGAATTAACATATAGAAGTTCTAAGAGTATTTTATATTACAAATAATTAGCAATAAATATCAAAATTCTGAAACATTTTCTAGTCTTATGTATATACTCTACATGATACTTGATTTACCTTTACTATACTTTCAAATCCGCAGTTTAAAATGAATCTAAAATATACTCTGCTTTTAAGTTAATTAGAGGTTAGCTAGTGAGAACAATTCACAACGGTAAAAACATAAAAACTAGACTGTTTGTTTTAATAAACTAGTGTGTAGTGAGATTTAGAGTAAATGGTTTTTATTTTTACCATTGTATACTCTCCTATATTAAACCCAAGATTAAAAGACAACTACCTTTCATTGTAATTATATTTTTTAAGGATAGTCTTGCTTATACTTATCTAATTAATGACTGTGATTTTACATTTATACTCACCAATTTAATATCAAAGTAGCCACCGCCTCCTGGTTTTCTAATTCCAACATCTATTGCGCCAGGGCCAGCTAGCATCTATAAAGTATATAAACTATAATATAAAATTGTCATGTCCTCAGATGTATATAGGTACACACAATTTTAACAATTATCAATAAACAATAATTTCGCAAATTTACTTATATATTAACACTTGCAGCACGGCAGCGATACTGGTGATCTCATCAAACTACTGTCTGTTTTTCGTTTACTTCCACCTCTAACGGCAATGGAACGCTATGCGGGTTGCATAGCTTGTAGAAGCATCTAATTATCGAACCCGTTGTTTTCATCTCAATAATTTTATTTCTAACATTTACATGATTATTGGGGACATCAGAACAGTGTAGACACTAAAATATTGTTTTATTTATCGGGTCACAATTTAAAAAAAGAAATACAAATGATAAATTACTGTATAACAAATAATAAAACACAATAAAAAAGACAGAGAAAAAAGATAATTTACATACAAAAGTAAAGACCCTACTACTAAAATATACTACATACTAAAATAAGCACTCAATGTTTAACTCGGAATGTTTGTTTCTGTTTGTGCCATGTGTTTCACAAAGCCATAGAGATCAATAATGTAAACGGAGATATAGATAATATATATGTCACATCCGAGCTATTTATAGCCGAGATTAGCTGACATTTGTTTACTACCATCTTATGTTAACACATTAGGTTTCCGGGCCTCCAAGTACTTTGTCAATGACTCATACTTACAATAGTCTGTTCCCACCTCGAGTTGGTTCATTCACTCTAATAGGACAGTTATCGTTTATTCTTGCGTTAGTTCAGAAAGCTTAGTTTATTTTTATGATCGTGGTTTTTACCGGATATTTTGCTACATTAAATGGTTCAAACTAAAACAAAATATTAAAATATAAAAGTTAAACCAAATTCAATCTGTTCATAAAACTCCCTGAAGCATTGTTTCAGTTGAAGCATCAAACGTTAACTTGGGATGGTCGGATTTAAAAACGACTCAGACACAATGTTCTCCAAACTCTTCTGAAGCCCTGACGTAAAAATCAAACCTTTATACAAACACGTATCGACACTAGAGAAGTTTCAATTAGCCTGGGAGTGAGCATGATGCCGAGCTCGTCGTCTCTAAGAAAATAAGCTGGGGCGCACCGGCACGCTCTCTGTGCCTCGTAAGGGAACCCAGAGCGTGCCGGAACGCTAGCCATGCTGAACGTGTTAAAAGGAACAACAATAGGTTTTTACAGCCTATTTGTTTGGCTGGCCTTAATGGAATTTGATTTTCAAAACTAATTTACACGTTAATTTTATGAGGTAATGTCACTAAGTACTATTAGCCAGTACTGTTTCGATGAATAAGATATTTTTATTAAAGTAATGTCGATACAATTTTCGGATGAGCTACTAGTTTTCACTAAACACTTGTAAATATTTACAAACTTGCCTATAGTAGATCTTATTTATATTTGTTGAGGACGGTTGTTTCGGGAGATGAGTCCCATTGTCAACTCAGACCGTAAAATGATCTCGTAGGTTTTCGTAGGTTAGGTATTAGGGTGGGGGTGGGATAATATGATGGTGCAAATAGCTCAGTGTTTTGATAAAGAAAGCAATGGATATTAAAAAATAACTCTAAAAAATATAACTTTAGAACCATCAGGAAAAATTCATAATTAGCACAGAACATTCTGAAAACATACAGTAGTTCAGTGCTTGACACCTCATGACAATATTCAAAAAGTGGGAGAAATATGCTAATTTGTCACCAGGATGGAAAAAGTTACAATAGCCTTCTATAACATAGTGTAGGGGGTTAATAACTGACCCCAATCTAGTTGACCAAAATTTGTTGATAGCAATCAAATGTTTAAAAAAATTATTAAAATTTTATGAAGTACTAATTTTGTTCACACTGTGCCATAACAAGAAACACAATTTTTCACATAAACATTATTACAAGGTGTTATATATTTGACTTTTTGCAAGATGATTAAGTTGAATCAGAGCAACACTCATTGAACATCACTTTGTATTCGTTCAGTGTACATCTCAAAATATATTTGAGATTATTGTACACTTAATTATTGCCATTAATATATGTAATGAAATAAGGTACTTTATTGGTTTTTTTTTAATATTTAAAGTTCTGTAACTTGACCTGTAAATAAATATAAATCATAAAATTTGTATAAAAGAATAACTTTTAGGTGCTTAATATAGGGTTACCTTGGATAAATTTCCCATATTTAAACTTTTCTACTTTAAAAGTACAAGGCACCAGAATTTATTTTTGAAAATTCATATCCTAATTAATGTAGGAAGTATCTCTAAATATTGACTTTTTTTTAATTTGTAACACTTTAGATTTTAAATATGTTGGTGGTTGAATATTGCAGTGACATGTTACATAGTCAAGAGTTAACCTGCAAAATTAAGAGCATTCTAAAATTGAATTTTATGAATGGTACATTCAATAAAAAAAGCACTTTTATTTTTGAAAATAATACAAATTAAAATTTATTCAGCATGAGTTCACATACAAAGAAAATCATAAATTTTTACTCACGTTTTTGTCTGTTAAAATTTTGAATAATTATTACCGTTTGAAAATTAGTGGTATAGATGAGATATCCACAAGATTGCTACATTAATTAGATGCAATACAAAATAGGTTACATGTATCCTTGTATTAGATATTATATATTGATTCTAACAGTTCATGTTGAAAATTTTAATTAGTTACATTATGAGAATTTATGTATCACTTTCACATCGACTCAAACTCCAAAACTTGCACTATTTTACCGACTCTATTTTGACCTCAGATATTGTGTTAATAGTTAATCACTTAGCTGAAAAAAACTTATGTGGCAGAACGTGGCTTCTGGATGCCGCTTCCCAATCTTCCATTTGGATAGTTATACGTAGCATGGCAATAGGTAAATAATTGAATAATTTAAAGACAAAACATAATAAAAAAATTTCTTATGAACTCACATTTTATTTAAAAAAAGGAACAACTTGAAAATAAAAAATTTCTTCGAATTGCCATGTAATGTAACGAATGCTTCTACGTCAAAGGCTTAGGGAGAAGAAGGGCTATGCTTATGATTGCTCAGCAACTCTTAACCTTCTGTGCCATCCTCCTATCGGTCAGCTGGTGTATTTTATATTACACTATTATCTTATATGGCTACCAATTATTCTTTTACATATTTATTATTAGTAGTCTAATTCACTTTGTTTTTTTTATTCATCTTTAACAACTATACCGATTTGTTTAGTGAATGCTGTTAATAAAATTAATATTAATTTACTGGCTAAAAAAATGTTACAAATTACATTCATCTAGATAGTTACATAGCTAAAACAATTAAACCTGAGATTACGTTTCTTCTTGTGGTAACAAAGTCTCAAAATATGTCAATATGTATAGGTGAATTTTTAACAAGTTAAAAATTTTGTATTTTAGATACAACTTTCATTACAATTGTACTTTTTAATCACTTAAACAATAGTTTATGACTATCCGAACTTTAAAGTTTGGATAGTCATAAACTATTGTTTAAGTGATTAATAAGATTCACGGAACGTAATGGACTACAAAATTCAAGAATACAATTGTACTGTTTTTGTTTACTCATCCTAGAGTTTACCAGTTTTGAGCAGCATAAAATAACAAAGATTCAAGTTACTCCTACAGACACTAAAAAGTGTATTTCATTTAAATTACAAAAAACGAAACAAAAATTACCGATTTGAACTCTATAACAAAATTAATGGATTTTATAGTTAGCTAATAGTCAAGCGACCAATTATTATTTTTCAAGGTCACTTGAAATGGTTGGATGTTTTTAAAATACTGATAAAAATAACATATGCTAATCAGCTAAAAATACAATAAACCTATCCTTTTTGTTTTTAATAATGATTTACTTACCAAAGGTTTCTTGAACGTATGCCCTCTATTTGCCCTTATTTCTAAACTTCCAGTTAAATAATTGCTTTTCAACGTAAATTTTTGTCTACTTAAAGCAACTATTCGTCGAATATCATTGATAGTGCACCGACTACTAAATAGCCTATGTTTAAGGATATCAGTTACTTGTATATATCCGTTTTCATCAACTTTCACTCCTTCCGAAACTGCTCCATGCCTTAGAAGCCAGGTTAACGACTTACTAAGTTGAATATCTTTTCCTTCCTTGAAAAAAGTGAAATAGTTAATACTTTTAAGAATAAAATTATAACTAGCATGTCAGTTTCAGTTAGAAAGTAAAGTACAAATTTTCATCAGATAAATTCTATTTTACTATTGAATAAATGAATTTATTGAATATGAGGACCACAAGTGCTTCATAATAGATTTTGAAACTTCAAATTCATTAACTTTATATTCATTCATTGAGTTTAGAAACATTCCTGATTAAAAATGTTTCACCTTTCTAAAGGTTTTTGCAGATTTACACTGCAAAAACAAATCTCTTACACTGTACTTGTATCTCTTACACTGACACAAATACAAAGAAAACATTTAAATAAATTTAAAGTATAGATCCTTCATTTATGAAGTATATAAACTTGTAATAAAGTAGTAAAAACTACTTTCTGTTTGTAAACGTTAATTATTTGTCACTGAACAGATATTAGTTACCTCTGTAGGCTATGAATTTTGTGTAATACAATGATTGGAAAATTTATTACAACGTTAATTATTTGTCACTGAAGAGACCAAATAAATCTATTGTTGTTTAGTTGCAATTTGATTGCACGTTGATAGTTTTGTCATTTTGCATCTGAATAATAATGAAAACAAAATTTAAATGTTTAAATATTATTGGTTTAGATAATCACTGTGGAAGATGACAAATATGCAAATGGATATGTGTTGATAATAATAGACACAATGATTCATGAAAATATATTTTTAGCCAATATTTGTTTAGAAGATAAAATATCTCTTACAATAAAATATCTTGACAATTGTTTCATTTACATGATAAAAATAGAAAATTCATACATTTTTAATATCGATATTAGTTACCTCAGTAGGCTATGAATTTTGTGTAATACATTGATTGGAAAATTTATGCAAAATATTACATTACTTTCAAATTTTCTAAAAGTGTCATGGAACTGTTTTTAATACAGTAATTAATACATCGAGAAATTGCTGTAACGAACTACTTGACATGCAAGTGATTTTTGAGCAAGAAAAATGCTGTTAAATTTCAGTTCCTTTTAATACTAAAATGAAGTAATAATTAAAATAAGAATTAATTAATAATCTTTTTCAGTTAATTTATCTCATAAAAATGAATCAGAACCTCTTACTTAAGAAGCCACTTTCCTACATCTTCTTAAATGGCAAACATTACTTCTATACTGTTGCGACTTCTTTCGCATCATTTTTTTTTTTTTTTTTTTTTTTAATTCCTTCTTTAGCTCACACTCTTGATATTTATCTTGTACACATTTTTAACCGCTAATAAAATACGTTTTTATCCATCCAATCAATTTCAAATACATATTTTTAAACCTATACTGGATGGTAGATGTTATTACATTTAAAAAAATATTTATTCAATATATAAATTATGAAAATTTGGGGGGCCTATCAGGACTCGAACTGCGAATCTTCGTATTCGGAGTCTAGTGTGCTTTGGCAGTGCGCCAACTTTTCAATACCTAGACATCTATTTCTCAAAGATGTATATGAATTGCCAAAGATGTATATAGCCTTAAACTGTTGTCATGGTTATCACACAATATCATAAAAAGTAAAGTTTAAAATTAATGTAAAGAATAAAATGAAGAAACAAACTCTAAATAAGCAAACAATAATACAAATTTTCTTTGTTAACTTTAGCAGGAATTTACTTTAAAACATTTTTTCTTAATATTACAAGGTTTTTCTTATTAAATATTTT
The DNA here is from genome assembly GCA_036971475.1 of Prosapia bicincta. NCBI lineage: Eukaryota > Metazoa > Arthropoda > Insecta > Hemiptera > Cercopidae > Prosapia > Prosapia bicincta. The sequence goes on along the minus strand of JBAIZL010000001.1, from coordinate 275,989,569 downwards.
GTAAACTATTGGCTATAAAATTTTTTATGAAATTTCATGAGTTCAGACACTTGAATACTTCATTCATGCTTTTTTTATAATATTCTTCTTATATTTTTTTTCTTATTCTCAGTTTCATTTTCAACTCTTCATTTTGACAAGGTCAATTGTTTCAGTACATTACATACATTTTTACAGTCAATAATCATGCAATGTTGACTACGTGAACGGGACAAACTAACTGAAGTCCAGCAAACATGCAAACATGTCCAGAGGATTGCCATTATTGAGAGCTATGCTGACATTTTATGTAATTCTGTTATTGCAAAATCTTGCTGGTTTTATTAAGTAACATTTTTTTAAAGTTCAACTTAAAAATTTGTTCCAATTTTCCTTGCACAACACTCTTAATCTAAAGTTTAATTATGTTCATAGAACATATTCAGAAATAGATATATAAATGTCAGATATAAATGAAATATAAAAAGTTGATTTTACTGTGAAACTTAAAAACTGAGAGGAAAATTTGTTTTTGGGAGAAAAACAACATACATAAAAGGTCAAGTTAAATTATTTCAAACAAAAAATAAAACAGAATATATGGTAAAAACATAAAAACACACACACAAACACAATCATACAGAGTCAATATATTATACTCGGTTTACAGATAAACCTTCAAAATATCTGGGTTTATGAAGGAAATCAAAAGAAAATAAATCAGCAAAAGAATTTAACAAGGTAATGAAAATTATCAAAATATAAAAATCATGAGTTTAAACAGGTTTTTCACTAAACAATTTTATACAATCAAAACTTTTGTTTTTATTTTTTTATAACTTATCGTTCAGTGAGTAACTTTTATGTAGGGCTATCTGAAGTCAAAATTTTTAATTGATAAATTACACATTTAGGAAAAACTAGAGCATGGGTTCCCAAACTGGGGGGGGGGGCGCCCTCACAAGGAGGGGGGTTTAAGGCAAGTCAGGGCTTGCCAGTAGGAAAATAGTAAGATAAATTCTAATTTAGTTAAAACTTTAGTACACAATTTATCAAAATTTAAAACTAAATTTCCACCTCAAATTTGTTTAGATAGGTAATTTTATTGATCATGATATTCAGAAAATTTAAATGAAATGTATGCATTTACAAGAGAAAAATAACTGAAGATTGTGAAAAGTTTCTACACTTGAAATTAAATCAACATGAAAAGAATAATAGTACAAAAGTGTTGCAAAAATGTTTGCCAATCATTGCAGCAACAGTGCCTCAATAGAAAAATCTCCGTTTTGGATAAAACACTTAAAAGTGTATCATACTTTTCGATTATACTTGCCTTTCTCAAGCACCAACTTGTGTGAAAAAAACATTTTCAGCACTTGTTGCAATTAAAACAAACTTGATGCTGCTAATGACTTGTGTTGTGCCCTTACTAAAATGGAACCTCAAGTAGGTATGCTAGTGAAAAAAAATGCAAGCTCATTTAACAGATTTATCTCTTATCAGTTAAATTTACCTTGCGAATTGAAATTTGAATGTTACATCATGTTTCTTGTGAAGATATGTATAAATAAATACATAAATTGTTTTCAATATCGTACATATGCCCATACCATTTATTTATAGGGTAAAGTGGAGGGGGCGTAATAGGCTTTCATCTCAAGAAGAGGGGGCGTGGTACCAAAACGTTTGGGTACCCCGAACTAGAGGGTGTTAAGGGAAATGAAGTTAAGGCAATACTGATAAACATGCTACTTGGTGTCAAGAAAATTTTCAGAGAAAAACATTAGCAAACTGTGAATGAAAATGGAGGACATTAGACAATTAAGAACCTCCTTATTGGAGTCCTAAATATTCATAGTCTACATAACAATGTCAAAATATACTGAATGTAAATTTTTTTTAATGTAAACAATTTCCAAAATCATCAGATATTTCTGTTGCATCCTTATTTTACCAGTCCATCGACAATATTTTGAAAATCAGGAGAGTAGCAAGAAAGGGAATATATAATACAAACCTTCTTTACATTATATTAAATAAAATTATATTGTAACAAAAATTTACTTTCAAGCCTATATAAATAATTATTAATATTACATGGTCCAAAAAAATGTTTTAGTTAAAAAAATTGTTAAAACCGTATGTTTATAAAACTGAAAGAAGTAACAAATGTCAAATAAATACATTGATTGTTAAGTTATAAAAGAAATCCTACTACTACTACTACTACTACTACCATATTATTATCATTGCCATCTGTGATACAAAATAAGCTTTCTAATAACAATAAAATTGAAAAAGCTTTTAAATCACACTTAAACTTGAAACTCATTACACAATATTATTAAAGAACTTTTTTTTGGAGCTGACATGAGGAAACCGTTCTTAAACAATTAAAACTACAAACTGAGAAAGATTTTATTTTGATATCTTATCAGCATAGATCTGATAATTGAAATAATTGAAATTTTGAACGTTAACATGATACTAAAGTTAAGCTGATATTGAATATAGACCTATTATGTAAGGAAACAATCTACATTTCTCTGAGAATCACAATGCTTACGCAAAACAAAGTTTATGAAAATATCTCTAAAAAATAAATCAACATTTACGCCTACTTTACCAGGATGATCACGCATAATGAATATATTCAGGTTATTAATAGTTGTTTTTTACATTAAAAATGATAACTATAATTTATATAACATTTATACAAACATTTTTTATAAGTACACAATTTTGGAAACAATAAAGTGATTTAGTTACAAAATGTATCTATTTTTCTTTCTTGAGATATAAAAGAACTTTTTTTCAAAGCGCAACACAATACCAGCATATTTATTATCATTGTAGAATATATATCTTTATTTTAGTTCCTCTCAGATAATGTATAATCAAAATGAGAAAGTGTATATCTAACATTAGACAGGCCTAATTAAAACCTGCAAATAAACATTAAAGATACTAATCACTTTTACATTAATTTATGACTATCTGAACTCCAAAGTTCGGATAGTCATAAACTAATGTAAAAGTGATTAATAGGTTTCGCCGAACGTAATGGACCACAAAATTCAAGTTAAATAATTGCTCTGAACTGTCTGAAAATTTTTGAGTCTTTAATTCTTTTGATTCCACCCCCATAAAATTGAGGGTAGAATATGAGGAATATGTTTATATAGCAAAAGAAATGTTACACTCTTTAGATAGCTATGTGATTTTTTATCAGAATATTTTAAGGCTGTATTTATTGATGTAGCCACTAATTTATTAGTTTTAACTTTCAAGACAGAAGATTATCAAAACTGTCCAATAACTTTAGTTTCTTTGAAGAAGTCGAAAAAGTCTGTTAGTTTTCCAATTAAAGCATCTAACAGAAGAGGTGAGACACAGATTCATCATGAGACTGAGCGATCAAGTACAATAGCGCCAATTGTAGTGACAGGAGCACCAACTTGCTCCAAGAAAACCTAAATTTTTTAAAATCAGTTTGAATAAAAACTGATCAAGTGCATAGAATAACAAATATAATAGAAAGTGCCTTAGAAGTTGAACCGATTTGCACTGTACTATTTCTAGATGTGGCCAAGCCTTTGATAAGGTGTGGCATAAAGGCCTGATATATAAATTAAATAAGATGCTCCCAAAGAAATATGTTTCATTGTTAACATTATATATAACATTCAGGATCAAACAGGAAGGAGAATATTCCGAAATTAAGGAAATCAAAGCAGGAGTACCGCAAGGTAGTGCTCTACCAGGGTCCAGTACTCTACCTACTTTACATCTGTGGTATTCCAACCCTCCAAGAAGTAACCATAGCAATGTTTGCAGATGACACACCATTATTAGCAACTGACAAAGACATATATAAATCTACAAAGTCCAGAGAGCAACAAACTCCTAGAATGAACTGATAAACAGAAAATCAAAATAAATGAAGTGAAGTCAGTTTACATCAACTTCACAAAGTATTGAAAGATCCTTTGTTAATCGATGTTAACGGAATCATCAACCCTTATGAAAATTAAGCTAAATATCTAGGTATGAACCTAGATACTAAGCTAAGATGGAAACACCACATCAAGAAAACTATCAGGAGGAATTAAATATCAAATACTATATGCACTATTGGCTCTTGGGTAGAAATTCAAACCTCTCATTAGAAAATATAATAAAAATCTATAATCAGATTTTGAAAGCAGTTTGTCTTTATGGCAGCTAACTAACTGGGTATATGTGTAAAGGAATCTAATAAGATGGGGGAAAACATGAAAAGAGACTTCACCTTTATCCAAGTACAGTGGCTCTTCAACTTCTTGATAACCAGTACACGGTTAGAGGATTGAAGAAAACCAAACCATTTGAGTTAATGTAGTGTAGTGTTGGGTTTTGCAAGTTCTAATATATGTAATTGACAATGTTTAGACAAGAACTAAAGAGTTATTGGGCATTTTAGTTATATGAGAATTTAGGTTAAGATAATGAAAGGAAATGATTTTACCTTGTGTGATGAGGCGCCTTTCGGTCACTTGACCATTGTCAAATCACTGATTACTTTTTTTCAATTTTCCTGATGTGAATGTTTGGTCCGTCGTGTTGGTAATTGTTGATGTCAGAAAAATAGAAAAATGTAATCAGTGATTCGACAATGGTCAAGTGGCCGAAAGGCGCCTCATTGCACTTAATGGTGGATAAAATTACTTACAATAGTAATATACTAACTTCATAAAGTCAGTGCAACGGAAAAACAATGGATAACGTAAAATATCAAGAATGAAAGAAAAGTTAATGGTTGATCTAATAAGACCAGTTTTAATAATAATACGAAATTGTAGTGGTAATAGCACCAGCATGAGATTTGCATTCAGTTTGAAGATGTAAAACTTCATGTATTTTCTTAACTTTAGTTAATGACATTCTGTCTTTAGCCACCATGGAAAAGTTAGCTTTTGCTCTCTTCAACTATGGGCAGTTGATGGTAAGCTAGATGTTCGCCACAGGGTGATTATTTCTCATTCAATGGTAAATACTGATTTATATGGTGGTACTGATTTATAAGTATTTGCCGTGAGCTTCAGTACCACACTGAACATAACCTTCTTTCTTTATACATGAAGGGCTAATATATTCCAAACATTTGAATAAAATCAAAGATTAAGAAAAAAAAGTTTTCAGAAAGACGTTGGTAACCTGTATACACAAATTTGTATATGATCGTTTTTCTTGAATCCAAACATATAATTTCGTAAGCCGAATTTTGAAGCAGAAAAATTATGGGAGCTTGGAAGGTCTTACAGAGCTGGGAGTTGGCTCAAATTGAAGGTATTGACACAAAGGAGCGGGGAAATATATAGGTTTTTTTCAATTTACAATATTTTTAGGGTTTTGAGGAACTTGCCAAACTCTCCATAAGAAATACATTGCAATGAAAAACAGTTGAGTATGATTTTCAAATATTTCAGCTGAGTACAGCTGAGAAACAGCTGTACAAATATTATAAGAAAAACAGCTAAGTACAAATATTTTAACACAATTAAAAGTTAATTAGAAATATGAACTTGGGGTTAAGTTTAGTTAATGGAGTATGTCTTATTGCACTAAATATGTTTGACAAGTGTTTAAATTAGAAATAATCGCTGATTCAGGAAATAAACATATTTTTAGCAATAATTAAATTAATATCAACAGATCCTATCATGCCATTTCAAATGAAAAGGCACCAACTTCCTTTAAGCCCAACTAACAGTCAATAGGTGGTGACGTAATAATAAAATCAGGCTCTCTTATAATGTCTAAGAAAGAATACCAAGATCAGATATTATTCGCAGTTTCAATAATTATAAATAAGGCTCAGGATCAAACATTTGTAAGAACAGGATTTCAATTTGACCAAACCTGTTTTACACATGGTCAAATTTACGTTACACTAGGTCAAGTAAAATCTCAAGATGGATTAAAGATACATATTAAGAACAAGATTGGTCAAAAAAATTAAATTGAAAATTATTCACAAAATATATAACTTATAAGGAAATTTTGTTTAGAAAACTATAATTATATTAAATTTAATTTGTATTAAGAAATAAAATTACGATACAAATTTTAAAATTTGTTTCAATATGAATAATATCCCTTTAAAATAGGTAGTTGAAACCTTCTACACTGCCTTGTCTTATTTATTTGAGCCACCTTAACTACACATGGTGATCACCTTGAAAAAGTTCAAAAATTTCTAGGAAATCATAGAAATCTAGACTTAGCCAAAGAATGTCATTTTCAAAAGCAAATGGGTTTGATTCTAGTTACAGGTTGCCACAAGCAATGTTTAATTTGGATTTTATTAAAGAATAAGACAAGACATAGGACCTACAGCATTTCCAAAAATCATACTATGAATAAAAAAGGGAGAAACATTAAACACGTTTTTGTTATATTATAAACGCTTAAAAATATTTTTATCTTGGTAAATCAGGTGTCTTCTTTTCTTCAAATAGGATTGATGTGGGATTGTTTAACATAAGCCAACTGTCATGAAAGGATAAATCTGATGTGTTGACAAAAATTATTTTATGATCAGTCTGAATAAACTACCTACAAAAAAACTTCAGAGGTCATGATTAATTAACAAAAACCTATACGATGATTTGAAAAAATGGATTGGAAGCATTGTGGGAGAACAAGAACAAGCAGTTGTGGCTGACCAGAATAGACTGAGAAGATAATTAGATTTATATTTATTATTACATCATTGTTTAAAAATAATAATAAAAACAATGACATATGTCACACACAGTGTGCCCTTCATCAAACAGAAAATTAAGTGAGTCATAGATAGAAGTACAAATATCCAAATGTCATAGTAGTGATATTGAGGTTAAAGGGTTCTCTAGATTTGTTGTACCACATTTTATCTCAATTCTGAGGGGTTTGTAATCAATTAGTGCTTTAATTATTTTTGTGTTATAACAGTCATAGAAAGAGAAGATGTAATTCGCAGTGTATTGAGCTGTAGGCCTATCAATGTTTATGGATCTAACGTCATGTCTGTGGCCATTTATTACGATATTTAGATAATCTGCACTTAGGCCTACGAAATGTACTGAGCAAAACTTAAATGGCAGTTACTAGTAAGTCATTTTGTGAAGTACAAGTATGATGACGCTAACAAGTCCATTTTGTTATTTAGGTTACAGAAAATGTTGGGAGTTATATTGGACATGCTGTACATAAACGTCCATTACATGAAAAGAAGCTATGAGGAGGTTTGTATGGTTTTTCAGTATTTGGATCTTGTACTTTATGATGTACTAAAATGTTTTTTTTTATACTGGAAAGCTGATTGAACCAAACTTCTGATGGATCAGCTATAAAAGATTTTTAGTGTGGGTAGAAGCTTGAAGCCATTTCTCAATATTTTGTATAACTTTGAGAAGTAATCTGTAATTAAGGACACTTTATTGTTTCATTAGTGGTTTAGGTAATTATCTTCTTTAAACGCTATTGATACCTTTTTACTATAGTCTTCTTATTCTCTACTGTTGGAGCAAAACTCTTGTGCCCCGATTGCTTGACTGACTGGAATAGCTCATTTTATATTTATAGTATGATTGAAATGGAGATAATTAAAGTAACTGGCACCCGCAACTTTTCTTTCAATGTCCACTGAGCCATCGGTGAATATCTTGATATGGCGATCATAAAGCTCATTTATCATGGACAATGCTTCACTTTTCAAGATTGCCGGGTGGTTGTTTTTCGTCACATAGTGACGCAGAAGTACCTATTCCGCTTCAACCTTACCGATTCATCTTACTGTGCATTATGCGAAGACGATGAAGAGGATCTGGAGCACATTCTTCTCCGTTGCAGCTATCCAATCTTACGTGACCTACTAAGAGCGGAAATCAACGATTTTGAGGACATCCTTAAAAACAAAAAACACTGGCAGCTTGCTTATGCTGCTTACATTGGACATCGGCTATGAATGATGCTGGACGCCCTTACTAAGAAGTAAGTAAGTAAATGGAGATAATCGTATAAATGGTTTGTAGGTTTGATGTGGACTACTGTACAGATAATACCATCTTGAGTGTTAGATTTAAATCTAAGATCTTTCTTCTTGTTAATGTAGTTTTTACTAACACAAGTAAAAACCAAAATTATATATGAAAAACTTGACAAAGTATTTGTTGAGTAGTATCTAATTTATAAATTGAATCTTTAAGGAAGTATAATATTACGTCTTCAGATAACTAGGCATCCTTTAACATTCCCGACTAGTCTCGCAAGCTATTAACTGTTATTCCAACAAAAGCAACTAAAAGTCAGTAAAAATGTATACAAATATTTACCATATTTGTTTTAGTTTTGAGCGTAGTTTCAGTGAAATTGACTTTGACTCATCTTCTTATAGAAATTATGACATCAGAAAGAAAGAATAGGGAATTTTATTGAACAGAAAAGAGACAATGTTGAATTTATAAAAAATCAATAGCATAATTGTAGAATGTGGTTAGTTTTGGTTTCTATCAGAAACAGTCAAATTCAGTTGTGACAAAACAATAAAACTGTTTATAAATTCCTATAAGTTATGGTGAACATAACCTCATATTAAAAACAATACAGTCCAATCCCGGCATTCCGAAATAATAAATGTAAAACCATTTCAAATTACCAGATTTTTTGGATTACCGAAATGTACGTGTACTATCACATAAAATATGGCTACATATATGCCTGTATGGTATTATAAAGTATGTATAGGCTAATGTTAAGAGTAGGCCTACAGTTAGATAATTATAGTACAGTAATAACTGAAAAAAAACACCAATTAAAACATGTTTTTTTTATTTAAAACAGGTTTTTATAATGTAAAGTTTTAAAATGAACAATATAACAAACACTTGAACAACACACTTAATAAAACGCAAATAAACTTTTTACTGTACATACTGGATATAAAGGTTTTACTTTTTCATGGAATCAATTAAACGATGTTGTCTTTCTTTTTTGAACCTCACATAACATTTATTTATTTCTCGTTTTGATATTTTCGAAAACAGTTTCGTACTACTGGAATCCGGATTACCAGGAGTGAACTGTAATGTGACAAATATTTCTATTGGTATAATCATACTCTAATTAGATATGTTGCCAAGGGAAGGATTCCAGTTGAACGATTCCTCATAGACTTTCAAGTGTTTCAATGTTTTCCATACTTTTATGAATATTGTAAAAAAAACAGTTTAATCCTGCGTCGGTCGCACTAGCTGTGTTTGCACCGCACATCTGGGAAATCTTCTCCCAGTGGTACAAAAGTCAGCGCATTCTACCGATCTCCCCATGAATTCGTTAGTTGACATCTCCAAAGTGTAGGTGCCGAGCTACTACGGCGAGGTTTATAGCTAAGACACATAATCAGTCAGTCAGTTTAAGCACGTGCGAAGACAACTCATCGCGGTGTTTACACAGCTGCGCGACAACAGGCAGTCACAATGTAAGTTCACCATAAAACTCATTATTTTTTGTATTTATGTCATTATATATAAAAAAACAAGTCTTGTTTTTTGTTCCTTACGTATTCTAACGTTTTTTTCATGGATTACTATTTTTTTCCTTTTTCGAACCTCACTTATTTTTCGACTTTTCTTCATTTTTAAGGTCGAGGTCCTCATACTTATGTGGCTCGCATAAAAACATAGAGACCAATGTTAGGTGCAATCAATGTAGTAGAAACGTATGTCGAAACCACAGTGAAAGAGTCGTAAAGTGCCAAACATGCTTGGAAGAAGTGGGAATGGAATGTGAAGAGGAAGATTAGTTGATATTATGAATACACCAAATCGGTATGTGAATTTCAATAATTTTGTAGTTTTTTCTTATTTTTTTTTAATCTTATCTATATAAATTTACCTAATACCTAATATGTTTTATTTCTTAATTTTTCTTTGTTTACAATTTTGTCAATGTAAGGCTGTGTTTGATATTGATGTAAGAGGAAAAGTCATTATCCATCATAATTAAAGTGTAGGCAAACGCCAACGATTTCCCTGTTTTTTGTTTTTACTTAGGAAATATTTTTAAGTATTTCTATTACCTATACCGTTACCTATTTTGTACAACTTTTTCCATTTTGTATAACGTTAATTACATTTTTTTATAAGATAATTATTTTTCTACTGTTAATGCAATTTGTAATAAGATTGCAGTCCTAGATATTGTGATAATTTAATATTGGAAATATAATTAAGGTGTTTTTGCAATAATATTGAGTGTTTCAATCTGTTACCATGTACCTATACCTTTTTAAAACATGTAAAAATATGATTACCTACCCTTTGAACACATCTAATAACAAAATTAGGTAAAATTTGAGGACTTTTACAATTGCGGTGTAAACACAGCAGCGCGACCAACTAATATTTTCAACTGGTGCGACCACCGCAGGGTTAAACATACAAAACTATAGAAACCTACCTGCAAGATGTCAAAAATCTGTTTATTAACATTTAATCTTGATTTATTTTAGTTTTTCTTACTTCTTATTTGGGATTTATATTTTTTCAACATTGAGTTGTTGCAAAAAATAATAATAATCATCATTTTTTTATACAAAAAAAGGAGTTTAATAAGGTCTTGAAATAAATGGTGCCAACAAAAAAAAATTCAATATCATTGACACTTCTACCAAATGTTTAAAAAACATTTTACTCAAAAGATTATCAATGGTTAGATTTTTTTAAAATTGGAAAGTTCCCAAGGATAATGAATTACTATTATTACTTTAAACAGAATTTTTTAAATTCCGATCTCAAAGGTATTCTCTCTGTAAGATATATATAAAATTTTAATACAGTAGAACTCCAATTATCCAAACTAGGACTATCTGAATCGCTATCAGATTTTCAGAAGAAAAACAAATATGAAACATACTGTGAAGCTAGTGCAGGCACAGCGTAAACATTATTTGGATGCCAAGTCACAGACTTAATGCAGTTCTGTATACAGTAGTTGAATGTCATCCGTCGCCAGGCGGCCAGCCCAGCTGTCACTGTAGGTGCGGAACATGTTTTTGATTTGTTTTATAGGCATTGTAATGAGGGTGGGCAATGTGCATTTTTACCAGCGAGGGGATTAAAATTTTCCAAAATTATTAATTTTTTGGGCGAGAGTTGAAATAATTTTTTTCGTATAACTGATGATTTTCTGCGTCTGCCAGTATAATTTGTTTTTGTAAAATCGTACACATGGGCACAGTAAATAAATACCTATTTTAATTTAACTCATTTTAGGATACAAATATTTTTCTTTACTTTTTTCAATATATCATTAAAGATATAAAATTAATATATAATATGAAACTTACAGATTTTTTAATAAGTTTTTTATATTTTCCTTCATCCTCATTTAACAATTCAGTTTCAAATAATTTTCTGTTTTTGGCTTGTATTTCTTTGAGTTTATCTTCTTTATTATGTCTATTTCTTCTTTCCTATCTCTCTTCTCTTTTTCCTTTAAAATAATATTTTATTTTTGTAGGCATCACGTAAACTTTTCATTGAGTCTTTTGGAGAGAGGGGTTCCTTTATGCGACATCTACAATAAGCTTGACAACAAACTCTCTCACAGTCACTGTGCCTATAAATGTGCGTTAAATATATTGTGTGCACAGAACAAATTATTTGATATGAGTAAAATAATAATAATATTGTCGAAGGTTTTGGTACTAATTTGTTATATTTGTGTTGCAAATTATATACATTTATAATGTTAATACATAAGGCAGCTGTTATAAAATATTGCACCCAAAAAAGTAGTCCTAACTAATATGTGGTGAAAAATAACATTCCGTGCCAATACTTATAATTACAGTAAACTTCCGATTATCCGTGGAATAGGGTGGCCCGGCAACGCCGGATAACCGAATTCCCCGGATAATCCGCTATGAACCAAGAATACGCAAAACGATCGATAATCGATTATTATACCATAAGTTACACAAATAATGACCCCGGTTAATGCAATTCACAAATAATCTTCAGAGGACAAAATAAATACAGAAAATAATTTAAAATGTCGATGTATTTGACGGATTATAACAAGTACATTTATATGTCTAACTATTTACAATACATACATAAGTATATGTCAAAAGTAAGTATGTATGTACTGTAACATTTATAGAATGGGCTATATAATGTTCTTTAAGAATTGGAAAAATAGATTAGAAATAACCCACACAAAATTTAAAAAAAGAAATTCATTAAAAGATTGATTAGATTAAATTGAAACTAAATTTAGGTAAAAGCCTAGAATTGTAAACAAGGTATTTGAACTGTAAAATCGATTAGGAAATTTGTTATATCAAAACCCCTAACACATAAATTAAAACAAGATAATCTAATAATAATTATATTTAAACAAAATTGTAAATATTAGTAACATAGGGCATAAGTAATTACTTGAAGGAGAAAGTGAAATGCGATTGTAAACAATGAGATTAGAAAGGTTATGTTTGTATGAATTCAGCTCAAAACACACATTTCGGAATTATTACAAAAGTAAAACGCAAAGACACTTCACACACAAATAATAATAATTAAATAAACACTGGAAGAATTGTTAAGGATCGGAAAATTGAAACAGTATGTTAACAAAATTAAAACTGGTGAAAACAATCCCGTTATTGCATCAGCTGTAAAAACAAATGGAAGTAGGTCAGAGACAGTCGACTCTAGTGGGAAGGAATCGAACTAAATTATAGCAACATGTGTTTTACAAGAAGGAGAAGCCGCCATATTTTAAACATTGTTAAAAATCTAAAGAGGCGTTAGTTGGTTATAGCGTGGTGACGCTACGAGATGGGACCTGCCATGACCAGTCAAAATTTTACATTGGAAGGAATTCGTCAAAATTATACCGTTTTGTGAAGAAACTTGGCAATTTTAAATAAGGATAAGAGAATTTAAAGATAAAGTACAGTGGTAATATAATTTGAAGGAACTAAAACGAATTTAAGTGTATAAAAAGTGAAATTTGAAGAGAAGGGAATCTTACGTAAGCGACCTGCAGAATTTCGGTATTTGATAAGTTAAGTATATTAGCGCTAAAAAAAATAAACTTTAGTGGACCTTTAAGATAATAGGGAAGTTTAAAATTGTACATTAGAATATCTTGGAATTAATTAATAGATAGTAGTAAGAATCATCATCCAGTTCAAATAGTTTCGCCTTTTTGCTTATTCCAAATTAAAGTTTTTCCATCAGGAAAATATTTATTAAAACTAATTTCAAAATTTAATATGGTTTTTTCAAAATTTATTTAATTAACAAAAGAATTAAAAAAATATAGCCCATGCCTATAAACCCCGAGATAGTAAGAGATCTTAAAATTAGCCTAGGGTATATAAAAAATTTGTAACTAAAAATCAAAGAAAGTGAGTTTAGTATATTGTGTTAAAATTTGTTAAGTTTATTTTTGTTCTGTGTATTGTTTAAATGTTGAAATAAAAATTGTTATAATAAAGAATTATGAATTGTTCCTGAGTAGTTTTTGTTTTGTTTTAAATAGAAATTAAATATCATCATTCAAATAAATATTTAATAATAGACCCCGTTGTTTTTGCGTAACAGAATAATCTTTATAGTACATATGTAATTTCCTTTACACATAATACTTTCACTTTTTAACAAAAAAATCTGTCACTTTAGTCTGTTTTTTTATGAGCATTGATTTAGCTTTAATGTGCGATCTAAGTTTCTTGAGAACCATATTCTCGCACAGTGAAGAGTCGTCTTGCTTTAATTATTGTGTCTGTTGTTTTCATCTCAAAAATTTTATTTCTACCATATACAGGTTTATTTGGGACATTAAAACAGTGTATTAGACATTAAAATCTTGTTTAATTTATCGGTTTACAATAAAAAAAGGCAATTTACATAAAATATAAAAATTCAAACTACCTACTAATAAAATAACCACTCAACATTCAACTCCACAAAGCCATAAAGATCAATAATGTATATGAGACATGGATAATGCATATGTCATGTCCTAGACTATTTATAGCTGAGATTAGCTGACATTTGTTTACAATCTTATGATACACATTAGGTTTTCAGGCGTCCAAGCATTTTGTCATTGTCTCTTATAAGTAGTCTGTTCCCACTTCGAGTTGGTTCATTCACTCTAACAGGACAGTTACCGTTTATTCTTGCGTTATATGAGAAAGCTTAGTTTATTTTTATGGTCGTTGTTTTTACCGGATATTGTGCCGCGTTGAGTGGTTAAAAAAAACCAATAATAGATCTGATTGGAATAAAAATTGGATATTTGTAAAACAATGGCAGGCCTCGGGTAAACCACCCACGGATAATCGGGAGTTTACTGTATTATCATTTTTATTGCCATGGAAGGTTAATTTTAGATACCTATATTGAAATATGGCAATGAAGTATCCAGTTAGGATAGATTTGGTTGTAATTTTAAACATTTAACCAACAAATGTACACATGTAAAACAAGAATATAGAGATCACGTGACACCACCTGGCGAAAGATATTACTCCGCAGAAGCAGATGTCTAATTAGGTAATGTTGTATAAAATTACGGTATTTATTTACCGTACTTGGTACGATTTTTGCAAAAAAAATTATACCAACCGAGGCAGAAAGTCATCAGGGATACGAAAAAAATTATTACAACTCTTGTTCACACTCCAAAAATTATTAAGTTTGAAAAATTATAATTCTTCCATATGTGGTGCTAATAGTACTGGAAAAAATGCACATTGACCACTCTCATTACAATGCTTATAAAACGAATCAAAAACATGTTCTGAAACTATATTGGTAATTATTGTTTATTATTGCCACGGAAGGTTAATTTTATATACCTATGATGTATCTAGTCAGGATAGATTTGGTTATAATTTTATACGTTTAACCAAATGTGCACATATAAAGCTAGAATAGAGATCATGTAACGTCACCTGGCAAAAAATATTGGTAAAAATAGTCTTAATGACGTTGGGTTTAAATTAAAAAATTTTTTTTTTTATTATGTAGAACACGAATATCAACTTTATTTACCGCGGAAAATACGGAAAATTACTTTTTTAAATGTTAGGCAGTAATGGCATGCAGGCTTATAGCGTGAACTGGGCACACAGTAGCTATAGCACACTGCACTACGTCTAGATTTGGTTGTAATTTTATACAACTTTACTATATACCTATATTAAAATATACTTATGAAGTTTCAAGTCAGGATAGATTTGGTTATAATTTTATTAAACATTACTATCTACCTGTATTAAAGTATACCTACAAAGTATTCAGTCAGGATAGATTTGGTTGTAATCTTGATGAATATTTAGACATACTGCTAATGCAGAAAATTACAACCAAATCTATCCTGACTGGATACTTCATATGTATATTTTAATATAGGTAGATAGTAATATTGTATAAAATTATTACCAAATCTATCCTGACTTGTTACTTGATAGGTATATTTTAATGTAGGTATATAGTAATGTTGTATAAAACTATAACCAAATCTATCTTGTCTGGATTTTCGTAGGTATATTTTAATGTAAGGATATACTTATGTTGTATAAAATTATAACCAAAAGTTAAATATTTGGATTTTAAGTTTAGTATTAAAATAAACTGACTTTGACGTAGTGCAGTAAGCTGTAGCTACCACGCGGCCGATTTACGTTATACATGCTATTACAAACTAACATTAAAAATGTGCAGAAAAATTAAATTTTTGTATTTTCCGCAGAAATAAAAATAATATTAATGTTCTGCATTTTGAAATGAGTAAATATGCTGATTTGATCCCAAAATAAAGCATCATTCTCTTACAAAATATTTCACATTCAGCTACACATCCGAATATTTTAAATGTCCTAATATATACGAACTGAAATAGCCTGATTCTATACCATACTTACAAGTATGAATTGAAAAAAATAACATCAACAGTGTTAGATCCTCCTTAGAGATACATTTTAAATAAAAATTTCAAATTCAACTTGAATTGTCAGTTAAAACAGTTAAATCCACATTTTGCTATGGAGCAAAGTATAGAAACTTTAAAAAACAAAGGACTAAACATTCCAACTATTTAAAATTGCAACTACAGATATTCTATTAAAGACATTTTAGATGTTGGTATTATCAAACAATATAAAGTACAGGCACATTATACAAAACATTACAGATTTTATAAAGAAACGATGTAAAAAATTGCAACTACTGCAATATATATTGTTTTCATTTTGAATGAGATAAGCTAGAACTAATCAAAAGAGTTAGCTCAATATATAGAGTGAGTGATCGGTTCGGGAAAAAAGATTCGGCTCTTCTGTACAGATAACTCGAAAATTCACCGCTACTGCTTTTTCCATAATATATAACTGCTGATCTTGAATCTTGACATTTCTGGCTCTCAATCTGTTCTTTTCAAATCAAACTGATCAACTTCCAATATTTACTTATGATTCAGCCCTTGTAAATTGATTATAGCGAACATTCTACAAATGTTTTTCTAATTTTAACAATTTATTTTCTAAAATGTAATATAAAAATATACTACAGTATACTAACACAAATTTAATATTTAGCAGTAAAAATATAGAACTATATATGTTTTACGAATATATTTACAACTATCAATCTTTACACTGGACTGCTAGGACAAAATATATTTAGGTGAACGGTGAAAATTAAAAACAGCTAGTACATTGCAGTAAATAAGCAGTTCTGATCCGATTTCAGAATGGAACTGTTTTGTCCTTTTACAAACTTGAATAACTGTTGCAGTCCAAGGTTAACAAAGACACTGTATATTCTGTCTTGACTATCTTTATTTATTCAAAAAGTGCAACTGTAGAAAATTTATTCCTATATGTTATTGTGTAAAAGTAAACCTAATATATTTTTTTTAATAGCAAAAACAAATTATATTGTACTTCTATTGCATTAATAATAAATATTACAGTGATTTTTTTCAGTCTGCTAGTTACGGTAAAAACAACAAATATGCAGTTGAGTGTTGAATGTGCAAAATTATAAGCACATTTACATTCTCAAATCTTCATCTCTAATAAAAATTAAAACTAATCACTTGTAAATATTTACCGGTCCTAGTTGACAGTGGGACACATCAGTAGGTTCAGAATGTGTTTGCAGCAGATGTAAACACTATCACGAGTGGAACACGTGAATAGGACGGTAAGCTACGAGCCCTGTTCACAATCATGCATCGGCAATTAGGGCTACGTCTTACACTGGTACACTTAATCATTCGAAAAAGAGAATTGTAGACTAATGAAAGTAATAAGACTATTCAATAATTTATGCTACAAGTTTTTAACTTAATCATGTTATTATTCTGTGTCTAAGGGGTTTGCAAAATCCAGTTCCGATGGCGACGAGGAACTGTCGTCAACAGCCATGACGAATGGCTCAATGTCTTCAATTATATTGTCTAACTTCCACATATTCGGCTATTCAACGTCCACCACATGTTTCACATACTTTTCCCACTTATCAGGTGTAACACGTGAGACACCTTCGGTTAACAGTCTGTGCACTTCTTTAATGTTTAAAGTAACATTGTTAGACGCAACATAACCTTTAACCTAAGCCCATACCATTTCTATTGGGTTTAATTCGCAGTGATAAGTATTTGTTTCTTTAGCAATTTTATCGAAGACGTATTTTTTGTATTTTGGCCTTTGATAGGACACGAGTTTTAGTAATTCGGCCTTCATCATGGTTTCATCTGAAAAAATCCCTTTGTCAGTCAACCACTTTCGAATTTGTTCGAATTCCAACGGGTCGTAAATAGCGTTCTACTTGTACAGAATGATATGGAGCGTTGTCCATTACGATAACGCAGTTGTTGTCCAATTTCCAAAAATAGATGTAATTAAAATTTTTTAATGTTCATAACATTAATTCAAAATTACATATACGTAATCACTTTAACATTAGTTTATGGCTATCCGAACTTTAAATTTTATAGATTTGTAAAAACATGCTGAGACAAAACGTTTTCACTCGCTATGTGACTGATGAAGATAACCACTTAGCGATCGAAAACGTCATGTCTCAGTAAGCTTTTACAAAATTTTAAGTTCGGATGGTCATAAAGTAATGTTAAAGTGATTAATTCAGATTCACCGAACGTAATGGACTACAAAATTCAAGAGTTACGTTTAATATTTTAAAATTATATTCTGATGCATAATTGTATATAAATGTTACGCTGTATCAAGTGTCTTGACTATAAAAAAATATTTTGAAGAAATACAAATTTGATTTGAAGTTAATAATAACAATTTAAATTTATGTAACTGAAAACATTTTATTGTGATGTATAAATAATTTTTATACAATTTATTTCCACTACTATACGGCATTTACTCTTTAAAACTTCTAAACAATTAATATTGCAATGGCATTGTTTTAACTTTTTACCCATGTATTTGATGTTTTTGTTTATATGTGACATTTTAAAATTTAATTACAATTCCGTTTGGTGTCAGTTTTGATTACTGTTATTACGTTTTAAAATATGTTTATTTACCTGAGTAAAAAGGTACATGTGATTCTGGATTAACGTTATCAATTTTATACTTTAAACCTTGCTTTAAACCTGTATTTATACATGTTTCTATAGCAACAGCACCATCACTGTTTAGTAAACAGAAGTGTTAACAATTCATTTTAACTAATTGTAATACTAATCCATTATTTACCCGCACTTTGTTTTTGAAGTTCTATCTTTATAATCTCGAATGAATTTGATATAATTGTCAACAGAATAGGATAGATATTTGTTGCAGTTGTTGGGTTATAAATTTAAGATTATTGAATAAAATTTTAATTATTCAAAGTCTTGAAAAAAATCAGGAGGTAGTGGTTTTTGCCAAGTGAAATAAATAAGAGATATCTAAATATTATGGATTTAAAATTATAATAATATTTTTCTAAAGTTACTCCTACACTTCCTATAATGTATTATAATTGATGCCAAATATACTAAACCTCTTGCTGATAAGTAATACTGTCAATTCATACAAATCTTACTATCAACTTCCTATATTTATATCGTGAACAGACAAACAAATCAGCAAATAACATTCTTAATTAAAAAACATTAAGTTTTATAAATAATAACTTATAGTACAAACTAGCTGTCTATTTAAAATGCAGAGTGATCTATTAGGTCTTGAAATTACACTTAGATTCACATGAAAATCGTGATGAATTAGACAAGTCTTAGCAATAGATATTATGCATTTGTCATTTTGATAAATTATATTAACTGAAATAACATACTCCTGCGACAATCAGGTTATTAATCATTCCAAATATACATCCTGAATAAACTTCCTGAAATGATTTTAATGAATATTTCAAACACATATTTGTTTATTTATCTAAGCAAATAACAAATCAAATAAATGTTACTTCAAGGGCTGTAGGAGTGTCAACAGATTGATAGTTTTTCGTGCCATATGACTCATTCACTGGATGACAGTACACTCGTTTACATATTAAAATTTCATTTAAAAAATTGATTAAATTTATTTTATGTGCAACAAACAAAAAAAGCTTTATAAACTTGTTTATTTGAAGCTCTTGGGATAGTTTAGCCAAATTTGATAAACTAAATTGACTTCGTTAGGGTTATAGACCTAATAGTCAATAGTAAATGGATATTCATAAGTTAAAACACCTACTTCTAATTTAGAGGATATTCTTCTTAAAAGATAAGGTGGGTTAGTAGTAGATTCACAGTTGAATACAGTGGTTGTTTATTTGGTATTGTGATGTGATATCTGATGCACATGTTAGAAATGTTAAAGTCTATAGGCTCCGCATACCAACAAATAAGAGTTTAACAGCTTATATCGTTTTGAAAGTGAGAATATGCCTTACAAATACTTTCTAGGCAAAATGGATGAGGCCTGAGGGGGTATGCTGGCTTCCCAATACAAAGAATAAACATATATTTGTGCTAGTTGGTTGATCCATGCAATTAAAAATTGGTCAAGAACTTGGAGTCATTGAAGCTTATTTATTTACCTGAGATAAAAAATACTCTTCATTGAAATAGTAAAAAAATAAGAACCAAATCATATAATAATCGCATTTAGTCATTAGTAATTTAATGAAAATTTTAGTTACAGTAAAAAATGATTTTTATCAAACTATTTATTTTAAGTGTGCATTATATGTTAAAAAATATTTACCACTTTAAATAGTATGATTTTGCTTTTTACAATTTACATGAAAGTAATATTGCCACCATATACGTAGATTTATTAATTTTATACCATTATCTATAAAGCTTCCCTGTAAGACCTTAAAGTCTATAGAAAAGAGTTTGTTTAAGGGGTTTAACTGTTTATTTGGAATGAAGGATGGTAGGAGGGGGTGAGCTGGTTGGTCCTGGTCCTGCCTCTGGAAAGCTGTTTACAGTTAACTGAATTCCAGCAGTAGTTTTCCTTAAAGAAGTTTCTTATGCACTCCAAAAATGCAACGGTCCTTCAAGAATACTGCTATTTTTCAGTCCTTTTCAGGACACTCATCGTGTTTCACCAATAGTAGATGAGTGCATTCTGATAGATTAAAAATCCATTTATGAAATTCAGAAAAGTAAGTCGTAAAGCATTTGCAGTAAACTTTAAATATTCAAAAAAACCTCATAATGAGGAACAGAGGTGTTGCCTCTTACACACGCAATGGAGATCTGGTGCCTGACTCGAACTTTCGCTGTAAAACTATGCGAACAGTTGAAAACGTAACATTATGTTAAAAGACACATTTTGGTTGGCCGCACTTACTGAGAAAGAATACAATAAACCAAGGAAAGTCTATACAAATTTCCTGGTTGGAAAATTCAGTCGCTGAGAAAGACTTCATTAAAATAATACATTGGAATTCAAGATCACTCTACAAGAAAACTCATGAGTTGAAACGGTTTTGATCAGAAATGTGCATTAAAACTCCTTGCACTCAAGAGTCATCACTACCGTCAAATAGTGAACATCATCTCAAATTTAAAAGTTTTAAAATGATACACTTTTTGAGAGAGCAAAGAAACGGCGTTGGACCTGTCACACTCATCCATGAAACATTGTTAGTGGAGGAATCAGAAGAGATCATTGCTGTCAACCTGGAATATATTAAAACCAAAGTACGAGTGAATGCTAGTCTATCGTTCACAATTTTTAACAAGGGCATTCTATCACAGGGGGTAAAAGAGATTGTGATAAGGATCCCTTATACAGTGTGGAAATAAGGGTTATTGTGAGTGATTTCTGAGTGATTGAAGCTTGGATTCTGGCTCAGCAAATAGAAATGGCATGGTACTTTTCAACTGTGTACAAACTAATAACTATGTTTTACTAAACAAAATGAACTCATCAACATACCAGTCACCAGTGACAGGAAGCCTCATCACATTGGACCTGACAATTGCTTCTCCACAGGCACGAGGAGAAGCCTTCAGAATTGATGAGTTATAAATGATCTTGGCAGTGACCACTTTCCAGTGCTTTGCTATGTACGTTACTCTCAAACTGAGCTAGTGAAATTGCAGTAAATAGAAAACTTAATAAAATAGTCAATTTACTCGAAGGAACATGTATGTGGATTGTGCCCATTCTTTGAGCATCTGTGAAAGTAAACGGAGGGTAAACATCATTCCGAAACTATTGGGTATAAAACTCGACCTCAGTTTGAGATGGAAGGACCATATTGAGTATGCTTTGAACCAGAACCTGAAAAGACTTAATACACTGAGACCAGTGGCAAGCCATATCTGGAGAACTGACACCCTCACGCTGAAACTTTTCTATAACTTTGACATCAAATAAAATTTCACATATGGCTTTGGGGTCTGGGGATCTGCAGCGGCAATCCATATATGGAAGCTCTAGGTGAATCAATTTGCGGCTTTACGTATAAACGCTTATGCCTAGGATGTCCTAAAACAACACCAGTATTAGCAGAAGAAGTAGAACTGTCCATTGAAACCATTAACCTGTACATAAAGAAGAAAATATGGCATAGGTATATAGGGATTTAAGCACTGCCCTTAAATCACCCACTGAATGTTTTGCACAAGGAGTCAATCATCAAGCATTTGTTTGCTTTTAGAACTAAAGACCTACCTCAGGTAGTCAAGGGGGTGATTTCACTGGTGTCTACCCCAGCTTGCTCCAAGTGTCATCTAGCTACAGAAATTGATGCTGCTGCAGTCTAGGATCTACCGAATGGAGCCTCCAGGCAAGAACACCCTGTGGAGCTCATTAGGAAAACTATGGAAATGTTCCATACATTACCAACATCATGTCACACAGAAGGGTCAGTGAATCTGCCTCGATTGAAGTCAGGCGCCAGACTGTTAAATGAACAATCGAGAGAAAGGTACTACATTTCAGTGAATGTCGGATCAAGTATGGATGAGATTCGCACTACAGGCGCTTGCTTCCCACCATAGGCTTGAGAACTCTTCCTGCATGGATGAGATGAAGCGCATACTTCGATCTTGGTAATGCTGGGAAAGAAATTTGTGCTTTAGTAGATTTACCTAAATCTTCCCTGAAAAATTGCCAGTTTTGGAGCGAGAGCAAGGATTGAGCATCTGGTGACTCAAGATTACCTGCACTGTTTCAACTTGAAGGACACTTCCATCTGTCTCACATGTGGGGAGGAGGTAATCTGTAGAGCACGTATTGCTTTTATGCAGCTGTCCTTTACTGGGAGGAAATATACTCAGAGGGAAGACTGACAAACTTTACACCATCCTGAAAAGCTGCTCATAAGGGACACTGGCAGAGACATCGAGCCATTGGCTGTACTAAGCAGTTGGATGTCTGCTAGAAGAAGAAGGATGCTATGATATTTCAGTAAGAATGCTAGAACTGCTTGTGCTTGTTCAAACACTAGTAGACATAAGAAGTGGGTATACAGGTATAATTTTAAAATGAGGGTGATACATTCTCAAACTTTTTTCTAAAAACTTTAAGTAGTGGTCATTATCTAAGCCATCTATTTGAGGGCTATTCCCTATCAACCTTTATCTGGATGAATTGTTTTTGAATAGATCAGCAAATAACGGTACTATTTATAAATTTCATAAAGAGGAGTAATTGACATTTCCTCCCTCTGTTATGTTCAAGAATTATTATACCTGATTACACATATTGTGAAGGTCTCAGTGTAGTTTAGTTTTAAGTGTTTTTCTACTCAAGATTAATTAATCACTTTAACATTAGTTTATGACTATCCTAACTTTAAATTTTGTAAATTTGTAAAAACTTACTGAGACAGAACGTTTTTGATCGCTGTGGCGATCTTGATACTATCAAAAACCTCCCTTTAAACCGTCACCCCTTAACCCAACATCTCCAAGCAGAAGACACTGATGAAGATTGGCACATAGTGATCGAAAACATTCTGTCTCAGTAAGGTTTTACAAATTTACAAAATTTAAAGTTTGGATAGTCATAGTGATTAATTAAGATCACCAAAGGTAATGGACTACAAAATGCAAGAGTCAAGATTAATTGTTAAAATTTAAACAGACCTATTTGAGTAGGGTCATTTGAAGGACCTCTTCTAATTTACAAAGGTCATCAATTGTGATTTCAATTTTAATACACAATTTGAGAATATTGTGCTGAAATGAATTATTATAATCTCAGCGGCTAATTTTAAAGTCTTCTTATAGTATGTCAAATTTGTTTACATCTATTTTTGATAATTTTACCTTAAAGTTTGGTCTATTGAATTTTGGGGATTTGGTTGCCTCAAAATTGTTGACTAATGTGTATATGTTGATTGAAACAAGTGGAAAATACGTAATTAGGTCAGATAACTTAAACAAACTACATCTGAGTTTTAGTTATTACTCAAGTGACTCAGTGACTTAACTTATTACATAGTGGTCTCTTTGTCCTTTGAAGTTTAACTCAAAATTAAGGTTGGACTCTTCTTAAAAATATTTATTCAATTTCTCCATTGCAGAAGGGTTGTAATTAAATAGAATAAAAGAGGTTTATTCCAAATACTGTACACACAATTATTATAGAATATTGAAACTAATTTTTCTAGTTCAAAACTAATATTTTGAAACTAATAGTTTTTTTCTAATTATAATATTCTTTCATAAAATAAATAGAAAAGCTCAACACTATTAAACCCAGCATCTGTTAAAGCACTCTCCTAACATGCTCAACAATCTCATCTGTAATATAGGCATTTTATACCCTGGTTTTCGTTAAATTAACCATGAGTCATCCTTATGTTTGTATTTGTTTTATCTTCCAAGCACTCTGTATTCTTAAAAAGTATTATATTTTTATACAAGAGTTATAAAAATTCTCAACTGAATAACATGCTGGAGTTTTTTGTTTTAGATTGCAATACCAAATAACACAAAAATCAACTGCTTGGCATGGAGCAGTGAACAAGGTTGGATAGGGGTGGGAGGAGATGATGGCCTATTAAAAGTGCTAAAATTAGATTCAGGTAAATTTATGTAATTGTATTATTATTTCAACTAGATTAACTCTTTTTATTGTAATTAAGTTATCTCAATAATATATTTTATTAATAGTTTTGAACAATAATAATAGAATACAGTGGAACTTAATTTTTTATCCATGAATAAGGATTGACTTATTCAGAATTTTATAATTAGAAAATATCAATAAATCTAACCATATAAAATAAAAAAAGGAACTAAATTACAGTAGAGTCTCGAAATTTCGATTCTCGATTTTTCTAGCCTCTGTGAAATTTGATCCTATTTCTATTTGAGCCTATTTTAACTATTTGAAAGAAAATGATAATTCAGACTTCCAAGAAATGCTTACAGCCATATGGTATGCAAAGCAAATAAGTCAGGCTTCTCAGAAATGTTCACATCAATACAGTATGCAAAGGAAGTGAGTCAGTCTTCCAAAAATGTTCATATAAAGCGCTATAAACTTATTTTGTGCATCTTAATTATAGTATTAGGGTTCGTTAAAACTCTTATTTTTTCGAATGTATAGGAACGTATTTCCGTATAATCCAATATTTTGGTAATCCAAGGGGGTTTGGGTACCATTCACCTTGAATTGTCGAGACTCTACTGTACTGACAAAAACCATACCTGATTTAATGTTAAACAAATCACAATATGCATGTGTAAGTCAGCTACTGAATTTAGTTTAAAAGTTTCTAGACATATCTTCACTTATCAGGAGATTTATGTGGTTGGAAAATTCAGTAATATCAATTTTAGGTACAAGAGTTCCAAGTAGTACTAATTTAGGATCAAACAGAATAAAAGTACTTTGTTCAATAGTACATGGACTATGGTTATGTACCCTATTCCTCTGCAAGGATTGAAATTCTGAAAAAAAACTAATTTGCTACATCAATTTACTGATTGAATCACATGGAAAGAATTTGACATGGAAGCACTAGAGGACGTTAACAGAGTCTCAGAAGATATGGGTTGTTGTGCAGTTAGAAAAAGTAGATGTTTCAGTGGTCTGTGCACAGAATCTTATGTAGCGTAACTAGGTGATTTTAAGAATAATTTTTTCATATATGGTGATGTAGAAAGCTTTTATCTATGATTGGTCTCCTAATTTATACAAGTTTCATTCCAATGATATAAATTGCAGTTTGCCAGGCCGAAGTAAGAGACTTTTGTTT
Source organism: Prosapia bicincta (assembly GCA_036971475.1). Classification (NCBI taxonomy): domain Eukaryota; kingdom Metazoa; phylum Arthropoda; class Insecta; order Hemiptera; family Cercopidae; genus Prosapia; species Prosapia bicincta. The sequence continues at coordinate 275,963,839 of JBAIZL010000001.1, read as the reverse complement.
TTTGTACAAGAGAAGGTAGTCATCAACTAGGCTTGTTCGGGAAGGTTGTCTATTAGCCCTGAAAGATAAGTGATCTATCTGAAAATATAACAGGAAGTTCATTGTTGTTATAGAGTTTATAAATCTATCCTAAGACGGTTTAGTCAAAGTGGTTGATCGGGAATTAAAATGAGACACTACATTTTTTCAGGAGTGGAAAGAATTTACGTAGTATAACTAGGATGTCATTGTGAGGAATAGGGGTTTTGTATGATGCATCTTAACGATTTACCTTTATTACCATAGTCAGAGTTAGCCATAACATCGTCATGTTTTGATTTTACTCTTATATCTAGAACCCTGAATTGTTCCATTCTAATTATCATGGGACATAAGTATTCAGTCTCAGCATAAGATGCAAGACAAATAAAATGTTTTTTCTGTGCTATTAAGTTTGGTGTAAAAAATTTGCATTTGAAGTGGCTCTGTACTTTTCTAAAAGATTGGGTATAGAAAGAATAGTTATTTCCTGGAGTGAGCCTCAAGACTAGCATTGGAATCTTCATACAAAGTCTAGGTAAGATTAGATCCATAGGTATTCAATAAGAATTGTGACCAAATAAAAGTAGATTCATGCCAGGTTTCAAATCATGGTTAGGTCTTCCTAGCTCATTAATAGTCTAGGGCAGTGGCTCCCAACCTTTTTCATTTCATGTACACTCAAAAAACGTTTTTCCAATGAAAAGTACCCCCTACTCCACGATGTGGTTAAGACAAAGAGTGGTTGCCTGACTGCCTTGTAAGTAATGGATGGAGCGGGGACAACAGGCTGTGTATACGATATTTTGTGTGCACAACAAGACAGACGGTTCTCTGAAAGTTTCCTATCATCAAATCGCTGACCCTTTCTTGCATGTGTATTGTTCACTTAAATTTGGAATAGACGTTTCCCATCGCTATTCTATTCTGTGCTTTCAGCCGCACAGAAACATTCAAGCTCCACACAATCTTTGACCAAAACACATCAACTATCTTGTCAGCTACTAGTGTAACCTCGTGTTTGTTTCAAATCTAAAATGTGAAATATTGATGTCCGCTATTACGGTCTTGATTAGACTTCCATAATGTCCTTAAGAAGGTAATAGAATCCTGCTCAGATAATCTAATTCATAATAGAATTCATTGCAAGAGTTTCTTATAGGACCCTATTGATTTATCTTTTTGTTTTGTATTTTATTTCAATCTGCTGAGTGTCTGTTTATGTATCTTGCTTTATATGTTTTATATGCTATGCTTTATATGGTCCCTCTTGCTTGTCTGGACAATCGTCACTTTTATAACAAGGTTACAAATAGGATACAAATGTCTTTTACTAACACTGTATTAAACAAACTAAATTATCTGACATTCAAAGTATTTTAATAACTTATTTGGTGTTTTTTTAATATTTATTATATTCTTTATTTAATAAATGCGGAAGTTCAATTTCTTTTGTAAGCTTGAAATATAAATTTGTGACATTAAAACGCTGCTCTATCAAGCAAAAAAAATTCTTGAAATGTTGCTGAAGAAGTATGGTATATTTCTATACTTGCTATCAGAAACTAATTTTGCTTATAGAGTAATTTCTAAGAATATGAAGCAATTGCATTTTAATGTAAACAGTAACAGATTGTATACATGTTATTTGCACTTTATTCAGGTAAAGATAGTAAAGTCAAAGGGTTAGCTGCTCCAGCTAATCTGTCTATGAATCAAACTTTAGAGGGGCATAGTGGCAAAATACAAGTTATCACATGGAACGAACATCATCAAAAGTTAACAACAAGTGATCAGAATGGACTCATAATTGTTTGGATGCTTTACAAGGTACTTTTTAATTTTTATTAATACAAATATTTTATTTTATGCAGTTTGTTTTCTTTAGATTTAGAGTACTCTGTGTTTCTGTTAATTAAATGATTGTACATCCTTATTTAACAGCCTATTATTGAACTAAGTGCTTAACACTGTCTACACTCATGTAAGATTTACAAACAGAGGTCTTACATGAAATCTAACAATACATTCTACTGCAACCAAATTTTATGGTTGAGGTCTTATATACAGTAAACTCCCGATTATCGGTGGAATAGGGTGGCCCGGCAACGCCGGATAACGAATTCCTCGGATAATCCGCTATGAACAAAGAATATGCAAAACGGTCGATAATCGATTATTATACCATAAGCTACACAAATAATGACCCTGGTTAATGCAATTCATAAATAATCTTCAGAGGACAAAATAAATACAGAAAATAATTTAAAATGTCGATGTATTTGACGGATTATAACATTGTACATTTATGTGTCTAAACTATTTACAATACGTACATAAGTATATGTCAAAATTAAGTATGTATGTACATATGTAATTTCCTTTACACATAATACTTTCACTTTTTAACAAAAAAATCTCTGTTACTTTCGTCTGTTTTTTTGTGAGCATTGATTTAGCTTTAATGTGCGATCTAAGTTTCTTGAGAACCATTTTGTCGCACAGTGTCTACTTGTGTCACAAAGCCATAAAGATCGATAATGTATATGACAGACATGGATAATGCATATGTCACGTTCTAGAATATTTATAGCCAAGATTAGCTGACATTTGTTTACAATCTTATGATACACATTAGGTTTTCGGGCGTCCAAGCAATTTGTCATTGTCTCTTACATACAGTAGTCTGCTCGCCCCTTTTATTTCGCTGGCCCGCTTCGGGATGCTTCCATTTCAATGCAAAAATTAGTATGTACATATTTACATATCTATTCCCTTCATCTTAACTTCTATAGGCCTTATATGTATTTACATCATAATTCACCGTTTGGAAATTTAAACACATGAATCTTATTGGAATAAAAATTGGATATTTGTAAAACAATGGCAGACCCCGGATAATCCGCAAACCAGTTAATCCGCCCACGGATAATCGGGAGTTTACTGTATTTAAAACCTGCAGTTTTTGTGTTGTATAACGTGAGGTTTTATAAATTAATACTTTTGGTATCACTTTTGTGAGCAACAGTCTTGTCCATGACTCACAGCATTGAACAATGCACTGAGTGTAAAACATAACTGCTAAAAAATATCAGTAAGTAGTGGTTTTTTTCCAAGTGATACGAAAAGTACTGATATATATATATATATATATATATATATATATATATATATATATATATATATATATATAGGTTAGTTCTAGTAGAGCTTAAAGCTTATTTAGAAATTTTTAGACTAGATAGGAGACTGATAGACTTACCTAGTGGCAATAGTCCAAAACTGTAATCTCTTGGAAATAAATAAATAGACACATATCAATAGTGTGATATGTTTTTATATGTATCTATTTATTTATTTCCAAGAGATTGCAGTTTTGGACTATTGCCACTAGGTATGTCTGTCAGTCTTCTATCTAGTCCAAAAATTCCGATATATATATATATATATATATATATATATATATATATATATATATATATATATAGATTATTTGGATTTTTTGGACTAGGAGACTGACAGACTTACCTTGGTAAGAGTCCACATTGTAGTCTTGAAATAGAAACACATAAAAGCACTTAAACAATGATGTAAAGGTGTTTTCTCTTCGATTGACAAAGACCACTGTGTGGTTGAAATATATCATTGCTTAAGTGTTTTTATGTGTTTCTATTTCAAGACTACAGTGTGGACTCTTACCAAGGTAAGTCTGTCAGTCTCCTAGTCCAAAAAATCCAAATAATCTTTACCAACCAAAACTAACCTAATATATATATATATATATATATATATATATATATATATATATATATATAAAATTTTTTTTGAAAAGGCCCTGTTTTAAAATAGTAGTAAATTTTTCAAATAATTGAAAGCATCTACTACCACATGGCATATGTTTAACTCCTATTACCTTTTTAGATACAGTTTCTTCTATGCTGCTCCCTGTATCTTTCACCATTTGTTTTCATAACTTTATTCTACACCAGTCTATACCTATGAAAATCCCAGATCTAAATTTGAAAATATGATGTAGTCATTCTAAATATTTTATAATAAAATATTGTAAAGTTCAATGTATTCAAAATTTATGAACAATTTTTCATTTTTATTTCAGTCCAGCGTTTCAATGAAAACCTGGATTGCTTTTTCTCAACTATGCTCTTGTCTCAAGATAGTTCAAACAGTGTGAGACAACATAGCATTATGTTAGGAATATTAGTGTAAGTATAGAAGAGAAATAAAAAGTTTTTTCCATAAAGTAATACAAACCCTGTCTTTATTAACCATTTTATTAGTACAACTCACTTTCTAATGGCATAAATAGGATGCCCATTGCTCTTTACGACATTAGTCTGTGACCTTTTTTAATTTTCTTCAGTTCACCCCATATCAAATTTTGACAATATTCAGTTAAATTTTGATGATGCCCCTGCAATAGACATATTCTTAGCTAAGTTCTATTAAATATTGTTGAACCAGCTGTAAATAGAATAAAGATTTCACAATAATAAGATGATAACATAACTAATTAATTCATGTAATGAGTACTCTGTATCTTTTTACTATAAGCTTTTGTTAAAACCTGTCAGTTAATTAAAGAAGTCTTTATTCCAGAGTGTAGATTATAGAATAGTGTATAATAACTTGCTGATATCAGCATCTGACTGCAATATAATATTAACTTCACTTTAAATACTTTTGAAAATATATTTTATTTTTATTGAAGTATCAATATTTTGTCATTGTTATGAGTTCTGTGTATCGACTGGATACTGTGTTCTTGAGTCTTCCAAAATAAGACTTTCACTCGGTTAGGATGTTCTCATCTCCAAATAGAGACACGTTGAAAATCCTGAAAAGGACTGTTTGAATCAGACTCTTGTTGACTCATGGAACTTTCGTTTCGGAAAGCTAATGCTGGCATTCAGTTCGCTATTAACAGCTATCCAGGGGTAGGACGAGGACCAACCAGCTCACCCCCAAGTGACCGAGAGATATACTCCCCTCTTATATTGTCAAAAGTCTGCGGAGCGATTTTTCAGGAGAAAGTGGACTGAGGAATGGTCATGATGTCTTGTCAGTTGATCCCTATTTAACCTCCAGAATGAACCGGCAAAAAAAGACATGTATAGCGGAATCAATAGAAGTCTATGTACTTTCGCGGCCAGAGCTCGGACTGGACACATTTTAACCCAAGCCTATCTTTACCGGTTCAATTTAGTGGCATCACCAGAATCCGCCCTATGCCAAAGTGGAGAAGAAGACCTGGAGCACATCCTCATTAAGTGCTGTTATCCAAATCTGGCCAGGGACCTTTCAAGGGTAGAGGGATTGGACATTAATACCATTCTAACAAACAAAAATCATTGGAACTCTGAGATGACAATTTATCATGGACATCGGGCCATCTCTACAATTGAAGCTGGAGCCTGCTGGAAGAAGTAAGTAAGTATCAATAATTTTGTAACAAAATTAGTAAATATGTATGTTTTATGACGGTTTTTAGGGATCTTGGTATGAAGAAATGATAAACAATCGTAACAAATCAGTTGTCAAAGGAATGGCATGGAACTCAGATGGTCAGAAGATTTGTATTGTCTATGAAGATGGTGAGTATCAGAAATTTCATTTGAATATTTTAAAGTTTAAGATAGACTCTTATTTTGGTAGTAATTAATGTATAGTAATAATTTAAAATTGTAAAAAAGTAGCATTAAAAAAATTTATTAAGTATTTTGAAAAAAATTTATGAATCATAACATTGAATATTAGATTTTGTATATAATACTAACTTGTTTTTTAAGGTTTTAAATTAAATTATCTGATTGTTCATGCTCATTAAAAATTTTTCAAAACTATAAAATCATGCTGTTTTAGTTTTATAATCATCAGTTTTTGTAATGTAAAACTTTCCTTTTTACTCTAACATTCTTTAAAAATAAATACCATGCACCAGCTATGATTAGGATAAAAAGTTCCGGGGGTTGTTAAAAAGTTCAGACCAAGATAAAAGCTTATAAGTGAGAGTACATCAGGCTCTATGATAACTGAAAGGATGGTTGATAGATACAAGGTCATCAAAAAAATTACCATTTTTTAAATGTTATTACTTTCATTAAAGTAGACATATCAAGTTGGTTGTAGTCTAGAATTGAAGATGATGAGTGGGAGTTTTTTTACTTACCTTAATAAGTTTCTATGTGCACTTTTAGTTGCACGACAAACGTCTAAAGGGTAACCTATTTCTTGCCACATGCCCTGGAGCATGTCTGACATTACTGTTGCGATCGCAGCATTAATCCTTTCTCTGAGATGTACCAACTAACGTATTTTTTAAATATGAAGAATGTTCTTGATGTATCGAAGTCCATCAGAGCGAGATCTGGGCTTCTAGGTGGCCAGGAAACGGAACCACCGCTACCAGTCCAATCATATACAAACTGTGCATCAAGTTTCTCCATTTCCTCATTAAATTTGCTGTATTTGAGGGAAGACAAACAACTGGCACACATCTAAATAAATGTCTCCATTATTGTTCTTTCGATGAGGAAGAAGGGCCTAATAATCCAGTTGGGCATTATTCCACACCAAATATTCACTTTGGGACTGTCACCTATGTACTCAACAATTACATTTGCTTGTTCGGATTCCCAAAATCATGCAGTTGATATAGCTGTTTATGTGAAAAGCTAGTAGACAGCAGATGAGACATGATGCGCTATTTTTTAGCACCAATGTCATTAGTAGGCTCAAACCACCTGCTTCACAAATAACTCCCGCTCTTCACCTTCATTTCAGGACCACAATTGACTCAATATGCCTATTCTAATTAAAGTAATACATTTTTTTTAAATATGGACATTTTTTTTTCGATGACTCTGTATGTGAGATAATACATACTTGAAAACAGGAGAATAGAAGAAGAGATATATCCTTCCAAGTACTACATGTAATTTAACCATATATCTGATAATAGTTTGTCATATATTCTATATATTCAAATATTCGTTTAATGCAGTAATATATATTTTGATATTTTTCATTTAAAAAAATTCTCTTGAGTCTTCATATTAACAATTGGGAGCCTAAAATGTTTTATTAGCTATAAAAATCATTATCCTTACTGTGTATCAAATACTATAATTATTTCATCAATTACTTTTATGTTACATTGAGTCCCCTCTGATGTATTTCTATTTTGTGGAACTTCAATATAGAGGTTCATTCTGAAAGCAATAGAGATGACAACATACAACTTTATTTAGCTCTTTGATTTATTGCAATGAGATATACAAGCAAAGTTAAAAAAAAGGAAATGTAATAAACAAACAAATAAGTACACAGTCGAATGTTATATTTAAAAGTTTAAAATTATTAAGTAGTTAGACACGAGGAGCAAGAGTAAGCATCCACCAGTAGGAAGCGAGGTCAGCATGGGGTAGGGCTTGGTTAACAGTATATAAAAACGAACTCAGAGTTTGGGCGAACTACACAGTTTAAATTTTGAAATTGGAGTCATCCTGAAATGCCTCAACAGACAAAAATATTATCATGTTAGAAAAGGCAGAAAAATGTACTCAAATTTATAGATATGTAAGTTGTTCTTGTACATCTACAAGGGATAAAAAATTAAATATAATGAAAGCAATGTGTTACTCTGGTGTAAGCACTGCAACACATACAGTTTTGTCTTTTTTATAGACCTCTTTTATTTTGTGTTATTTTTTGTATAAAGTTTTAACTACACTCATTTACTTTTCTTATATTGTAATATTTTTCCTGTTTTAATAGTTCTTATGTAAATATTTTATCTACTTTAGACACTATAACTAGGATTACAATTTCAAGTCAGGCAGTAGTTTCAATTTTGGTGTTTCTGATATTTAACAATAAAAACAATAATGTTTGGTAAATAACATTCTATTTAAGGTGCTGTAATTGTGGGATCTGTTGATGGGAACCGAATATGGGGTAAAGAGTTAAAAGGAACCGCTTTAAATGGAGTACAGTGGTCGCCTGATGGCAAACTACTTATATTTAGTGTTCGCAATGGAGAAGTACATGTGTACGACAATCAAGGAAACTTTACAGTAAGGCCATTTAATATCTTAATATTAATTAATGAAGTTTTCATAATTTAATTGAGTAAATACACCAAGAAACAGAATTTGTTTTTGTTTTAACTTTTGAAAACTAGGTAAAATGTATGAAATGTCCATTTAATTTTTTTTATCAAATTAAAATTTTGACTAAAACACTTGTAAAATATCTACAAGTGTTTTAGTGAAAACTAGTAGTTCCCGTGAAGATGGAATCAACAAATATGAAGATTTTGAATAAATTTCTGTAAAGTAGAATTTTTGGAATTTGTGACCCAAGTTTCATAATGTAGTAAAAGCTATGTCAAAGTATTGTTTATATGGTGTAATTATATTAAAATTAATAGTTTTTTTAACAAATTATTACCACTGTATAGTTAAGTCAGTAAAATGTAGCAAAACCACTGTGTACTGGTATTTTCGCTATCATAAAGTATAGAATGTTTGTATCAGTGTCAATATATGTATTTAGTGTGTGAATTATGCATGTGGGGCAAAGTTTATTTTGGTTATAGGCTCTTAGTATTGTTAATCTCTTTTATATAATGATTAGATTTAATAATAAAGTTTCTTCTTGTTTGCCATGTATATAAACTGAAGCAATTATTGAAATGGCTATATTATTCCTAATATATATTATTTATTATATACTATTTTTTAGGTATTTGTTGTGTTTGTATGTGTGATATTTTGTGTAATAAATCGTCCATTACGGTTTTTATGTGCTGCATTATTGTGTATTATATTTGTTGGTTTTGCCTTTGTTATCCATAGTGTTCCAATGTTTATGAGTCTGTGAAACATGGAATTAAAAACAATATGTTTGAGTTTAATTGGGTGGTATGATTTGTTTCACATAGGTAATCCATAAGATAAGCTCCACCTATATTTCTTTCTGTTGCAGCTTTACAATCAAAGTTCTGTGCATATGCATTATTAATCTTGACTTTTTGTGAATGAATAGATACCATCTTTAGTGTGTTTTTACTCTTTGTAGAGTATGTTTGTTAAGACTAAGTTTATTCAAAATTCCACTGTATGTAAGATTAGATCTGTAATTTGTTTCTCAATATGAGAATTGATGCGAAAATGTGCTCACCACTAGTTAGCATTGTGTTCATCCACAAACTCTGAATATGACATAACTTTTAAAGGGTTTTGGGAACAAACCAATTACCCTCACTGCACTCTAGACATTGCTTGACAGACAGAATGCAAAAGCTTATCCCATACTCTGACAAGTACTTGCAAAATGGTGGTACTTATGTAGACATTTTTTGAAAATAATTTATTTTCTTTATACGTTCACTAATTATTTGGAATAATTTACTGTGGTTTAATATTATTAAATAATACACACAACCCCTTAACCACAAATATTGTTAGTCTAGTCTTATGTACATTTCAGTTACAAAGTAACCATCCTCAGAGACATGACAATACATACTAACTAACTCTACATAGTTCTCTTATTTATAACCAACTACTTGCCCCATCCAGAACGCTACGGCCTCTACTCTTAACAAAGTGTGTCACACCCTCCAGGTAACAGCAAGAAGTCGTATCGTCTTAACTTTTAATACATTACATTAACTTCTATAAAGATTATTAATTTTTACATTGCATTGAAAGTTACATTAAATTTTTAATATAGAAAAAATAGTAACCAACACAAAATTATATATAAAAATCATAACATTACTTTCAAAGTGATTGCAAATTAGAATTTGGAATAGGGCCTCTTATCAGAATTTAATAAAACATCAGGATTATATTTACTAATATATACACTTTCAAATCTATTCAACAGTTTTTTATTCCTAACATCCTTAATTAAACTATAAAAGTACTTAACTAAGTGAATATGTAATGGCTTACTTGCTGACGCATTTCAAAACATTAGTTCCTTTCACGAAGTGTAGAAGGTAACTTCGTAAAAGGAACAAATGTTTTGAAACACGTCAGCAAGTAAGCCATTACATATTCACTTAGTGAATTCAAGATGATTACATCAAGCAACTTTAATTCTTAATTAATTTGACATTATTAACATCTAAATAATGATTAGTGTCTAATATATGAGCAGCAATACTCAACTAACCTTTCATATTTTATCTCTCTCATGCGCTCTTTTTACAGTTGAGTATATAGCAATACAAAAGACACAAGTTCAGTTTATTAATATTTATGAATATGTGTTTAATATTAATTTAAACTTTTATTCTTTATATTACGAGGGCTGTTTTTTTTATCAACTTCCGATGTGGTATAAAAATAAAACTAGTGAGAGTAATTAAATAAATTTATTATCAAGAGTTAGGTACATTATTAGTTACTTTTCAACATAATCGCCTTTTAAATTGAGGCATTTTTCTTACCTGTGTACAAGCTTCTTAATATCTCTTTCATAGAAGTTTGCCGCCAGTGATTTGAGATGGGTTTTCATGGCGACTTGCAGCGTGTCGTCAGTTCGGAAGCTCTGCCCTCCTAGCATCATCTTCAGTTCCGGGAAAAGGTAATAGTCGCTCGGCGCTAAATCAGGGCTATACGCCGGATGGTCAAAAACGTCCCATTTAAACCCGTCAAGAAGACGTTTCGTCACATCAGCACTGTGAGGACGGGCGTTGTCATGAATGAGCACAACTCCTGATGTGAGCATTCCTCTCCTTTTGTTCTGGATAGCTCTCCGCAAACGTTGTAACGTACCACTGTATCCTTCCGCATTGATTGTGGTCCCTGGCTCTAAAAACTCCACAAGCAAAACACCTTTTTGATCCAAAAACACGGTGGCCATAATCTTTCTGTTGTTGAACGTTTTTTTGAATTTTTTGGGTTTGTTTGGAGAGTTTGAATGCATCCATTGTTGGGACTACTGTTTCGTTTCTGGGGTGTCGTACAGAACCCATGTTTCATCTCCTGTCACGATTTTGTTCAAAAAATCATCGCCATCAGCTTCGTAACGATTCAGAAAAGACCTTGCTGACGCCATTCGTCGAGCTTTGTGGTCATCAGTCAACATCTTCGGCACCCATCGAGCACAAAGTTTTTTGTAGCCTAACTTATCAGTTACGATAGTGTATAGGGCTGACCTTGAAATATCAGGAAACTGATTGGATAGCTCCGTAATCGTAAACCTCCGATTGCTTCTTACACTTTGATCAACTCGTTCAACGACGTCTTCGTTTGTGATCGACTTTTGTCCTTGGCCCCCTTCATCATCTTTAAATTTCCTACACCAATCACGAACTGCACTGTTACTCATAAAGTTTTCACCGTATACTCGTTTCATTCTACGGTGAATTTCTGCTTAAGGGGATAACCCTTAAGCTTGCAAGAAACGAATGACACTTCGCAACTCACACTTGGCGGGAGATTCTATAAAGGTAGCCATGTTTATGTGTCACTGGATAAACTGGTAATGGCGTCGGACGCCCGAAAACGAGTGAGGTTGTAGTGGGAGAGGTGCACAGTCGATTGCCGGGCATTACTGGCCGATGCCGCTAGCCCTGCCGTCTAGCGGTACAGTCGGAAGTTGAAAAAAAAACAGCCCTCGTATTTACTACTACTACTACTGATATTTTATTACATGGTATTCCATAGTTTAAATATTACACATATAATTGTAACATATACTGCTTACAACATAGGATACATTAAAAAATATTAGCTTCCACTTTGAAATTTAGGTACTACTAATATTTGTACACTTTTCGCTTTTAACAATATTCATTTTCCTAAAAGTAGGACTTAGTTTTACGTTTATAACCTTAGTTCAAAGTAGAACATTTTTATAACAATTACTTTTACACAAGAACCAAGTAAGTGCTTCTATTAGTATGGTGTGAAATTAAATTTTTTGAAATAAAATACAAATTAAAGTAGTATTTATTTTGATTACTGTATGTATTTGGCCATTCTTTGTTGTGAAACCATTCATGGTCTACAAAAAATCTTGAATTTTCAAAAACTCTTTTCTCACCATGATCTTAATGATTTAACAAAGTACTTATTGATGTGTTTAGTTTTTAAGACTATAAAAATACCAAAAACTTCTAAAAAAAGACTTCTTAAGAATACAAAAAGTAATAAAATAAGGTATTTTGATTCTCACACATTTCATAAAATTCATATGGCTCATAAAAGATTATATTTTTTAATTTTGTAGCTATTTATTTTTAGTTACATAAATAATAGCAATAAAAATTTGAATATAAAGCAAATTATAAAGTAGCAACTTAAAAAAAAAAGTGTAGCATAATTTTCATTAAATAAATAAAATTTCTTTACCAGAAATAATGTTTTATTTTACAAGTGACTTGGTTTTGTAATGTATTCATAATTATACCCTCTAATGATGATTATGACCCTAATTGTATATAAGGATACTTGGATAAATTTGGTAACTGGGTATTTACTATGTAAATTTGTTGATGTAGGTATTGATTATATCTTATATTGTTATAATAGTTGTTGGATTAATTGTATTAATTGCAATATCACCAATGTGCTCTTTTTGTATTCCAATTCAAAATATTAGACACACTTACAAATCATATAAAATTGTAATTCTCCTTCATATATTTTTTCTGTTTTTTTGTTTACAGATGAAATTAAACATTAGCTGTTTGCCCACATTAAGTATTAGTATGGTACAAGTTGTAGGTTTAGTATGGTATGACGGTCGTCATGGTTACGTAGAAGAAAACTGCCCATGTTTGGCCATTTGTTATCAGAATGGGCATATCCAAATTCAGAGAGGAGAAAATGATGATAGTAAGCACGCAGTATGTTTTTTACAAATACTAACTACCTGTGTTTATTTTTTATACAAAATTTAGTGGTTCTTACAATTTAAAGGTAAAATAGGATCACAGAAAGATAATTTAAAGGAAAATGAATACTATCAAAGCTCAGAATACAAATTACACTCTTTAATACTAAAAGTTCATAACAAATTACATCTAATTTATGGTATTTGGTCAACTTCTTTATTTAGAATTGAAAGTACAGTAGAGTTTTGATAATTTAAGGTAGATGGGACTGAGACCCCATTGAATTACCGAAAACTCGGATTAAGCGGCAATGTGTTCCTGTGCATTAAAAACAATAGGTGTTTTAATGAACCATAATACAGTACTATAATTAAGAATGTACAAAATCAGTGTATAGAACTTTATTTGGACATTTATTGAAAGCCCAACTCATTTTCTTTGCACACCGTACTGATATGAACATTTCTTTGAAGCCCGACTTATTTCCTTTGCATACCATATTGATATAGACATTTATTTGAAACCCGGCTCATTTTCTTTGCGTATGGCATTGATATGGGCATTTCTTGGAAGCCAAACTAATTTCTTTTGCATACAGTATTGATATGAGCATTTCTTGGAAGCCCGATTCATCATTTTCTTTGAAACAGATAAAATAGGCTTAAACAGAAATAGGCTCGAATTTAACAGAACCACGAATTATCGGGACTCGGAAGACTCTACTGTAGTTCAATAATAGGTTCCACATTTATAATTAAAGGACATTAATTTAATCACATAACACGATTCATTATTTTAACATCAATTTAAGAAAGATTTGAAACACAACACAAAATTATCAAGAAAACAGAAAATTTGTCCACAGAAGTATAAATATTTTCAGTGAAAATCATTTCATTTCTTAAAGATGGCCAATATTATAAATGATGAAAAAAATATTTTGTGAAAATTGTGTAAGAAAGTAGTATTACTAGGATATATTTATAAAAAATCTTTATGACAACCTGAAAAAAAGTAATGAAGCAAGAAATACACACAGTGCCAGCCAGCTTGATGGGCTACTTATATCTGTTAAAGTGCCTTTTTTTCAAAGACTTTCTGAAATACAGTTGTTCCATAAAGAGATAATTTGTACAAGTACTTGTTATTTGTGTTATTGTGAAATTTGTGTAATGTATTTTTTTGGTTTACTTTGTGTTTGTTTGATTATTTTTATATACTAAGAGTGAATTTAGTTTGAGGTTTAAAGGGAAATTATTGCAAAAGTTATGTATCTCATGGCAGCTAGGTGGTTGATTTTTTATTGACTGTAAAGGGCAACAATTACAGATTGGTCAAAAAATAGTCATATACTCAAAAAAGAAAATACTTAGAGAACAGAAAAGAGTAAATTGACTTCCTTTGAAACTCCTATTAACAAAATAAGCCCTTGAATGACTTACTGAGCTTGATGATTTAGATTTAGGTGTAGTTCAAGATTTAGTAAACCATTTTATATAGTGAACAAAATTTTACCTACTATTACAAAATTAAAATTAGAATTCAATAGAATTTCACAGAACAAACTGAGAAGTGTAAGAACAATTATGAGGGAAATGGAATACAATTGGAAGAAAACTGAATCTAATCAGCACTTTCTTATGAAAAAAACATAATGTAGTAATTAGAGATTTGTTTATTTGAAGAAAATTGAACAGTATTGTTCAAAAGGTCAAATTATGCAATATCATAATATTTACAGAAAATAATACTGAAGTACATTATAATAAAATATAGATTTTCATAGTATTGTGTATATTGATGAATCATACAAAGACTTTCCACTAAACACTTGTAAATATTTACAACTTGCCTATCGTAGCACTTATATTTATTGAGGACAGCTGTTTCGGGAGACGTGTCCCATTGTCAACTCACACTGTAACTGATCTCAAGGTTTTTTTAGGTTAGGGTATTAGGGTGGGGGTGTGGTATTATGGTGGTGAGGGTGTATACTTTGTGAGTATTAGAAGTTATGATGTCAAAAAGTGTGTGAGGTATAATGTAATTGTGTATTGAGTATGTGTGTAGGGCGTGGTTTGAAGTGTCTGTATATTTCGTATTGTTTGGTTGTGTAACATTGGTTATTTCTGTGTTGTTTATGAAGAATTTTTAGGTTAGATGTTATTTCTATGTAGTCATGTTTTGTGAAGTTGAGATGATCGGCAAAGTTTGATTGGTAGATATTGTTTGTTAGTGCTTTTATATGTTCTTGGTAATGTTTGTAGAAGGACCTCCCTGTCTGGCGTATGTAAAAACTGGGGCATGAACTGCAAGTTAGTTTGTAAACTTCATCGGCGTTGTAAATGTTATTGATTTTGTTGTTGGGTTTAAATTAATGCACAATTATATTATAACTAACACACACTTTTTGAAATCATAACTCCTAATACTCACCAAGTACACCCACACCACCATAATATCCCACCCCCACCCTAATACCCTAACCTACGAAAACCTTGAGATCAGTCACGATCTGAGTTGACAATGGGACACATCTCCCGAAACGGCCATCCTCAACAAATATAAGTATGTGCTACTACAGGCAAGTTTGTAAATATTTACAAGTGTTTAGTGAAAACTAGTAGCTCACGTGAAGATGGAATCAACATATAAGACTTTTCACATGTGAATTAGAAAGGGTAGTATGTTAGCTCAGATGAAAGTCTTATCTCTAACTAATAGTACATATATTGATTCTTCACATGATTGTCGTGAAATGGAGTTATATTAATGGATGTTAATAACTACTTAATAGTGATTTTATTAAAAGACAAGGGATACCCATGACTATGTGAACTATTGCAATTACATTACATACTTTAATAATGAAAAACTAATTAGTAAAATGATTAAATTTAAAAAATGATAAACAACTGTTTTATCTTTTGGTTAAATATATAACATGTAACACCATAACAATTGTAAAATACAAAGCGTATTTCTAAACTAAGGGCAGTTTGTTTATATTCCCTCATAGTTCGCGTGCACGCCGCAACGAGCGCTTGTGTCGCGTCCCGGCATGCCTTGGCAACAACTACACTCAGTTACAGCTGTGTAGCTAACCTGTGCATTGTGTTCTGTGCTTGCAAAATGTTCAAGGTTATCGAATCGCCCGCCCCTTGGCGGTTATAAGTTCGTTCGGTTATACGGTTTTTGTCGGCATGAAACATGTCTGTTGCAGAAATTCACTGGCAGATTTCTGAAGTTTACAGTGCTAATGCCATTTGTGAAGGAAAAGTTCGTAAATGGGTTGGAGACTTCAAAGATGGCCGCGACAATGTCCATGCGAAATGCGATCTGGTCGTCCATCTCTAATGTCAGACGATTTGCTGGCGTCAGTTGAAGCAAAAATTCGTGACAACAGACGCTTCACGATCACTACTCTCTCACACGAATTTCCGGAAGTTTCGAGGTCTGTGATTTACAAAATTGTTCATAAACAATTAAACTTTAAGAAACTGTGCTCGCGTTTGGTCCCTAAACTCCTGACGAAGGAGGACAAACACAAAAGGCTCGAGAGTTCCTTGAATTTTCTGACACATTATGACGAAAATGGTGACGACATGCTGAGTCGGATCGCAACTGGAGACAAAAAGTGGGTTTCGCATTTCACTCCCGAATTGAAACAACAAAGCATGGAATGGAGACACACGCCATCTCCCGTAAAGGTCAAAGCCAAACAGACTTTGTCACAGCGCAAGTACATGGCGTCCGTGTTTTGGGATAGGCATGATGTTTTGCTGGTCGACTTTATGGAACGAGGAACGACAATAAATGCAGAAGCCTACTGCCAAACTCTGAGGAAGCTGCGCAGAGCGATTGAAAACAAGAGACGTGGCATGCTCACAAAAAGAATTTTGTTTCTGCACGATAATGCAAGGCCTCACACTGCTGCTCAGACCCGAGCTGCATTGGACTCTTTTGGCTGGGAAGTTTTGGATCACCCACCCTACAGCCCTGACCTTGCGCCGATCGACTTTCATCTGTTGCGTCATCTGAAACATCACTTGGGCGGAAGCCGTTATGACGATGACGACGAATTGAAAACGGCCGTGAATTCTTGGTTATCACAGCAGGCAGCAAGTTTTTATGAAGAAGGTTTCCAAAATTTAGTTGTGCGATATGATAAGTGTTTACAAAAACTTGGAAACTATATAGAAAAATAGATAAAAGTATGTAGATTCCAAAAATAAAATTAGTTTTTGCAAATTTCTTTTTGTTTTTTTAAAATTTTCAAACGGCCCTTACTTTAAGAATACCCCTCGTATAGAATTGTTTTATTCAATAATTCTAGATTATTTAAAAATACAATAATCATATATAATCTAGACATTCTTGTCAACTTTGTTATATAGCAGTACTGAAACAAATGTGTTGCAGTGCCTGTGTTATTGGAAACTGGTATATCTGCTGTGTGTTGCTGTTGGAATCATAATGGCAGCATTTTGGCAGTTACTGGAACAATGCTACTGCCGGGAGAAACTAAGTACTGCAACGTGATACAATTTTTCACTCCTTTTGGAGAGGTATGAATTAAAGTATAAACATTCATAATATTTTTATATAGGACAAAAGGTTGTTTCTATATTTTAGTGACAAAGAATATTACACACTATTATACTGATAGAGATATAAAAGAAGTTGAGTGTGTATTTTACCACATTTTTATTAGTTTGGTTTCTGTCATATCTGTCTGTCTGTCTCTCGGGATGGAATTTTGCAATCGAATTTAAACTCAATTGCGAATGAGCTAGAGACCTGAAATTTTAAACATAAGTCAGGATTAGATGACAATGCAATATTCACTTGGTTACTTGTCTCTACATTTGTTTAAACAATAGTTTTTTTAAACAAATCGAATTTGGGCGATGAGCTAGAAACTTGGAATGTTTTCAAATATATATGTCAGAACTGAATAGTTACCTGATATTCCTTCTGTTCATTGTCTGCAAGATTGTTTAAACAATATTTTTTTAAAGAAATTATATTTGATTGACGAGCTACAGACTTGAAACTTTATGTACAGATCAGGACTGAGTGACAATACAACATTCACCCGCTTTAAGTTTGTTTAAACATTATGTGTTTAAACAAATTAGATTTGCTTATGTACACGTGTGTATATTATTTATACATATACACAAAATTGATTGAAAATTTTCACCCTGACATAAAACTAAAAAACAGAAAATTATAAGTATTACAAATATATGCATGGCTACTAACAACTCTCCCTCAAAATTGTAGAAGGTGCTTGAAAAATTATTTTATACTTTTCATACCATTTTAAAAATGTGGTATATTATTTTTTTTTGTTAAAAATTTATTATTGTATATAATTTTAATATTTCCTAGTAATGAGAGTTCGCTTGCTCTCAACTATGGTTGCTGAGTAGTAATTATTACCTACTCTTGGGGTCCCAAGAATTGTCATTATAGTATGAAATAAGTTATAATGTAAAGGCCTAGGACCTTGAAGTGATTCAAGGCCTGGCAGCTTAGGATTGATGTATCTGATATTTGAAAAAAATTGCTTTCTTAGTCACCTTGTGAAGATTATTACTTTGTTTATCTGTTTGACAATTTTGTTGATTTCACACCAATTATTAAGAAAGTAATTTAAAGTCCTTAGAATTACTTTCACCTTTTTAATTTGTTATCCAAGAAGAACATTTGTAATATAAAATACAGAAAATCTTAAAGTTCTGTAAAACTTTTTAGTATTTTATTTAGGCTTGATTGTATCAAAACAATGTTATTTATTCCAATTTATATATTTAAGAGTAGTACTTTCTTACATTTTAGAGGAAAATTCTTTTTAAAAACAAGTAATACAAAATTAAAAAAAGGCAATTCCTACTCAAGTCAACAAGAAAATTTTTATTTTAGTTTTTTTAAATTGTATAACTACAAATAATGTAAGTATGTATATACATTTGTTAAAATAACAATATCAAGTAGCAAAATAGAAAGCAAATTTCCTTGCGATTTTCCATTTTCATTTCTATGTATAATATTGGAGTATGGTTTTTGTTTTTTACTATTTATACGCTTTCTTTTTTTCGTTGCTTGCATTGTGTTATAGTCTCTTTTTGCTTTCCTTTTGCATTGTCCGTTACTGAAGCAAAGTTTCATACTGTTAATCCAGTTTGTTAGTTTATTATTTTTTTTCATTCATCTTTAATCCTAGAGAATTATTTAAGATATTATGTGGAAACCATGGCAATAATTTAAGGTTGTACAATAGAGGTTTCAATGACAACGAGATGGGGGAAATGAAAAATTCATACAGCTCCTTTAGAAATACACTTCTAGCTTTTGGAAAGTTGGCTGAGTGCCAAAGCACTAGACTTTAAAGATGAAGATACTCAGCTCGAATCTGATCTAGACCGCCTAAAATTTATTTAATAATTAAATAAATATTTGAAAATACTGTATTAACATCAATTGTTATTCATTACATGTTAAAAAAATGTATTTGAAAGTTATAGGATGATTAAAAAAACGTGTTTCATTAACAATTGAAAATTTGTACAAGATATATCCAGGAAAGTGTTAGCTAATAAAAGGAATTGAATAAGTATTGATACACAATACTCATTTTAATGTAAGTGCAAGTTCACTCAACTATTAACAACTAAAGTTACAGCCTTAGACTACAATTGCAGGATTTAACAATTTTGTAACTAAATACTCTTCAATTTTTAGACAGAACCAAGGATAACTGATTTACCTTTAAAAGGAATTACATAATAGAATTTAGATAATAAAATTAGTTAAATTGTAGAGTAGATGCTAAATTTTTGGAGAAGTTAAAGGTAGTATAGATAGAACAAGAGGTACCTTCAGTAATATTAATCCTTAGCACTCGACTGCCTATAACTCGTCTGCGGCGAAGCCCACGACATTCAATCTTTTACCGTTTGGTGCTACACTCTATTGACAGTAATGTGAAATAAGTTGAAAATGTCTAGGAATATGTGAGTCATCACAAAACCTAGTTTGCCACTACGTTGTAAGCTGCAAGTAGGTTACAGTTTTGCAGGTTATTTCTTTACTCGTAGTTTGCCGTGGCTTCATGTGCAATTAGTGATTCTGAAATTCCTGATCTTTTACTTGATCCTAATTTATTAGAATGTATTTCAGTTTCATAAACAAAATAATTAAACCAACAGGTTTTTGTAAATATAACCAGTTTATGGGTGGTGTAGATTTAGCTGTTCAATATAATAAACCGTGCAGTTTTACGAGACGAACAAATAAATGGTAGAGGAAAATGTTTTTCTGGCTATTAGATGTAGCCGTAGTAAACAGTTTTATTATCTATAATAACAAAAAAAGGAAATGAGAGAAAATCCTGTTAAACAAAAATAGTTTCACCAAAACTTGGTAAGGGAACGCATTGGTGATATCAGGAATAACCCGTATAGTGAGAGGCCATCAACTACTAACAAAGAAGAAAGACTGAACGGGAAATTATATTATTTTCCAATGATATAAGTAGTTCTAAGGATTGTGTAGTTTGCAGTAACAGGAAGATAAAAGGAGGTAGAAGGGAAACAGTTTTTCACTACAAAACATGCAGCAGAAAACCAGAACTTCATCCGGAAGACTGTTTTCAAAGATATCATACCCTGCAAAACTACAAATAACATAATAAAATCATGTACATATAGTATTAGTGAATAAAACTAGCTTAGTTTACTAAAATCATGTAAGAGAAAACAAAGTTTTCCATAAACAATAACGCAACTTGCAGGTGAGGAATTTGTCTCAATTTAATTACAAGTGGGGAAGCAAAGCATGTTAAAAAAATCTGAGCGCTAAGGGTTAAGAAGGCATTATGTGATTTAGCTGCAAAAATAGGAACTATATTGCCTGTACTACTTAGTATTTTCCATTTTTTATTACAATGTTGAATCATGGCCAGTAAAAGAAGAGCCATTTAAAGAACTTAAGCCTTAAAGTCCTGGTGGTAATGAAATGAATATAATTTCTTGGACATACCATACCATGAACATTCCAGGTCTGCATTAATTATAAATGGATTAAAACAAAGAGTTCCTCATTATAGTTGTAAAAAATAAATTTGATACTTCGACCATATTGTGAGGGTTACTCTCTAATGGAAATTGGAAGAAAGTGAGCAGATTTTTAACATGGCTGAAAAATCTATGACATACATAGTATGTTTGCTACGGCATACTCTTCAGAGCTACAGCACAGCGAAATAATGATAACAAAAAACACTGAGAAAATAGCATAGTCATAAAAAAAGGAATAAAATATTGTATTGTATTTTAATGGATTACAATTTTAACAAAATTGCAACTATCTAGACTAAAAATTCATATACGAGTCAAGTGCTGCTGGAACATTTTAAAAAGTTAATTTAGTCTTGTAGTTTATTTGGAGTCTTGATATCAATCTACCCTAATCAAGGATTTTATTCTTACATGTTTTGTGTTCAGTATACTCATCTATGGAGCTGAAGAGCAAGAGACTGAAATCTTTCGAAATATGAACCTACCATATTTTGACCATATGTCAACTGCAAGGAGCCATATTTCATGGGCTGACAAAGTCCGTAAAACTGCAGTACTCAATTAACTGAACAAGGAAATAGAAATCATACACATTATCAGAAAGTTAGAACATTTTGAACATATTTTACGTAGTACAAAATATAAACTGCTTCAGCTTATTATTCTTAGGTAAAATTAATGGCACAATATGTCCGAGCTGTCACAGGACATCTTGTCTGGAGAACTTATGACAATGGTATGAAGTACTAGGACACTTTTTCGAAAAGCAGTGGACAAGGTTCAAATAGTGATGATCATCGCCAATGTTTGATAGGATGCAGCACACTAAGAAGAAGTTAATTTGAGTATAAAAGCTATCATTTTGAAAAAAAATAGATTTCATTTGTCTTTTGCTACAGGAAGTTAATTTGTTCAACACACTACTAGTCAAGTGAATTTGTAGATCATTTGCATGCTGAAAATGGTACATCTTCATAAACTCAAAGAAGATAGTAATTACAAACGTAATTTGTTTCCTAATTTATAGATTAATTTAAATTATTTTTGCATCTGTAAAATATTCATGGTTGAATACGCATTTTTACACATCTGGATCTAATTTTAACCTTCCTCTGCCTTCAGATTTGTATTGTATTTGAATTTTGAAGGTCCTTATTTTTGTTTATTTGATTTTCTCTATATCACATAATTTTTAATTTTCAAGTGAACTATTTGCTGTAAATTGGAGGGAAATGAAAATATTAACCTTTTGTTCAGTTTACACATTACATGGTGTGCAGGTGCTTTGGTGCTGTTTTCAGCACGCGCATCAATTGAGTTTTTATAACATTATGTTATTCAGTGTACACGTCATGTGATGCTTGCTTGTCTAATTTGTGTTGCTATCTGTAAGCGTCTTTTGGAATTTTTTGGAAAGGCTTTATGCATTTTCCGTGTCTGTTTACATATGATGTGCTTACTACAGCTGGCTGTTAGGTTAGAAATAAGATTTCTAATATTGTCTGTTCACTTGCGTATGTTTTTTACTTTGTGTATTCTTTTATGTTATTATTACATGATAAATAATGTTTCAAAAAGGACGATAAAAAAAGTGACTTCCTATATGTGTGAAGAATACAATGTTCCATTGTCTATACATCCGTGCTTCAAAGATTTTCATGCCCAAAAAATCGTTTGAACTCTATTATTTGCAAATTAATGGTGTGTCTTATTTATAATATGTTATATGTGGGCTTTTATTTGTTTGATCTTAAGTTATTTGAATTGTAATTTTATAATTTTTGAAAATACTATTTGTTTACATGGGTTTGCAATTTTCTATTACTTTGTTCACATCATATGATGCGTGTACTTTAAAAGAAATACAATTTAAAAAGTAGGTTATTTTCTTGTGTTTTTTTGTTTAATTTGTCCAAAAATTCTATTTATTTATTTATTTAAAAATTTAAAAAAAATTCCATTTTTGATTTTTTATGAAAACTAAGAAAAACTCACTATTTAGAGCACATATCTATTATAATGACTCACTGACCAAAGGGTTTTAAATAACAAACTGAAGGAGAAAAGTATAATGTACATTCATTGATAAAATAGTGGTTCCCTCTTTGCATATGTGATGTACATTTTTGATCCAAGAATTTTTATTGCAGCAAGAGAACCACCACAGTTAATTATATGAAGAATCACAAAATTCATGCTTCATCATAATTTTAATTTCACTTTTATTCATGGTCTAAGGGGCTCAGGTTATAACATTGCTATATCTTGCAGAGATTTATAATAAAATTAATGAATCTATTATCATCATAGTACTGTAAAATTCGGTAATTTTAATTTAAAAAATTAAAAAATATAGCTATGGGTGTTATATTTATTTTATTGTTTATTTTCAAAAGTAGAGTTTTTATGTAACAACTTCTATCCTGTCTCTGTCTGTTTGATATGATTTAGCAAACTAAACTAAACATTTGTTACACTAAACAAATTTATTACTGTATGCATTCATTTGAAGTTTTCCAATAGAAAATAATTTTTTTTAAATTTCAGCACCTACGCACATTAAAAATACCTGGAAGGGAAGTATCGTGCTGTGTATGGGAAGGTAGCTCACTGCGTGTAGCATTAGCTGTGGATTCGTTCATCTACTTTGCAAATATTCGTCCTAGTTATAAGTGGTGTTACTTCTCGAACACTGTTGTCTATTCGTATAATAGACCAGAACGTCCAGGTACTCAGGTCACTTTCTGGGATACAAATAACAATGAGGTATGTATGGGAACGGGTAGATCTTGCTCAGAAATAAATGAATGTGTATGATAAATGAAGGAGTAGGTTGATATCTCTTAATGATCCTGGTAATGAAAAGATTACTTTGTATAAGGCTTTGTGGGAAAACATGCAAATAAATTGTGGCATTCAGCCCTTACTAAAGTATGGTAAAAATTAATATTTCCGGAGGATGACATAGATAAATTGAAAAGGCAAATCTGTGAGTTACTTTGAGGTTATGATTTGTCAACAAATTTATGAAAAAAAGGTTGAATAATGAAAATGGCTTAAACACTAACTTTGAATAAAATGTTCTTCACAGCTGTAAGTGAACTTCGTTGTGCACGCCACTTTTAATGAGAACTGTTCACTAAAATACTTTAAATTGAATAGGTTGAAGCGTTCATTAAAAGAATAAATTACACTAAATTTTTAAAAGGTGCTAACATTTCTGGTTAAATAACATTCATTAACCCTTTGAGTAGCAACATGTGCCTTCCCTGATAAGGCCCATGTAAGCAACATATTTTTGAAAGATTTTTACACTTTTT
Organism: Prosapia bicincta; assembly: GCA_036971475.1. NCBI lineage: Eukaryota > Metazoa > Arthropoda > Insecta > Hemiptera > Cercopidae > Prosapia > Prosapia bicincta. The sequence continues at coordinate 275,939,540 of JBAIZL010000001.1, read as the reverse complement.
CTTTTTTCTAATTTTTTTCTTTATTTTTCTCTAATTTTTTAAATGATAGTAATATCTGTTAATATTTTTTTTCTATTTACTTATTTTCTCATGTTAACCAAACTTTACCTTACGGTTACTGACAATTTGTTTGCTAAAACGTATCTGTTAATCGTCATGATAATCGTACAATCATGATTTTCAGAGAGCCGACCATTCAAAAGAGAAAAGAAAATTCTTTTATATTTGGGAATAAACCAGGGTGTAATTGATATAGGAAATATTTTATTGTTCTTCATCTTTAGGTATTTTTATATAACTATTTTTTAACTTATACTATAGGTATAAGTTATATAACTTATATAACTGTATAAGTTTAATAAAGTATTTAAAGCGTAAGAATAAGGTCACAATAAGTTTTGATAAATAGTTTAAATGTGTAAATCTTCTAAAGAAGTGGTTCTGTAGCAGTAATTAATTTGTTTCTTGCAGTTTTTGCGTTGTACATCTTGAGGTTTTTTATAGAAATTACACTTGTTTGTATTACCTTGGCAAAAAACCATTACTTACTGATTTATTCAGCATAAATGTTATTCAGCATGCTCATAATTTGTTTCTGTTTATTTCAGTGCTATAATAAAACTGTGCGAGGTTTGATTGGAGTAGCAGCTTGCAAAGACCACTGTGTACTGGCTGTCAGGTCAGATGATCCAAATGGACAATATGGTTTAATTCTTTGCAACTCTATTGCCACTTCTGTTGATTGTAAGTGGCCTACTATTATCATAAGCTCTTAAACAAAGAAAAAAACTTTATTATCCATTGCTTATTGATCTTGTATTCTACCTTTAGCTTTTTGAAAGTATAATTAAATAATACGTAACTAAGTGAAGAATTACTTAGAGTTTCTTAAGAGCTTACTTGCTGACGAGTTACGAAACAATAGTTCCTTTTACAAAGCTAAGCCTCCTACAAGAGGAACAATTGTTTTAAAACACGTCAGCAAGTAAGCTCTTAAGGATTCACTTAGCTGGGTAATATTTAATTATGGTTTAATCGGTGAATTCAAGATGATTACGTCAAACAACTTGTTGAAAGTATTTGGGTATTAAATTCTGTCACATTAACTGGGTATTCTACGAGTATTTACCTTTAATGTAACTTTTACTTTCTGTGAGTTTTACTCAAAAACTATTGCATGATTTGGATGAGTGTTTCATATTCTTTGGTAATTGTGCTTGTGATTATTATTGTTAAATTGCTGAGACTTAACAACTTTCCAGCAATCTATTAATATTGCTGGATTACAATAAGTGTTTTTCTCTTACAGTGAGCATAGCTGTCATATACTAGTTTCTATCCTACAGGTGACTAATATAAATCATTATATTCACCATTTATGCCTAGTGAACTTGATACTGTACAGCACTTGTCACCTCATAGGAGAAATACAAGAACAAAAATATTAGAACAATTTATTTCAAAAGAACCAATTTTGTTGACATTGAAAGAACACACACTGTGAATGTGTAGGATGCCAGATACAAGAAGTAACAAACTCTCATCGGCTAATTAATTATTTATATATACCATTTGTACGCACATACACTCTTTGATTTCTATTTTTCAGTTCCTTCTAATTATTCACACTCTCCTTATATATCTTGTACAAATTTTCAATCGTTAATAAAATATTTTTTAAATTAGCCACTTAAGTTCAAATACATATTTTTAAACCTGTAGTAGATGACCTTTGATGTTAATACATTTTTTTTTCAAACATTTATTCATTAATTAAATATTTAAATAACTACATAATTAAATAACTACATGTTTGAAAATCTAGCACTTTGACACAAAACCAACTTTCCCATTGTTTAAGTGAATTTAAAAAAATGTATACGAACGGTTTTGCCCCCAACTGGTTGTTGTCGAAACCTCCAATGTACAACCTTAAACTGTTACCATAGTTACCGCACAATATCGTAAATAATGCTCTAGGTTTAAAAATGAATGAATACCATATACTAAATAAATGAATTCGATAAATAGTATCAAACCTTGCTTCACAAATGGACAATGCGATAGGAAAGTGAAAAGATACTACAACACAACACAAGGGACAATTAGAGAAAGAAAAACAAAAGTGCCGAGAAACGTTTGCAAATGAAACAGCGCTTTCACTTAGATAACAGAAAATTCCAAGGAAATTCAATTTCTATTTTATCATTTAATATTGTGATTCTGTCATATGTATATACATATTTATATTAATTGTAATAATCAAATAGAAAGTAACTGATATTAATTTTTTTGCTAAAACACTTGTAAATATTTACAAACTTGCCTATAGTAGTACTTATTTATATTTCTTGAGAATGGACATTTCGGAAGATGTGTCCCATTGTCAACTCAGACTGTAACTGATCTCAAGGTTTTCGTAGGTTAGGGTATTAGGGTGGGGGTGAGATATATGGTGGGGTGGGTGTACTTTGTGAGTATTAGAAGTTATGATGTCAAAACGTATGTGTGTGTGTGTTATAATTCAATTGTGTGTTGAGTATGTGTGTAGGGTGTATTTTAAAGTGTCTGTATATTTCGTATTGTTCGGTTGTGTAACATTGTTTATTTTAGTGTTGTTTATGAAGAATTCATAATAGGACTCTTTATATCCTCTTCATGATCATGATAGGGAGGAGTTCTACTTCAGTTATACTTCTATAAGTCACTAGTGCTACCATATCTAATATCTCTCCTACTACTACACTGAGCAAACATTGTGTGTGAAAAACTCAGTTACGCTACATTCATAGTGAAAAGTTAGCCAGTTACAAGAGTCTTTATTTAAGATTCATAGTAATAGTAGAGTGACTAGTGGCTGGGAAATGCTTGTCTTGAGCTAAACATGAAGTGGCGACTGTAGGGGAGGAGCAGCCCCTCTGAGTCATAGATCTAGTGTTCCTAGTATTCCCCTCTTTGACCCCAATGTTTACTTTGTCCAGTAGTATATGTAGTACATGGGGGAATTTCAAAAATCTAACTTAATCATACCTATTTTCACAGTCTTTTCTTACACTTCTTATTTAATAATGATCATATAACAATTTAACAACTAATTTATACCATCCGAGAGTGTGCTTGAAACCTTCTGAGGTTTAAAACTTAGCCCCCTTTCCATTGTTCTTCCTTGATTTGTTGAGTGTCCTCCCTCTTTAAGAAGATTTAACCAATCAGAATTCTATATTGAATTTTGAATCAATGTAACGATGTTTCAACGATTTCTCTATTTGAAATTTATCAGTTATTAGAAGGTTTTCTCCCTACTTTAACGATGTTTTTGACACTAACAGATGTTAAACTTTCTCGCGCTTAATAGTTCCATTTTGATAAATTTATGCACGCTTCTATCGCTTGACTGTCCCTAACTTCTGATTTAAAATTTTAAGGTGCCATTAAATTAGTTATACCTTCATTGTTGGTATTTTGTTTACAATCTCTTACTTTAGACATAGTTGGATATAGAGTTTTACTATTTATTTTAAATCAGACCTACAACATATTTATGTATAAAGTGTTTATAAAGACATGTATTATTTCTAATCCAAGAGAAAAATTGGATTAATTACGCCCTATACTTTCAAAAACTACTTGCTATGAAATTCCATTAACTAATAAAAATCAAGCTTTTTATCTGTTTTAGCAAAGTATATGGATATGGAAGTACAGCTGGTCGCCATAAACTCAATGCATGTATTTGCAGCCTCCAGGGATAACTTCTTGTTGTGGCATTATATAACTCCTAAGTCTCATTCTACGCTGGGTGTAGCTGGTAATGATGTAGTACATAAATATGTATTTGAGTACATGTCTCTTCCTTCCCTAACATTACAATATTTTCCTTTGTTGATATGTTTCAGAATGACTCCATTTCATAAACTTAAATCGCACTGTTTGACCAAATCTTGAGTTTGTCTTTATGTACTGTTAGCCACGTCCCCACCACTTGCAGACCTCACTTCCCTTACTGTCAAGATTTTGGGCAAACAGTACGATTTAAGTTTTGAAAATGGAGTCATTCAGAAACGCTTCAATGAGGAAAATATTGTAGTGTTAGGATAGGAAGAAACATGTACTCAAATATATAGAAATATTCCTGATAGAAATGAAGATGAGTATATTAAGAATTTTAATACACAATTCAATAATTGTGTATTAAATAATATTATTAAAGAATTAATGTTTTCTTGCTTTTAACTAATTTTGGAACCCTGAATATTTTGTAACAAATCTTTCAAAACTTATATAAAATTTAAAGGATGACTAGAATAATAAAATTATCTTGGATCTGTATTGATAAAATAGATACATACAAAAATAAAACTTAAGCACTGTTAAGATTTTAAGACAAAAGCTTTTATTGCCAGTCAGATTAGATCATTATAATTTATAATTAGCTAATGATTCTGTTCATAAATTGATTAGTTACAGATACGTACTAAATTATTTATCTGAGTAAATTTTTTTTTTGATTTATTATACTACCAAACAAAGTTTTTATTATTGCAGTTTATAAAAAGTGTTAATACAAATTCATGAGTGAATGTTGAGTTTAGTGAGAGATGAGACAAATTACGAGAAAAATATATTTGATTAATTTTAAAAATATAATCTAAACTGTCTATATTTATGCAGTTTATTTTATAAATTTTATCTTCCATCTATGCTTGTAAGATAAAACTCGGCTCTATCTACTAAAAATAAAATTTAACAACTCTCACAATAGTATGTAATGTTTAATTGAATGCTTTTCACTCTCCACACCAACCTCACTGATAATTAGCTACAACCAACATGGATAAACCATGTTTTACTTGTTTTGAAATTAGGAATTGTCATTCCCCTTGGAGTACTGGTTAAAAAAAAACTACAGTAGAACTTCAATTATCCAAATCAATTCAGACCAGACTCTATTCAGATAGTTGTATATTTTGTTTAAGAAAAGGTGTATTTTAAGTAAATACTATATGTAACATGCAAATGTGAGGAAAAACTTTTTTTATAGTTTCAAAACATCTAAGATCTTAGCATTTTCACAAAGAATCAGACCTGCAATCAGGTTTCCTATAGAACGTTGTTGGAAAACCCATTTGAAAACGGCGTTTTTTAAGTCTTAGTTTTTTGCTGCCGTCATTGATTTTCATGAAGAACTTTCATCATCAATTTCAAGCACTAAACGAAGTTTGAAAGTGTAGGTTTGCTTCTTTTGGATCTCTGAAGTTGTTAATTGTCCAACACAGTATATCTCAGCTAACTGTTTACCCATAACTCATTTATTTGATTGATCTATTACTTTTAGTTTATCTGCTAAAAATAAGCCAATTCGTTTTTTTAGAAGCCATGTTGAACAATAAAACTCTCTTACAAACAAAACATAGGACCCATGCGAAAGAGTTAGACATACTGACTGACTAATCAAAACAATTAGTGATGTCCTGGCCTGCCTCCTGGCGACTGATGACAGCTAATTTCACAGAACTGATCTGAAACGGGGAGAAATAGCACATGTAAACAGACTCATTAGTTTTCAAATAGCAGTACGTTTCCATCTAAATTTTTTTCTGAAAATCTGTAGTGATTGGGATACTAGGAGCCTGGATAATTGGTGTTCTACTGTATCAAACACTTCAAGATATTGAGTTTTTCTTATTATTCACTCATAATGTTTAAAAAATCAATTGAACTCAGCTGTTAAAATAATTAAAATATTTCAAGTACAATTAAACAATATTTGACTGAAGTGGTATAAAAACTTCCTGCAGTGAAAGAAGACGGAATCAGTATATAACTTTGCAGGAGATTCCTTTAAAGTTAACAGTAACCATAATGCAAGATTTTAAATTTTTGTAAAAACAGTTTAGAAAATATTATGTCATACTTCATATTTAAAGTAGTAAATTATATAAATTTATCACTTGCACAGTTAAACATATTGCTACATATTTTTCTTCTTCTTAAACACTAAATGACAATGTCCGTTTCATGAGATATGTTCCTTATAAACGCGCACCATAAATATTTTCTTTATAAAGATATTTCTTTATCTTTCCCTTGGAATCAACATTCAATGTTGATTTACAAAGTCTCTGTGTATTTCAGGAAAAAAAGAATTCTGTTCCTCTCAACATACCCATTAGCAACACTTGCTTTTTTTAATCATATAAACAAAAGTAACATCTTGTATCAGCAAGTGCTTACATATTAGTATATTACAGAATATGTATAACGTCTGTCTTATAAATACATAAACTGTTCTAGTATGGCAGCGAAAACACAAAGTGTAGACCCATTCACTAGCTTGCATATGGCCAGTTAGTATTTTTCTGAATGCATACTGTGCCAGTTCTGTTTATTCCTTTGGGCATGTTTTTACTGTTCGCTGGGATGAAGTTTTGATGAAGTCATGGTAAATATTACTGAAAGCTTGGTGAAACTTTAGAGAAGTTTGAGAAGAGCTGTTAAGGTAATACTGATATATTAAGGGCTGTTTAAGATGAAATTCTTGTAATAAACCATTTATTTTTAAGTGGACTAAACATTTTAAGGTGCTCAAGAATATGCCAAAAATATTGCAAGGGCAGATTGACCTTTAACCTCCTATGTTGATGAATCCATTGATCGTGAGTAATTGCTCAAAACATTGACCATTGCCCTTATCAGTCACTGAAAAACAGTGGAATATCTCAATTGAATTTCATTTAGGTAAATCAATAGTAAACACAATCGTAAACATTGTATTGAAAAAAATACAAAATTTGAGCCCAAGCTGCAGATTAAGCATACAAAATTGAGAAGGGTTGAATGTGATGCTGACTGGAAAAATTGGGTTAAAAACAATCTTTTATTCATAAATGACCTTAAACATATAGGTAATTTAATGAGTGCCTATCCTGAGCTTCAACAAAAATTTTATTTATTATTCAGTGATTTTGTCAACCTACTTTTAGAACAATAAGCAAAACAAAACTACTCGCACAATAATAACAGCATTACATTCAGATGATTACTTGGCTTATTAGCTTTTAGGGGTTTGTGAGAGCTAATGGAATAGGGTTTACGTTGCATCATAGCTGCCATATTGGATCACTTCAACTATTATTGGATTAAACTAGTAAACTAGTAGCTCAAATTGAAAATATAAACAAATAATATAAAGTTAGTAGTTGTAACTTTGTTTACAATTTTTGTGTTAGGCTCTCGGCACCGGAAAGAACGCCTATATCATATAGATGACACCCCTTCCGGTGTAGCAGAAGTTATTCAAGACCTTGATCGCACATTTCAGGTAAGATTATTGTATTCTTCTCAGATTTTCACAATTTATAAACCTTTCATAACGTGTATGTAATAAAAGAGGTTAAACGTTTAAAAATTCAAAACTAGCTCTTTAATTGTCAAATAGCTTCAACATTTTAATCTTCGTAATTATGTATTTCATACCATAAATCTAGCTTTTTATTTTCATGAATTGTTTGCAATAAAATTCCAATGAATATTACTGTTGACCAAGGAGTATGTTACTAACTTATTTTTTTATACTAGAAACATATATGCAACTTAATATTGTCTGCAATAATTTATTCTGAAAGTATAATTATGACACCTAAATTATTTTGTAGATGATAAATCACCAAAAACATTACATTATAATTCAATATAAATTAAATAACTGCTATCCCTTTTGATAAGAATCACAGCATCATTAGGTGGTTACATATATACTAAACTAAGATTAAAATATTAGAGGTAGATAGAAGCCTACACACTTTCTTACTAACCGTTTAAAGGGCATTTCTTCACCAGTGTTTCAGAGCAGTAGAACAGTATTTGTTTAAAAGACCTAAAGAACAAAAATAATTTTGAACAATCAACTTTATTTAATATTAAAATTTAAAATTGTTTGTACATTTGTATCAAGTCTTGGTGTTAGAAAATATACAAATAAAAATACAAATAAACAACAAAACACACAAATACAGGAACAAGTTATTAAACATACATTAATTAATACAAAATCTAAATTAAATTTAAACATGATAAACTATTACACTCGTGGATTATAATATCTATGATGACCAGCAAAACTTTTATGTTTGAAATTGAATCTACTTGCTAAACTTATAATTTAAGTGAATTAATAAGAAAACCTACTGATACAAATTTTCTTTTTATTGCTCTAAACAATTTTTTGATATTTGTAATGCTTTTATGTGATGTTTTGTCAATGCATGCGAGTATATAAAAATTCTTATGTTCCTCTTCTATGTTATTTTTGTTTTTGAATTTTTTCTAATAAGGTGTTTCAAGAACGAATGTCAATAATGTAGGTGTAATTTGGAAAGCTAACAGAAAGACAAGTACCATATGAAATAATGACAGAATGGTTGATGGGCTTTAGTGACAGAATGATCAAAAGTAATTGAATTGTAATCTGAAATAATGCATCACACCCTCAAATTAAATAAAGCAATGATGAAATATGATTTTTACATCTATACACTTTTTCTCATTTCCAAACGTTGGGTCGGGGTATAATCCACAATTTTAAAAGTGAATATAAAAAAATCATGCTTCCCCAAATTTTATCCAGTATGGAAAATTGTCAATGCCAGCAATTTTATTAAATCCATAATTGTTGTTGGATGCTGTTTTTATTAATTGTATCTTGTGTGAAAAAAGTTTAAAAAGCCACACTAATTAACTGTTGTAGAAAGGGAATTTTTTAAAAGGAAATGTAATCACATTTATAGAAGAAAATTCTGAGGATGAAATAATGGGATTACTAGATGATGTTACTGATGAAGTATCTATTGAAAATTTTATAAACGTAAATGAAAATTTATGTTCGGAAGAAGACCATGATGGCATTACGACATTAATAACAACTGAGGAAGATGATGAACTCAACGATTATGACATAATTATGGGATTCAAACCTGTAGCTAACCAATTCATTTTAGTGACACTATTAAAAGAATCAGTGAAATGAAAGAATTTCTTTCATTAAATAAAGACGATAGCAGGTAATTTACTGAAACATTTGCGAAAAAAGCTTGCAAATCTTAAAGAAAATATCAGCGAATAACGAACTTTTTTTAAAACTAAAAATATACATATATATTTAAGCTCATAAATTTAAAATTAATAAATTGTTTATGTATTTTACTTTATTATAAATATATTTCAATTTTATTAAATGATTGTATCTTGATAGAGGTGATTTCCCAAATATTCTTTGAAAATTATTTAATAACTTACCAAATGCAAATATACTTTAAATTCTTGAATTTTGTAGTCCATTACGTTCGGTGAATCTTATTAATCACTTAAACAATAGTTTATGACTATCCGAACTTTATATTTAGTAAATTTGTTAAAACTTACTGAGACAGAACTTTTTGTGATCGCTATTTGCCGATCTTCTTCAGTGTTCTGCTTGGAGATGTTGTGTCAAGCGGTGACGGTTTTAAAGGTAGGTTTTCGATAGTATCAATGAGTATGTGTGATTTGTATTGTGTTTGTTCGTTTAATATGTTTGTATTTTGTGTTTTTGTGTGTCTGTAAATTTCATATTGTTCTAGTGTGTTGAGATATGTACGGATGTAACAAATTCTACATTGGACAAACAGGTCGCAGCTTTAAACAAAGAGTCGAAGAACACAAACATAACACCAACTCAACATTTTACAATCACTTAAAAGAAACAGGACACAAATACACAGACATTTATCATAATTTAGAAATCCTACACATCTACAAAAAAGGGCCACATCTCAACACACTAGAACAATATGAAATTTACAGACACACAAAAACACAAAATACAAACATATTAAACGAACAAACACAATACAAATCACACATTCTTTGATACTATCAAAAACCTACCTTTAAAACCATCACCGCTTGACCCAACATCTCCAAGCAGGACACTGATGAAGATCGGCACATAGCGATCGAAAACGTTCTGTCTCAGTAAGTTTTAACAAATTTACTAAATATAAAGTTAGGATAGTCATAAACTATTGTTTCAGTGATTAATACTTTAAATATTGTTTTGCTATTTATTTATGAATTAATGTATTATGTATAAAGTTATAATATATAATAATTCTTTCTTTTTGTTGCAGCCCAACATTAATACCCAGGTAAGTCAAATTTAATTTTATTATTAAATTTAAGTGCATCATGTGTGACTTAGTTGCCTGCTTTTTCTAATGAATTGGCAGGGTATCATAGATTATTATTGATATAAAGAATTGAAATATTTTAAGTTGAAAATAGATCATAATTTTTTCAGAAAGCTTTTTACTTAAGTTTATTCACTCACTGATAACAAAGTTTACATTAAAACTTGCAACAGCCTAAAATTAAATCTGAATTATATGACTGAATCTGGTTCTAGCAACCATGTGTTTGTTTACAACTTTAAAATACACACTCTATAGTAGCAACCACTGCACAACACACAACACCATTATGATCCTATATGTAACTTTTTCATGTATTTAAAATGAGAAAATATGTGTTGATTACAGGCAACAGCAGACCCAATTTGTTGTCTGGCAGTCAGTGAAAAACTTCTTCTGATTGGTCGAGAGTCCGGTGTAATACAACGTTATTCATTACCTCAGGTCGCACTGGTTCAAAGGTACACAGTTTCTTGCCGAGCCAACAGTATATCAATTAATTCAGATTCCTCGTAAGTAACCATTTAACAAGTAATTTGTAATTAAACATTTTGATTTTTGTACTACATTCTTAGATCATTTTATTTTCTCCATTTATTTAAATATTTATTTTGTCTGTTTTTACCCTTGGTTAACAAAACTAGTATAGGTCAAATTTTATAAGCTGGCACTTGGGGGTTGCAGGCCTCAGCGAGAAGTCAAGGATGAGGGGAGGATGAAGGTGTTGCAGGTCAATTTCATAAACATTGATCTTGGACTTCCGCTGACTAATAGGGTTGACACACTATTTTGTTACTTATTAATACATTATAATGTATAGTATAAACAACAACAAATGTAAATAGGCCATTCATGGAAGCATGCTAATAGGATTGTCTAAGGGTTGGAATGGGTAGGCCACAATTTATGACTCGAATGAGGAATAACAACAGTGCCTGATGTTTTCTAGTTAACGAATACACAATTTCTACTTAAGAGCAAGTGCTCGGTAGCTTATAAAATGTTACTAATACTTTAGTTTCCTTGATCTGGATCTCCATGCATCTGAAAAAATGTAAAATGAAATTGATCTAGCTTACATATCTTAATTTGTAAATTTTTCTGTAATTAAAAGTTATAGAGTTTTATACTTTACATAAATGTTTATTGTACATTTAGTTTAGAGTAAAAATATGGACTCTCTTCACTTATGCAATCGGATACAGAAAAGGAATACAATATTAAAGGAATTACTAAAAAATAACAATATTAATTTAACATATAAAACACTTGAAACTGAAAAAAGGCATTATTTACAAATTTAAACAAATAAAATTAAGTAATGAATAAATCCAAATCAAATACAAAGACAATAATTATTTAGTTTAAAGTCACCAAATAAACTTAACGCCAAATAAGTGCAATTTTTACATGTACTGTTAAAACGCATTACAATAGAGTTTCTCCAATATTAATAATTTTACCAGAATCATATCCTCATTGTCCCAGTAAACATTTGGCAGAATTTGGGGACATTTTTTGGGAGAATTAGTGTGTCCCCATCCCATAGACTACCTATGCATCTCATAACTTATATGCTTCTCCTATCTTTCATCACATGTTTATCGTAGTCTTCTCCATGGTAGCCTAGGTTCTCCACTAGGATGTCATGAACCAAACTTTGTGAAGTTTGGGGAAAGTATTTTTTAAATTCAGTAATTGTTAAATGGCGATTTTCAAAATTTATTAAATTAATTTTCAGTAGTAAATCTTCAGTAACCAGGGTCGGTGGACCACTGGGATCCTTGTGGTGAACATTGGTGCGGTCATTTTTAAAATCAATACACCACTGATTCATTCATATTCCTTTTCTATAAAATTCACAAAGTTGGGGATAGATTTCAATTGGCTTCTAGTTTTTGCCAAAAAAAATCTAATCACTAAATGCACTTCGCAAATTGCAGCTTACATTTTAACTAACCACAGTGAGAAAACTAGGAGAGATACAGACCTCCTGATACCATAGCTTGATGTCTACTGACCAGAGGAATATTTTGACACCAAGATGGTGTCTCTAGCTTCCCCCATTACTGCGCTAATCCCAAATGTCTGTTACTTTCAAGAATCACCTTGTATTAATATATTAAGACCACATTCTTTAGAAACGTAATATAGCTACAATATAGCTATGATTGAACAAATTATTCTATTAATGAATTAAATAAGTTAACCTTAAAGAGTAAATATACAACTCATCAACATTATGGAACTAAATTTAGAATGCGATATAATTATCTGTGAAATGTACTAACACAATTCATAACTGTCATGGACCACTTGAAAGTAGCAGTTTGTAGACTTGCTATGAACAATGCAATAATACCTTTCTAACATTATAAAGCAGGGACATGAAGAAATTAAAGCGGCATGTCTCAATCTCGTATAGATCTATATGATTTTTAAATGCTTCCACTTAAAGTGTTCAAACTAACACAAAATGACTGTGTTTGAAATATTTTAAATGAGAAAATGAGAGAAAATGCTATTGTATTTAAAAGAATAGTAAATTAATATTTGAAAGCTTAAACCTAACTTGAATTATTAAAAATAATTAGTTGGATTAAATAGTAATATAATCGTTAGGTGTATAATAATTGAATATAATTTATATATTTTTAGTTATGAAAATAACAATTATATAAGTACATTTTTTGTTGTATAAAAGAGAATGTTGTTTAAGAATAACATTACTAAAGTTATAGAATTATCTAATTATAAATTATAATATTTGTAAATATTATAATGGTGTCTCGTATTGGTTTTGAATGGGATATATTTTTCTTTAAAAATTTATTTAATGAAGACTGTTTAACTCTTACTGATTTCATAATACAGTAGAGCGTGGAAAGTCCAGATTAATTGGGACCGCGACCGATCCAGACTACTGATTTATCTGGATTTTCAAACGGTCTCTAAACTACTGGGTATTATTGATATTTCATTAACTATAATCTATTTTAATGGGTTTTAATGAGGGTTTTCTTCGTAAAAGGAACAAATGTTTTAAAACACGTCAGCAAGTAAGCAATGACATATTCACTTAGTTAAGTGTTTTTAAAATTAGTTTAGTCAGTGAATTCAAGATGATTACATCAAGCAACTTCAAATTTTATTATTTTGCTGATTGGTTACAACGCGTGTTATTCGTTAATGTGCAGAACATAAAAATCTAAAAAATTTAAATCATGATTAACTATACTGTATGTTGCAATTTAAATTTAGTTATGACTTATTTTTTCAGAATTGGTTTATCTTCTTTGCATTTATAATTAAAGATAACACCTAGTTTAGATATGTATTGCATTAAAGTGCACGCTAAAAACACGGTCCGGATTTGTAACGTTCTGGATTTTCAACATCCAGATTACTGATGCTCTACTGTAGTTTTTTTTATTATGTTTAAATTAATAACATTTTTTAAATTTAAAAATCATGTTTATTGAAATACATTATTAATTTATTTTTAACATATGAAAAATTACAGCTTATTCAATTTGCTTTATTTACAGCCGGGCAGCAATAATTGATGCAACAGGAGTCTTGACTCTCTTAGAGCTGGAACTTGGATCTGGAGAAGATGTTAGTGGCTTGGAGAGAAAGGATGTGTGGGCAATGGTTTGGGCTTCTGACAATCCTCAGCTGTTAGCTATTATGGAAAAAACTCGAATGTATGTTCTGCGAGGAGTGGATCCTGAAGAACCAATTCTTAGTGCTGGATACATTTGTTCCTTCCAGGTAAAAATAAACAACATCTACAATTTAGCTTATGGAAACATTTTTGTGTGTGCTGAATTAGAAATTAAAAACTTTTATTTTATAAAAATAATTTTTCGAATTCCCTAAATTATTCTGTTTTTTAAAAATTTATTTGCATCAATATAGATGTGTTTATTTGTTTAATGGATTTACATTTATAGTTTGTTTTATGGTTTAATGAGTAACAAGGTAATATTACTAAAAATCAACCACTACAAGAAAAGGTACTATCACTACAAATACTTTTCTGTCAGTGTCATGTCGGATTTTACTTCCCTAGTCTCCTCATTCATAGTTATATGGAATTTCATTTATGTTTATAGTTTGTTTTATGGTTTAACGAGTAACCAGGTAATATTACTAAAAATCAATCTCCACAAGAAAAGGTACTATCACTACTAGTACTTTTCTGTCAGTGTCATGTCGGATTTTACTTCCCTAGTCTCCTCATTCATAGTTATAAGGAATTTCATTTATGTTTATAGTTTGTTTTATGGTTTAACGAGTAACAAGGTAATATTACTAAAAATCAATCTCCACAAGAAAAGGTACTATCACTACTAGTACTTTTCTGTCAGTGTCATGTCGGATTTTACTTCCCTAGTCTCCTCATTCATAGTTATAAGGAATTTCATTTATATTTATAGTTTGTTTTATGGTTTAACGAGTAACAAGGTAATATTACTAAAAATCAATCTCCACAAGAAAAGGTACTATCACTACTAGTACTTTTCTGTCAGTGTCATGTCGGATTTTACTTCCCTAGTCTCCTCATTCATAGTTATAAGGAATTTCATTTATGTTTATAGTTTGTTTTATGGTTTAACGAGTAACAAGGTAATATTACTAAAAATCAATCTCCACAAGAAAAGGTACTATCACTACTAGTACTTTTCTGTCAGTGTCATGTCGGATTTTACTTCCCTAGTCTCCTCATTCATAGTTATAAGGAATTTCATTTATATTTATAGTTTGTTTTATGGTTTAACGAGTAACAAGGTAATATTACTAAAAATCAATCTCCACAAGAAAAGGTACTATCACTACTAGTACTTTTCTGTCAGTGTCATGTCGGATTTTACTTCCCTAGTCTCCTCATTCATAGTTATAAGGAATTTCATTTATGTTTATAGTTTGTTTTATGGTTTAACGAGTAACAAGGTAATATTACTAAAAATCAATCTCCACAAGAAAAGGTACTATCACTACTAGTACTTTTCTGTCAGTGTCATGTCGGATTTTACTTCCCTAGTCTCCTCATTCATAGTTATAAGGAATTTCATTTATGTTTATAGTTTGTTTTATGGTTTAACGAGTAACAAGGTAATATTACTAAAAATCAATCTCCACAAGAAAAGGTACTATCACTACTAGTACTTTTCTGTCAGTGTCATGTCGGATTTTACTTCCCTACTCTCCTCATTCATAGTTATAATGAATTTCATTTATGTTTATAGAGGACTTTTTCTTCAAGTCTTTGTACAAAAATTAATTTTTACTTAAAGAATTTAAATATTCTATGAGCAGATTTTATTACTATTCTTTTCTTTACAGGATTTAGAAATCCGAGCAGTATTATTAGATGAAATAATACAGTCCGTTGAACGACCAAATCGTGAACAACACATTTTAGATTTAGAGGTGAAATCTCTGCGTGACACTAGACAGTTATTAGAGAAAGTAGGTATACCAGAAGCAACTGCATTTATTGAAGAGAATCCTCATCCTCGGCTTTGGTGAGTTATTTTACTATCTGTATTTATGTTAAC
Source organism: Prosapia bicincta (assembly GCA_036971475.1). Taxonomy (NCBI): domain Eukaryota; kingdom Metazoa; phylum Arthropoda; class Insecta; order Hemiptera; family Cercopidae; genus Prosapia; species Prosapia bicincta. Next base: position 275,923,750 of record JBAIZL010000001.1, on the reverse strand, counting down.
ATTTTTATTCATAATAAATGGACTAATTTTATTTGAAAAAGTTTAAAGAAAATCAACTGTTGGGATGATATCAGTGATATACTTTCTCAATGTATATTGCATTGGTGACATTGCAATAGTAAGATGGAGTTCTGGTCACCAGATATTTGCGCGAATATCAATTTATATAACCACATAGTTAGGAAACTCACAAAAGCTTCATAAAAGATAAATTCTGTTCTGAAAATATTACATTCACTTTTCTCTTCTGCATTAACTAGAAAAATATTTATTAATCCAGGCAGTTTATACATCTGTCAATAAAAGGTTAAGATATTAACTGAAACAATAGCTTGATATCCTGTGCCTGATAATTTATTACCTATTGCTTTACCAGTGTCCAATGATGAGGATGCAATTTTTATGATTTCTACATCATCAACAATGTTGCGAATACATTTCCTGTTTGACATTGTAATAACTGCACTCTGTATTTATGTCGTTTCATGTATTTTATTCTTTGCTAACTTTTATAATATGAGAATTGTATGGAATAATATTGAGCAGGATGTTCACTTGCATTAAGGAAAGCCAGTGCATTTTAAATACTTACTGTAAACTTAAGAATAATAGTTTGCAGTAAGCCTTGCTTAAAATCAAGAAGTAACGAGGATGAAACTTTAGTTGTAAAAGATTTAACTGTGTGGGTTAATTTTTAAACACATTGACTGCCAACCAGTTTTTCGATAACGTTCAAACAGAATTTTTTGTTGTACAATAATTGTTTGTTGTTTTAAATAATGACAAAAAATAATATTTTTTCTTCTAGTGTGTGTATTGATTTAAACTAGTTTATTTTATAATGTCGTTAAACACCGGTGACCGTCGTGGCTCGATGTAAATATTTATACTACGAGGCACCGTATCGGTCACGTTGTCGGGCTTACTACCCATTCCCCGTTCAAGGCAGATCTTCCAAATGAATGTAAAATGTTAACATTTTTATTGTATTTTTTTCAATATAAATTCAAGTATAAATATATACTATAATGTATTTTCACAATATTGCAGATATTTTTAAACAATAAATATAGCTACTAGATTTTTCTCATGTATTTTAAAGATACACAATTTCAATTTTCAGCATAATTGTTTTTTTTGTTTGAATATATTTTTTTCTAAAATAATTAGATTGTAAATATATTCTGAACATTATTCTTAGATTTATTTTTGTATTGTTTCAATACAAGTATGTTTTAAATAGATCTGTTTTTACAAATTTTATATGATCTTATAAATTTGAGGTAGATTTAAATTAAAGTTTTTAGTTTCTAACTTTCGAATTGTTTAGTTTTTTAGGTGAATTTTTTTAATGATCAAGTAAAATGTAACACTATTCTAAAACGAAATGTATACAAAGTATACAAAGTTCTACAAAGTCGTTTCAATAAAAACTATTTCCCTCTAATATCTCCTTGTAATTCTGAACGTCTAGTTTCCCAATAATTATAGTCGTGTAAGAAAAAAAATTAAAAATTCTTGTGAACGCCAAGTTGCAAGAACACACACAGAGGCCTTGTTCTGATACCTCATATGGTTAAATTCACTGTGATTGTGCCTGAAGCCTTGTTCTGATACCTCATATGGTTAAATTCACCGTGATTGTGCCTAAAGCCTTGTTCTGATACCTCATATGGTTAAATTCACCGTGATTGTGCCTGAAGCCTTGTGTGATGATCTAAAGTTAGGTCTACAGTGTCGGTCACCAGTTAAATCATACAGAAGTTTTGAACCTAAAAAGAACAATTAGGTTGCAGTTAGTTATCTTCTATCTCTGCTTCAAAAAGACAGAGAAAAAAGATAATTTACATAAAAATCTGAAGTACCTACTACTAAAATATACTACATACTAATTAACCGCTCAACATTTAACTCGGAATGTTTGTTTCTGCTTGTGTCATGTGTTTCACAAAGCGATAAAGATTGATAATGTAAACGCAGACGTAGATAATGCATATTGTCACGTCTGAGACTATTTATAGCCGAGATTAGCTGACATTTGTTTACTACAATCTTACAATGACACATTAGGTTTTCGGCCATCCTAGCTTTTTGTCAGTGACTCATATTTACAGTAGTCTTTTCCCACCTCGAGTAGGACTATAATGGTTTATTCTTGCGTTAGCTCAGAAAGCTTAGTTAATTTTAATGATCGTTGTTTTTACCAGATATTTTGCCATGTTAAGTGGTTAAAACTAAAAAAAAAACATTAAAATATATAAAAGTTAAACCAAATTAAATCTGTTCATAAAACTCCCTGAAGCATTGTTTCAGTTGAAACATCAAAAAGTTAACTTGGGATGGTTGGATTTTTAAAAACTCAGCCACAATGTTCTCCAAACTCTTTGGAATCACTGACGTAAAAATAAAACCTTTATACAAACACTTATCGACACTAGAGAAGTTTCAATTAGCCTGGGTGAGAGTGCCGGTGCAATCGGCGTCTCTCAGAAGGGAAGCGGGGAGCGCATTGGCACGCTTCCAGTGCCTCGTAAGAGAACCCAGAGCGTGTCGGTACGCTAGCCGTGCTGAACGTGTTAACAGAATTTAATTGGTTAAAATCCTACCTAATATTTTTTTAAATGTATACATTAGTCTGCTGCAAAGAAATAGAACAATTTTACTAATTTTATAAAATAACAAGATCTATATGATCAATATGAACAAAAAGTTTATATTCTATAGTAATAATGAAATTTATATTTCTTTGAAGATGTTTTTCATTCTGTTTATTTATTATTTTTTTTTCAGGAGACTTCTAGCTGAAGCTGCTGTGAAGAAGTTAGACCTGGCAACCGCAGAAGCAGCTTTTGTTCGATGCAGTGATTATTCTGGTATCCAACTCATCAAGAAACTCTCAAATGTTACTAATGATCAGCTAAAGCGTGCTCAGATTGCTGCTTACTTTAACGATTTTAATGAGGCAGAGAAACTTTATCTAGAAGCTGACCGAAGGTAGCTATCAACTTAACTACTTTGTTTGATTGTTAATGTTTAACTTGTAATTTTTTAAAACGGAATTTACCAGAATACATTTGATGTTGAAGAAAAATGTTTAAAATATGACTATTGTTGGTTTTGACACCTAATTAGTTGAGGACAAATTAATTGAAAGCTTACTAAGTCTTTACCCCGGAGGACCACCCGTTGGTACAACGGGAAAGGAGTTCAATTATAACAATAATCCTGAGTAACAACATCAATATTTAGAATGAGATTAGCACTAAGCCTTATCAATATACGGCTCACCCAGATTTGCATACTTTAGTCTTTCAAGCAATTCCAAGGGCTGTTCGCAATACCTGTAACACCTAATAGGGATTAAATATATTAAAGCACATGAGTTCTTAAGGATGATAAAGTTTACATACATAAGAAATTTTATATTATTACACTCGCGGTTGGTACAGTGTTTAAGTTATAAGGAATATTGCTTAGAAACAACGCACTGTTATATTATAGCCAAGTATAGTGAACGACAAAGCTTTGTTACAATGAAGCACCATGAGGCAGTGATTGCACCATATTTCATTGAACAACGGAGAAAGATGGCGGATTAAGGTTAGAACTTAAAGACGATTTTCACTGAATTTAGAGCTATTATTCTCTTCCACTATTATGCGATCTGACGTTGTTGAGGTTTGAAGTCCTTCTTGCGAGTAGTTTCATGATGAGATCCTTTCTGGTGTTAAAACTTAAGAGTGAACAAGGAGAAATGTAGAGCAGTCCACCATCTTAGCTGCACCAGTGGTTTGTGGGAACACTATGGCGGTCAAGAAACAGAACAAATTGAGCCCTATCTAGTGTATAAAACTGTGAAACTGATAACAGCTGTTTTATATAGCGGCAAACACTCATTCACAACACACATTCAGAATCTAAAGCTGTAACAGGTTAGGTACAGTTCTTAACAACCATGTTACTGTTTTTTTAGAAAATGATTGATAATATGTCCACAGGTACGGTTAGTATTTTGTGCAGCATTTATAATGTATGTTAAACTAAGTATATTTTTTGTAATTGTGCAAATTTAATTAGGTTGGAATATAATAATTTGAAGACTAAACTCATAATTTAGTAAATTTATCCAAAATTTACTGAGAGATTTTGTAAGTGTCATTTTGTTTGTATAATTTTGTAGAGTATATGTGTTCTATGAATCTACAGTGGCACAAGATATGCCATCCTATTTGTTTCATAATAACACAATTATTCAGGAAAAATATGACCTAATGAATCACATGTCCAATATGTCTGCCATTTTGTTCCACAACTTATTGAAGTCGCTTTTGTGCATTTTTGATGACTCTCCTACACAAATCTTCTACAGTGATATCCTGAGTTACACTACATTTTCAACTTTCTGCGGCACACATTTTCTTTAAGGAACCCCCCAACAAATTCAAATAGCTACTCTCACAGTGTTACAGATCTATTAAGAAAATTTAACAACATAAACTTAAGAAATTATTAGCAAATTTTCAATTTTATGTTGGCAGGGACTTAGCAATCTCACTGCGAGAAAGACTCGGAGATTGGTTCAGAGTTGTTCAGTTGATGAAAATGTCTACAGGTTCCTCAAGTGCTCAGTTAGAGGCAGCTTGGAACAATATAGGAGATCATTATATGGACAGAAATCAATGGTAAGCTATTCTGAGTAGTAACAACGTTAAAATGGGTTTTTGAAAATAAAAATACAGCCCTTCTGTAACCCTTTGATTAGCAACATGTGCCTGCCCTGATATGGCCCCTGAAAGCAACATATTTTTGAAAGATTTTTACACTTTTTTTCTAATATTTTTCTTTTTTTCTCTAATTTTTTAAATTATAGTAATATTTGTTAATATTTTTTTAAAAAATTCCTTATTTTTTCATGTTAATCCAACTTTACCTTACGTTTACTGACAATTTCTTTGCTAAAAATTATCTGTTAATCTTTTTTTTATTTGTAAAATATTTATTAATTGTAAAATGCTGCATAAACTTCGAAAAGACCTGTAAACACATGGGAAAAACAATAGAGTTTGGACACAAAAGGATTTCTTTATTATTCAATCGCCTATTCATTGTAAATTACCGCACAAACTTTGAAAGGAACTATAAATATGTGGGAAAACCGATACACTTTGAACAAAAGAGAATAGTGACTGTGTACTCTGTGTAGTATTTATTGTTCAGATAGTTGCAAATATTTAACTGAGAATACAGCTTAATACACAGGAAAAAAAGTCATAAGGCAATGCTAATCTGAGAAGAATGGTAGAACATATATATACAGGAATACTTTCGCTGGCTGTAGTGCGATCTCTTGTACTGGTACGTGAATGCTAATCAAAGGGTTGAGGAAAATGTCTATTACACATCATGAAATTTTAGTTTTACATGTATAAATTTGGTAAATGTAACCCAGTACTGATAAACAAAGTTTTTATGGCTGAAAAAAATTATTAAGAAATTTATTAAAACGTAAATTTTTATTAAATTTTTTAAAATTAAACTAAATATATTACGATATAAGCAAACTTAAAATTTAAATAAAGTTTTTAAATACTTACTCAAACACAATATTTTTTACTATAATTGCCAGTTGTCATCGGAGTGTTATGGCTTGTAACACTGGAGACACTGATCATGACTGGAGATCTAGTAAGAATGTTCTTTTATTAAATTTTTAACAAATGTAGTTAAATTTGAACATACTTTTTAAATAAATTAACAACTTGCTAAACTTAAAATTTATTTTAATTTGTGTAACAAACAAAGTTACTACTTCATCATGAAAACTTAGATAAATGAATTAAATTTTAAGTTTGAACAAGTCGTCTACAACATTTTTCTTCTGATTTACCAAATATCAAGATCAAGTACAACAAAATCAATAAATATTTGTCAACTCACTGTAACAACTGTTTTATCTTTTGAAGACACTAAGGTATCAATTAAAAAGTAACTAAAATACCTTTCACAATCTATAATGAAAATAAAATTTAAAGTAAGCAGATGTGTTTATAGTAAGTAGATCAGCTGATCGACAATCTAGAAAAGAGTTAAACAGTTTTGAAAACAATTTGGAAGTTTTAAGAAATAAACTTGTAATTAAAAAAACCATACTTTTATCTTTAAAATTTTAATTTTTAAACTTCAAACCTACTTTTGTTTTGATATACATTTGTTTCTCTCTCTCTCTTCCCTCCTCTATTGAGAAACCTTCTTAACCATTAGTTCACTCGCATATTTTAGTCACCTGTTAACTTTTAGTTTTAATTTGAGTTGCAGCTTTAAAAAAAAGTACTAATCTTCTTACTGGTATCAAAGCAACTTTCTTCACATATGTCCCCATCTCTTGTTAACAAGGCAGACTCTTGTCAATAATTTTATCTTATGTATAGTTTATTATATTCCCAAAAGAACATGATACCCTTTCAAGTCAAAACAGCAAATGAAAAAAAACTAAAATTGAACAAACAAAAAAGAAGAGAACTCTGCTATTTAGATTGCACAGAAGGGCAAGTATTGGAATAGCCTCTGCATTCAGAGGTTAACTATATGATAAGTGTAGCCCAAATAAGTAGTCTGATACTACAGAGCAGAATTCATAGGGCATGGGAAAATTGCCTTTAGCTGATCTACAACCAATTACCATATTGGCTCATTGAAGATTCTGACTCAAGGTATTGTATGTCACCTTAAAAGTTAACTCACCCTTCTAATCGATGACCCAAATCTACAATTTTCTTAACTCAACCGCTATCTTTTTGTATAGCTGAAACATTACTCTTCAAAAACAAAATTAAATTAATCATATGGCATTAGAAATGCTAAATACTAACCAATAACTAACTCTGAAGTTAAAAGTTCAGAAGATGTAAAACTAGAAGCTAAAAAATGTTATAGCTGGTGTAACTAAAGAAATAATTCTTAAACAAGAAATACATACTCATACAAAAATGTGATGGTTTAGCGATTGCAGAGACAATATGGGAAAACATCAGATTTGTAGAATATCCATTGAAAAACTAAATATTATTTTTTAAATTCTGTAAACTCTGTTGTTTCCTGTATTCTGGCTGCTGCCTGTAGCAGTTACTGCATAATAGAAACGAATCATTTCTGTCAAAGCATTTTTCATTTTAGACTTTTCTCCTTCCTTTATTTTTAAAGTTGGATTTTGGATTGTATGTCACTCCCACTTAAAAAATATAGTAGTTTTTACATCTTTTATCATTAGTTTGCAAATCATTTGTATTAAATAAAACTTACAATTGTTGAGTTGTACATCATGAGGTTTTTGCATAAGCAATTATTTATCTTAGTTAATAATTAAAGTTATCTTATTTATTATTTTAACTTAGTGAAAACTACTACTTTCTAATATTAAATTAATATATTTAAAGAAAACACACACTGAGATATGGGTAGAATATAAAATTTATTATAGAGAACAACTAATATGGAAATAAAAAGTGTTAGTCACATTTTTGTTTTTTTGGTAAAACAGACATGTAGTTTGTTTTCAAACATAAATTTGTTGTCATTTTATATGTTATTTATAAATTACAAAACAATCTTATAATGTTGTTTTTTTATACCACAAACAATGATAATAATTCTTCTTGGATATTTGTCAGGTTATTGTTAGAAGCTACTCATTATTCATATTGATTAGTGGTTTAAGATTTATTTATTTAGGCAACTCAAAATATTTATTCTCATAATCACTGCCTTCAGTAGTTTTTTGTACCATTTCATTTAATGTAATTATATATTAATTGTAACATATGTTATTTCAAATTGTTCACATAGGAATTTTCCAAATCCCCAAGTTTCTTGATAAGAAATGTCAAATTTGTTTCTTCTTGTGGATCAATAACATAACCAACAGTTTCAATATGACTCATGATTTTATAGTTAGTTTTTGAATAGTCAGGATTTGAATAGTTCTCTATCCTTCCAATCAGCGCTTTAGTTCTTATATGAAACCTTTAATGCTGACATGGAAATGTTATTAAATAACGGCAGCTTAGTTGATTAATCCTGCGGATTATCCAACTTGAAGCCGGCCTCGAATTTAAAGGAAGTTTGAAATATCAAGACTTGGAATTTCGAGACCCTACTGTGTTTACATTTTCTGCTAAACTGATTTTCAAATGGTATGGTTTTATTTCAGGGAAAATGCTAAAGAATATTATGATAAAGCTGGTAATGTGGAAAAATTAGTGCAGTGCTATCAGTATCTAGATGATTACGAAGCTCTTGAAGAGACGGTTAGGAATCTTCCAGAGAAACACCCCTTGCTCTTAGAAATTGGGAAAATATTTGTATCTGTTGGTATGTGCAGCCAAGCTGTTTCAACATTTGTGAAGGTGAGTTTTTTTGAAAATTGAAAATACTATCTGTTAACATAGATAAAGTACATTTGATACAAAGTTACAAACATACAGCTTGTATTCTCTTATATGTAGAAGATCGAAATAGAAAGTATAAAGTTAAAATTAAATTGTAATAATTTACATTACTTATTGAAAAAATATTTTTATTTAATTTTTTCATTTCTTGTTTTATTATAACGATCTTTTATTGTTAAAATTTGTTATAGTCAATTTTAAAAAAATATTTCATTTTTAAAAATTTATTTTATTTATATGACAAATATATTTATATTCACAAATATTTATATATAAATGTTTGGTGTATTTAAGTTACTTCTAATACAGTCCAAAGGTGGCAATCAGTTTATTCTTTACAATTTTATCTAACTGGGAAATTTCTATACATGTATGTAAATTTGAGCCATATCTTTTAGGAAACCATGAGTTAGTTACATCTATGAGTTTTCATTTTATTTCTTGTTATTATCTAATTATCAATAAGAGTGTTGCTTTTGAAAAATATTGTATGTATATTAGTGTTCCCCTTTAAGTGCATATATTATGAAGATATCATAACTGTCTTTACTAAAGTCCTTCTGTTATTCTCATGAAAATTATTTGTGTGTTTGTGTGGTGAACATCTATAAGCAGAAAATCCAAATTTTGGACTTAATATTTAGTATATATAGGGATGTAGAGAATATAGAGATGTAGTGAACTTAAATTGAGTGTCACCTCTGTAGAGGATAATTTTGGTGTTCAAAATAAATAAATCTTGACACCATAAATTTATTTTCATACTCGCATATATACCAAGTAAGATTCTTGATAAAGCACATTAAAGTGTAAGTGATAAGTAAATACAAAAAAACAGTGTTGCGAAGTTTTATGTATATATAAAGTTATTATTGTTAATTGTAAACAACTGTTTAGAATTAACAATAATAAATTTCTAAGGTCAGTGCAACAGAAAAATAATGGACAATGTGAAGTATCACGATATATATATGAGGTTAATATATTACTATTGTAAGTAATTTTGTCCACCATTAAGTGCAATAATGGTCAAGTGACCGAAAGGTGCCTCATCACTCAAGGTAAAATTATTGCACTTAATGGTGGACAAAATTACTTACAATAGTAATATATTAACTTCATAAAATCAGTGCAACGGAAAAACAATGGATAACGTAAAATATCAAGAATATATATATATATATATATATATATATATATATATATATATAGATTTTTTGGACTAGGAGACTGACAGACTTACCTTGGTAAGAGTCCACTCTGTAGTCTTGAAATAGTAACACATAAAGGCACTTAAACAATGATATATTTCGACCACACAGTGGTCTTTATCAATCGAAGAGAAAACACAAAAAAAAAAATAATTGTAATCACAGATTGTGTAGAGTAGAAATCAGATGTCACAGATGCACAGATTAAAGATATATATATTGTTTCCATGAACATATGAGTGATTATAGTTTATATAAGTCTGTCAGGGGGAAAGAGATAAGGCTATTTGGAGAAAAAAAAAAAAAAAAAAAAAAAAAAAAAAAAAAAAAAAAAAAAAAAATGAATGGATTTATCTGATGTTGAGGTTAGGGGATTCTCTGGACTTGGTATACCACTGGTATGATAGTTCCCACCTTCTCAGTTCTGAGGGATTGCAATCAGGGGGGAGTGATTTAATTATTTTTGTGGTATAGCAGTCATCAAAAGTTGTGATGTTGTGACTCGCAGCATGTTGAGCTGTTGGTCTATCCATATTCATAATTTTAACATCATGTCTGTGGCCATTCATTCTGATATTCAGACCATCCGTGGTCAGGCCTATGTACTGTGCTGAGCAAAGTTTACATTGTAGCTGGTATATGACATTTTTCGATGTACAATTATGATGACCCTGTATTTTGAAGACCATTTTTGTTGTTTGGCTGTTGAAACTATTTGCTGAGGGGTGTATTGGACACGTCTTGCATCTAGGTCTATTACATGGGAAGGAGCCATGAGGAAGTTTGTGTGGTTTCTCTGCATCAGGGTCTGGTAGTTTAGGATGTACTAGGATGTTTTTCAAGTTGGGAGATTGCTTGTACCAAATTTGTGGTGGATCGGTGAAAAGATTTTTGGTGTGGACGGAAGCTTGAAGAATTTTGAAGCCATCTCTCAATATCTTGTTGAGTTTATGTAGACCAGGATGGTAGTCTGTTATTAAAGACAGTTTATTTTGTTCTGTTTGTGGTTTATGGTGAACCGAGGATTGTGCTGAATGAATTTGGTTTTCAATGAGTTTTTTTGGGTATCCTCTTCTCTGGAAGGCTGTTGATATCTTTCTATTAAAATCTTCCAATTCCCTATCATTCGAACAGATTCTCTTACCCCTGATTGCTTGACTGTATGGAATGGATCGTTTTATGTTTATTGGGTGGTTGCTGTCGAAATGGAGATATTGTAGGTGGTTTGTAGGTTTGATGTGAATTCCTGTGTTGATATTTCCATTCTGGAGTGTTACCTCTACATCCAAAAAGGTGATGGCTGATGTAGATTTCTCCCAGGTAAATTGAAGTGTGGAAAATTGTGTCAGGCTGTCTAAAAATGTCTCAAGTGTTGAAGCACCCTGTGTCCAAATTAGGAAGATGTCATCTATATATCTATACCAACATAATGGCTGGTATAGGGTTAACCACTTCTAAAGGTTCAACCACTGTCATCATGAACAAAGAAGACTACATCAAAGAAGCAAATAAGCAACTGTCAGACATCACAACATACAAAATACTTACAGATAACCCTACTACAGAATTCAACAATTTACTCTCGGACCTACTCAAATATACAGCTCCTGAACAAAATATTTCGGAAATATCTTTAAAATTATTATATAATGAAAACCCCTCTACTCCTCAATTCTATATATTACCAAAGATCCACAAAAACATAATCCCTCCACCTGGTAGACCAATAATTGCTGGCTGCAATTCAGTAACGGAAAGAATTTCAGCTTTCCTCGACTCACACCTTCAACCCTTAGTAAAGAACCTTCCATCACATACCCAGGACACCAATCACTTCATAGATCGACTGTCACAAATATCTGTACCTCTACCCCCGGTAACTATTTTGGTCACCATAGATGTCACCTCTCTCTATATCAACATCCCTCATGCACATGGCCTATCTGCAATAGAGAATTTTCTAAACAAACGCCCAGGCAAGCCTTCTCCTACTACACCTTTTCTTGTGAACCTGACCAGGTTCATCCTCGAGAAGAACAACTTTCAGTTTGAGGGAAGGAACTACCTTCAAATAAAGGGAACAGCAATGGGTACCAGAATGGCACCATCGTACGCAAATCTGTACATGGGATTGTTGGAAGAAAGTTTTCTAAAGACACAAACACACCAGCCATTATGTTGGTATAGATATATAGATGACATCTTCCTAATTTGGACACAGGGTGCTTCAACACTTGAGACATTTTTAGACAGCCTGACACAATTCTCCACACTTCAATTTACCTGGGAGAAATCTACATCAGCCATCACCTTTTTGGATGTAGAGGTAACACTCCAGAATGGAAATATCAACACAGGAATTCACATCAAACCTACAAACCACCTACAATATCTCCATTTCGACAGCAACCACCCAATAAACATAAAACGATCCATTCCATACAGTCAAGCAATCAGGGGTAAGAGAATCTGTTCGAATGATAGGGAATTGGAAGATTTTAATAGAAAGATATCAACAGCCTTCCAGAGAAGAGGATACCCAAAAAAACTCATTGAAAACCAAATTCATTCAGCACAATCCTCGGTTCACCATAAACCACAAACAGAACAAAATAAACTGTCTTTAATAACAGACTACCATCCTGGTCTACATAAACTCAACAAGATATTGAGAGATGGCTTCAAAATTCTTCAAGCTTCCGTCCACACCAAAAATCTTTTCACCGATCCACCACAAATTTGGTACAAGCAACCTCCCAACTTGAAAAACATCCTAGTACATCCTAAACTACCAGACCCTGATGCAGAGAAACCACACAAACTTCCTCATGGCTCCTTCCCATGTAATAGACCTAGATGCAAGACGTGTCCAATACACCCCTCAGCAAATAGTTTCAACAGCCAAACAACAAAAATGGTCTTCAAAATACAGGGTCATCATAATTGTACATCAAAAAATGTCATATACCAGCTACAATGTAAACTTTGCTCAGCACAGTACATAGGCCTGACCACGGATGGTCTGAATATCAGAATGAATGGCCACAGACATGATGTTAAAATTATGAATATGGATAGACCAACAGCTCAACATGCTGCGAGTCACAACATCACAACTTTTGATGACTGCTATACCACAAAAATAATTAAATCACTCCCCCCTGATTGCAATCCCTCAGAACTGAGAAGGTGGGAACTATCATACCAGTGGTATACCAAGTCCAGAGAATCCCCTAACCTCAACATCAGATAAATCCATTCATTTTTTTTTTTTTTTTTTTTTTTTTTTTTTTTTTTTTTTTTCTCCAAATAGCCTTATCTCTTTCCCCCTGACAGACTTATATAAACTATAATCACTCATATGTTCATGGAAACAATATATATATCTTTAATCTGTGCATCTGTGACATCTGATTTCTACTCTACACAATCTGTGATTACAATTATTATTATTTTTTTTTTTTTGTGTTTTCTCTTCGATTGATAAAGACCACTGTGTGGTCGAAATATATCATTGTTTAAGTGCCTTTATGTGTTACTATTTCAAGACTACAGAGTGGACTCTTACCAAGGTAAGTCTGTCAGTCTCCTAGTCCAAAAAATCTAAATAATCTTTACCAACCAAAACTAACCTAAAAATATATATATATATATATATATATATATATATATATATATATATATATACACATACACATATACATTTTTTGTACTAGAGAGGACACTTAACTGACTTATCATGATAGAAGTCAGGTTTGCACTCATAAACACGATATGTATAAACATCATGACATAAAATGATAAAAATTTCTGATCTGTAAAGAAATGTAGATTAAATATGAAACTATAAAAAAAACTCAGTTAGTATAGTCATGTAATGTGAAATTATTGTAGAATGGAGCTCTGCAAGCTGCAGTGGAAGCTAGTGTTAGCCTGAACCAATGGGATCAAGCTGTGAGCTTGGCAGAGAAGTACAATATGTTACCTGAGATAGGACGACTTCTGGACAAATATGCAAACACTTTAATGGGTAAAGGCAGAACTTTAGATGTAGTACAACTATATCGCAAAGCAGGCAGGTTCTTAGATGCTGCCAGGTTACTCTATGAGGTAAGTTAATTTTATACACCAATGCCATATTTTTTGCTGATATCCGTACCATTTTCAATATAAGCGCTAAAGTAAGGACGGTTTTTGTTATTGATACAAAATATTAATTAAATTTCAAATTAAAATAGAAACTACAGGATTACTTTATTGAGTGAAATTTTTACTTAGATAATGTTTGTAATATACAATTAAATATATTCTCACGCCATATCTCAGAGCATCAACCAGGAAGTCTCTTCTAGAATATTTTTGATTTGACAGGATTTGTTATCATTTTTTATTAATGTGCGCTAAATAATGCACATTGAAATACCATAAATATGGGAAAATTTGACTGTAGTGATTTAAAATGACGGTCTCTATTTCCGGAGAAGTTTAAATTTTCTCCTTAGGATGGAAAACATGAAAAGAGAGGCTAAGAATATCTTGTTGATTAGCATCTGAGTTATACAATGATGCTATTAGTTAATATTTAATAAGAAATTGAATGATCTATCAACCATAGATAATGAGTAAACAATCACATTCTCTACATAATAATGTTTTTCAATTCCTCCCTTTAGCTCATGCTCTCCTTATATATATCTTGTACAAATTTTCGATCAATAATAAAATACATTTTTATTCATCCAATTATGTTCAAATAGATTATTTTAACCTCTAGTGGGTGACAATTGATGTTAATACAGTTTTTTCAAATATTTTAATTAAAATTTAAAAACTTGATGTCCCGGTCAGATTCGAAGTAAGGAACCATATGTTTGAAATCCAGCACTTTGGCACTGAGCCAACTTTCCCATAGCTAGAAATCTATTACTTAAAGATGTATATGAAGTTATAAAAGAGAGTTTCTTTACAATAGTGGTAGCATTGCAAGAGGCGGATAGAATGAGTAGTTACAGACCATTATCAGCTTTATAAATTTGAAAAAAAGTGAATAAATAGTAACAAACAAAAATAACAGTCTAACACCATATAGGTGGTACTGTATAGAGACGGAAATGGAGAATTTTAAGAAAATTCGCTTTCTTCCATTTCTCTCTTCTCTACATGAAGTTCAACTGCTACTCCCTTCATTTCTGCCTTTCTACTTTTTTAAGATTAATTTTGTGATTTTGTTCTTGAGTTACATTACAAGCATAATAAAACATATAAGCAAAATACACAAAAATATCCAGTTCACTGCAGAGTTTAAAAACAACAAAACATTGAATTTCTTAGACATCACCATAACAAAAAATCAAAACAAACATGAATTCAACATATACTGCAAGCCAACCATAACAGACACACTGATACATAATTCATCGAACCACCCAATACAACATAAATACGCAGCATTTAAACATTTACTACACAGACTAAATAAAATACCTATGTCTCCAACTAACTACACAGAGGAACTAAACACAATCAAATATTTAGCTCACAAAAATGGATATGACAATTATTTAATAGACAAACTACACAGAAAATTACTCAACAAGAACGGCAACAACAACACAAAAAACAAAAACACGAACACAAACAAATTCATCACCCTCACATACATAAACAAAATCACAAAAATAGCACACCAATTAAAAAAAGCAGGATACAATGTAGCTTACAGAACAACAAATAAAAACCAAATGGCTATCAGACACAGCATTAATAACAATACCAACACATACAATAACCCAGGAGTATACAAACTAAAATGCAACAACTGCAATAAGTTCTATATTGGACAAACAGGCAGATCTTTTGCCGAAAGATATAAAGAGCACAAAAGCGCACTGCACACTACTATTGAATCCACTTTTGCAAATCACCTCATGGACACTAAACACTCATGCAGAAGTATGGAAAATAACATGAGCATCCTCCAAAGATGCATCAAAGGCCATAAATTAAACACACTAGAACAGTATGAAATATATAGACATAGCAACACACATAAAAATGACATCTTAAATGAACAAACACAGCACAGATCACACTTACTTTTCGATCACAACACTTCTAACTTTCAAAAATAATGGTACTGAGGTAGCACAACTGCAGCATCCCTAGCGGCAAAAATACGAGGCTGAAGAAGTCGTAAGACGAAAACGTTTCCTCCAAGTGTAAGTTAACAATTTAACATCTTTTAGTTAACAAAATGTCTGGTCGCAAGTAATAGCAAAAGTGTAATAATAATTAACAACCAGCTCGTCATGAACAGCAACAAGATTTCGCATAATAAAACTCACGTGTTTTATTTTCCCACATATGATTAGATATCATCATGTTGTCTGAAACTACTTTGTCTGAAACAAGCTTTGACATGAAGACACCTTTATCTGTTTACCTGTTGAGCACATCTAGATAATAGTCCATACCTACTATTATCAACAGGTTTGACAATTATGTTTCAAATTTTATTTAGTTTTTAAGGGCGCTCACAATTAAATTTAATTTCTTATAATTTTTCCTTAGCTTAAGTAGATCTCAAACTACTTAATCAAATGTGAGTATCCCTCTGGAAGTTTTGTTACTTCTCTGTTACTATTCTAAAATTAAGGTCACTAAACTAGTGGCCCTTAATAGCATATCTTTAATTTTTGATACCTGAACTGATGTTGCAGATGTTTTTTTAATAACTAATGTACAATCAAATTATGTGAATACCATTGTTAATTGCTTTGTTTTGAGATGACAAGGTTAGTTTAAATTTGGAGTTTGAATGAAAAAATGAGTTCTAGTGTGTTTTAAATAAGAATTAGGTTAGTTTTGGTTGGTAAAGATTATTTAGATTTTTTGGACTAGGAGACTGACAGACTTACCTTGGTAAGAGTCCACACTGTAGTCTTGAAATTTAAATAAGAATTAGTTATTCGATGTCCAAAAATATGTATACAAACTGTAGTAAATCTTAATCAAGCCTTTTTATGGCCTACAATTGATCTTTGGAACCTAACATATATGTATCAATTTCTCTACAAACATTTTATAATATTACTTTTTGTGCTGGATCTTATTATTTAAAAATTTTCCTATTAAGTAACTTTTTTTATGTACAGTTAACCTATAGTTTTTTTCTTAGCATTGCTGATTAATTTAGTAATTTGTTTGATATTATTAAATTATATTACTTCTAACCTTAATAATTGAATTCGCTTTGTTCTTAATATTCAACTTCTCTGGTTTTATTTATTACATTTCTTTTAACCTTTTTAACATAATTATTTTCTTTTTCCACAATTTTTAAACATTACAGTAAATAATATGTCTCATAATGTTTGACTAATTTGTAAGTAATGAACTTATATGAAAAAGAGCTAATAATCAGAGATAGAGCTTATAAATTTAGTAATGGCTATAACCAAAAATATTTATTTTTCAAGTTAGCAGAAGAGGAATCAAAGAAGCGAACCAAACCCTTAAGATTGAAGAAGTTATATGTGTTGGCTGCCCTGCTAGTTGAAGAATACAACAAACAAAAAGTTAATATTAACAGTCCTTCATCTGCTGGTAATTAGCAAATAAGTAATTATTGATAATTAAGTTACATATCAATACACAATGTGTATTAATATTCCTACACTCTTATAAAAATATTTTATTTAATTAATTTCTTTATTCATAATTTTTGAACTACGCTATGTTGTTTATGTTATATTTGTGTTTAGGCTAGTAATTACCCAATTCAACGCTGATATCTTATAAAGTTAATTCTGTTTTAAAATTACTTCATTTGGTAATTAATTAGAATTGAGCATATGCCAATTGTATAAATTAGTATCCAGCTAATTTATTTTTTTATTTGGCATTAAGTAAATTATTGCTAAGGTCTGTTGTTAATGAGTGTTATGATGAAAAATCTCTCAAGCACATAACATAAGTTTTCATTAATTTTTGTAAAAAAAATATACAGGTGTATACAAAATGAATAGACAAGATTTATGAGTCTTATTTAATACGCAGAATATTGTCAACATTTTCATTGGTGTGAAGAAGTAAAACCAATATATAGTACATGTTTACTAGATAAAGCACATGCATTTCTTAATAATAATTAAAGAAGGTTTAGTGGTAAAAATTGTTGTAAAAATAAACCCAGTTAGAATTTGAGGAAGTGGCTCAGAAGTCAAGAGATTAGAGCCGGCTTTGGCACATGGTTTCTAGGTTTGGTCCTTGGTTGGGCCAAAGAAAATGTGATAAAACTTTAATGTCTAATTTCAGCCGATGTGGACTTCAAGATTCAGGGTCATCATAATTGTACATCAAAAAATGTAATATACCAGTTACAATGTAAATTTTGCCCAGCACAGTACATAGGTCTAGCCACAGATGGTCTGAGAATCAGAATGAATGGCCACAGATATGACGTTAGGACCATGAATATAGACAGGCCAACCGCTCAACACGCTGCTAGTCACAATTTCATATCTTTCAATGATTGTTATGCCACCAAAATAATTTAGGCCCTCCCCTTGATTGCAACTCTTCAGAATTGAGAAGATAGAAGTTGTCATACCAGTGGCACACCAAATCTAGAGAATATCCTAACCTCAACATCAGATAACTCCTTTTACCTTCCCCCTAACTTTTACAATTTTTAACAACTCCATTTACCTTCCTTCTGACAGACTATTAATATCTGAGTTAAATTAATCATATTTATACATATAACATATAGTACTACGTCATAAAGTATAAATCTGTGCATCTATGAGATTTGGATGTATAATCTTTTATATACATCTGTGGTTCACTTCAGTCTTTTCTTCTTCTTTTTTGATTGAAAGAGATCATTGTATGATCGAAATATTTCAATAGTGTTATTTGTTTTTTATGTGTGTCTATTTATTTATTTCCAAGAGATTGCAGTTTTGGACTATTGCCACTAGGTAAGTCTGTCAGTCTCCTACCTAGTTCAAAAATTCATGTATACACACACACATGTAAGAAAATATAATTTTTAAACAATATTTTTAATCTGTAGAATTTTTTAAAAATTACATAGTTTTTTATTTCTTATGTTTGAGGTGGAAGAAGTAAAGCAGTATTTGGTGTTGAGTCTGAAATAGTAGTGACTGATAATTTTAAAATGTTGGATACAGCATGGCGTGGAGCTGAGGCTTATCATTTTCTTATGCTGGTTCATAGACAGCTATATCTGGGTAAGGCTCGATGCCATCATTAATTTTGTTAAATATTTCTGTATGATATGGAATTTAAAACAATATAATCTTAATATTAAAAAGTGATAGACCACATCAGAAATGAAAAACTCATTTAAAATGTCGATATCATATCTACAATATGACTAATTATAATAAAATTGTATTAATTATAGAAAAAATATTTATTAAATAAACTAAAATGGTGTTTTTAGTAAGTGAGATCTAGTAAAAACATAAACATAATAAACATTAAATATAGTCCTGTCAAGTAAATGTTGAGTACAAATGTAATTTAACTTTGGAATAATTTTCATATAAGTTTATAAAACATTGTTTTACTACAAATGTTTATTTTAGCACCCTTTTTTTACTATCAATTTACATTTATTATTTATTCTCAAAGTTTACTTATAAGTTTTACCTTTGTAAAAAAGAGAAATAAATGTGCGACTTTGTTACTAATACATTTCTAACCGTTGACGAAGCTATCTTATCCCTACAACAAGAGTTTAGCGGATTTATGGTAATTTACTTTTGCTGTTGCTTCATGAAACTACGTTGTTTTTATTTTGTTGAATATTTAGTCTAATTTACCTTAGTTAACGTGTTATCATTTCCATGCTTCAGATATATGCATACAACTCGTTTATCATATCTAAGCAATTGTTTTTTAGCACAATACAATTTAGTTGCAGTGATCACTTGACATGATGAATTGTCATACCGCTAGATCTCTCTGATTGTGAATAATTTGATCTGCAATGGGTAGAATGTACTTTAATAAATCACATACTTTACTTTTCATTAATAAAATACCAAATTGAAAACGTTCAAACAAGAAATATAAACAACTCACGGATATAAACCTTAATTTTATATATGTTTCAATAACTTGTCATCATCATCATCAGTGATGCTACCCCTAACATATTAGACCTAAGTCACTTGAGCATCACTGATGTTGATAATATAAGTAACTGAAGCGCGTATGAAATTAAAGTTTTATAATTGTGATTTGTGTATATTTCTTGTGTTTATAACCTTAATTCACAATACAGCTCGAATATTGTTTATAAATATTACATAATTGTTTTCTTTGAAGCCTGAAGTTAAATATACCACTGAAGCAGCATCAGTTTCCAAATTTAATAAGTATTTTTAGAAATAAAAGTAATTGAATTCAAGGAAGACTTATTAGTAGACAAATTTAGTGTCTACTAAATGTGAACTTTTTTGGATAAAGTATGTCAGTTATCAAAGTACATTGAAAAAAAAAAACATGGTCATTAAAATGTGTTGCCAGTGTTTGCTGTTTGGACCAACAAAAATATATGAATCTGCATTTTCTAGGATAAACTTTATCATGAATAAATATGATCTCAACTCACTGGGAACTATTTCAACAACTTGATGAAAATCAATTACATGAATTCAGTTCAAAAGTTAGAAAAGTCATTCAAAATAAAAAAATGCCAATTATCTCAATGGGCTTAAGTAAGGGTTTTTTTTAATAATTACTATTTTATCAACAATGTAACTACACACATTTATAATCCTTAAAATTTTAACTTTTATTTGCTAAAATATATAAAATTTAAATTTTATTTATATTGCTAAGTTATAATTAAAAACCCGAAACTCCCTTTTTGTTAAATATTTTATAAACCATTTTCCATCATTTAAGAAGTACTCATTTCGTTTGTTATTTAGTATTACTACTTTTGTGTCACTTTATGTATCAAAGGAACATAACTATTAGAGGATTATAAAAAGCCTATTAATAATATAAAGATGTACAACTTTTCTGCACAGGTCAACAGTAGCTTAAAACTGTTGTTACATTTTATGTTTAAATCAGCAGTAAGTATTGTGTTTTTAACATCATTGCCATATGTCAATTTTTACAGTTAACAGGCTAGGCTTACAATGACTTTTGTATCAAAATTTTAAAAAGACCGAGCAATTTAGTTGATGACCACTAATACAGGCGCGTATCCAAGGGGTGGGGGTGGGCGATCGCCTCCCCCAACCCTCAAGAACTTTGGGTTAAAAATCGACAATATATTATTAAATTAGGACTTTCTATTAAATTAGACTTTTACTTAAGTTAATTCGTCTTTTATTGTAAATAAAAAATAAAATTTTAATTTGAAAATGTGACGCATTCCCTCTGCATAC
Source organism: Prosapia bicincta (assembly GCA_036971475.1). NCBI lineage: Eukaryota > Metazoa > Arthropoda > Insecta > Hemiptera > Cercopidae > Prosapia > Prosapia bicincta. Next base: position 275,902,657 of record JBAIZL010000001.1, on the reverse strand, counting down.
CCTTGTAAACGTCTAAACGTTTTAACAACAGATAGCTCTAGTGAAGCTTAGTCTCGAACATATGATTTTCAATATGTAATTTTGCAAGTGTAATATTCGCAGTTGACTCCGGTATTGTTCGTGTTGGAAGAATAACTACTTATATTAATTAACAAACCATTTTTATAATAATAGCTTATTATGAAATTAATAATATTCTCTAGCCATAAGTGTCTATCGAAACTGGAATAATTATTTATTAAAAAGTCTAATTTGCTACAAATCTTTATCACGTTACCGATTTCTAACGCAAGCGTAGAAAGAACTTTTTCTGTTCTATGTTTTTACACACACTCACACATATTTTATATATATCTATATATATATATATATATAATGCATCGATCGCCCCCCCTCCCCAAAGCAAGTCGCTGTATACACGCCTGTAATACAATGAATTGTGTTAGTGATCAACAGTTAGATCTTACTCTATAAGATTTATAAATAATGTAAAATAATTAAGATAAAATTCTTCTTCACAATTATCAGCCTGGCTGAGATTAAGATATGATGTTTAGGCATTGCAGATTCGGCTATGACAACCGCACTATACCTAAAAAACTATGAAGACATTTTAAATCCAGAAGACATATACTGCATCCTAGCTCTGACCAGTTCAGCATGTAAAGCTTTCGGCACTTGCTCCAGAGCATTCATGAAACTAGAAAGCATGGACATGGTATTTAGTTATATATTAAAACAGAATAACTTATAACTATAAATCAATTGTGGCGTAATGTTTATATGAATAAATAAAACCTCTATACCACAAGTAACTTTTTCATATAATACCTTATGTACATTTCAATTGCATACCAATCATCCTCAGAGGTTTACATATAGTTTACAAATAGTTTGTTTTTTAAATTACCTCTGAGGATGACTGCTATGGAATTAAAATGTACATAAAGTATTAAATAAATGAAAATTTTATTTGCGGTATGGAGGTTTTATTCATGTAAATTAAAATAATTCATGTTTAATATTTCTCATTTACTATTTAAAATACCTAAAGATATCAAATATTTTGTGCATGTTAATATTGTTTTGTTTCAAGAGAAAAGATTATCATTAAACAACATGACAAGGTATATTTACAACACAAAACCTAAGAGTTTTTATAAATGTATAGATTTTTTAAAACTAGATGATGTGCATGTGTTAATTTTTTTATATGTGTACTATAAAACATGGATTCCTTTATGAACCTTAATATTTTTCCTGTATTAGTAAGTTCTGTTTTTAAATGGTCATGGAAAACAATTCTTCTTATTCTGTAGCATAAATAATCAATTGCATTTTAAAATGTTTGAGAAGAATACAAATGTGAGCACAAGAAATGGATTCAATTGTCAAATGGATTCGATTGTGAGTTAATCCGATTGTCAAATTACAGTGAAAGTGTTTATAATATCTTTTCCTCTTATTTTAGCTCTCTATCCCCAATGATAAGTTTTGACAAACTAAGTTAACACTCTCTTGTTTAGTAGAGCTAACTAAAATTTGAAAACTCACTCCAGTTCAGATTTGAAAATTTTGAGTTATTACTAAAGTTAATAAGAAAATCATGTTGCTGTTCATGACGAGCTGGTTGTTAATTACTTATTACACTTTTGCTATTACTTGCGACCAGGCTTTTTTAACTAAAGGTTGTTAAATTCAGCCTCCTGAAGAAGTCATAAGATGAAAACATTTCCTCCAAGTGTAAGTTAACAATTTAACAACCTTTAGTTAACAAAAAGTCTGGTTGCAAGTAATAGCAAAAATGTAATAAGTAAAGTTAATAATTAATAATACTGATGAAAAAGAATTGATTTGTGTAATACATCATATGTTTTCTTCTAAACTAATTGATCAATAGTTTTGGATGAAGAATAAAATGGAATTATTTTAAATTAAAGTTTAACAGATTAATATTTGTCTTTTGAATAAATTTGCTAATCAATTTACCAATTAGTATTCACTATACTGCCTTTAACAGTGTTCTTATTTTTTAAAAAAATATTTTTACCTAAATAAAATGATTTGAAGATCGCTATAAGTTGGCAGTGGACAGTAACCATCTTACATTTAAATTGTAAATTTGATTTTCAAGTTCTAAAAAGGAACATAATAGGCTCTCTAATAATGTAGGGTTTATTAAAAGAAAGGTTTAATCATAAAACTTCCTATCCTCATTCAAGCTGCAGAAATATAAAATTAATTAATAGAATCCAGTTTTATGTTGAAATACTGTTTAAAAATTATATAGAATTTTCAATACAAATAAAAATAATAATCAACCTAATTATTGTAAAATAAATTTAAGAAATAGTAAAATATAGTAATAATTGAAAAAATTTTTAAAATTTTGCCGTTTATCTGATTGTATACTTCGGAGTTACAGCTTAAACCAATAAGTTACATGAGATTTGCTCTTGGTTCAATCAAAATAGATTTTATTTTTTAAATACTTGTTGGTTTTTTGTTAAAAGTAATTAATCATGTTCCACAAAATTTCAAGGGAAGAAATAAGTACTATATCTGTTGTAAAGTTTGTGAGAGTTTTAATAAATTTAAGATTTACATAGATAGTATAAAGTTCATTCTTACAATATTCAACTCAATGTAGGGGTTTATGTTGTTTATATCTTACATGCTCAAATATATTTTGTTATATTAATTGATTATACCTTCCCGTGAGCTACTAGTTTTTAACTAAAAACACTTGTACAATGTTACATTTTCTTATAGTAACAATTAGTTTTATTATTGTTAAGGACGACTGTTTCGGGAGATGTATCCCGTTGTCAACTCAGACTGTAACTGACGCCTTGCTTGTTATACGAGTGGGAGTGGAATATTAGCGTAGGGATGTAGGTGTATTTTAGAGAGTATTGGGGGTTATAATGTCAAAAAGTGTATGAGAGTCATAATTTAATTGCGTGTTGAATATGAGTGTAGGGTGTAGTTTGAAATGTTTGTATATCTCATATTGTTCGGTTGTGTATTGTTGGTTATTTTTGTTTTGTTTGTGAAGAATTTGTAGGTTAGATGTTATATTTTATGTAGTTATGGTTTGTGGATATGAGATAATTGGTGAATTTTGAAGTAAACAAAACAAAAATAACTAACTATACACAACCAAACAATATGAGATATACAAACATTTCAAACTACTTACATACTCGACATGTAATTACATTACAACCCCAATACACTCTAAAATACACCAAGATCCCTACCCTAATATTCCACCCCCACCCTAACCTATAGCAAACAATAGGTCAGTTACAATCTGAGTTTACAATAAGACACATCTCCCTATTCGCCTGTCCTCAAGAATCATAAAAGTAATTGCTTCTGTTGGCAAGTGCAGATTTTTAGTGCAATACTGTATATTTTTATATTTATGCAGTATTGTACCTACTACCTACTAATACCTACTGTCAGTGTCTGCATCAGTAAATAAACACACACGGCAGATCTAGGATCAATATTATCAACAGTCTGCAAATGAAAAAAATTCATCTTTCTGTACATACCTGTACCATTAACCAGCAATAACACTATATTTGACAATTTCCAGTGTCAAACATTACAGTGCTGAATGCAGAATTTAACATTGAACTGTTTCAAATTCGGCTATTTTAAGTGAATATTTTCTACGGTAGTAAAGATAAGAATCACCTTATTGGCCTTCATGTTTTAAGGCTTTTAGCTAAAAACTCTTGTATATATGTTAGTATGTTACACTTGCCTATAGTTGCTCTTATTATGATTGTTGAGGGGATTATATCCTATTGCAACTCAGACCATTAACGGTTTGAGTTGACAATGGGAAACGATCGTCCTCAACATTCATAAAAGTAAGTGGTACTATAGGCAAGTGTAACATACTAACATATGTAGAAGTGGATTCAGGTAGAAACTAGTAGCTCACAGGAAGATGGAGTCAATTAATATTCAGGCTTTTAATATATCTGTTTGAATATTTAGGTATCGGAAATTAAACGAGAGGAATATAGTGATTTGGCCTTGGAAATTTTTACAAAAAATGCTACCAGGGATCTAAGAACCTATAAAACTGAGTGTATATCATGTTCAACAGCTATTCCTACCTGGTATGTTTGAACAGAGTTTAAAAAAAAAATTATTAAGCATTATATTATTACCACTTTGGTCATAACCTGTGATTACACTTTTGGTATTAACTTGGCAAAAAAAAACACTACTTACTGATATTTTACAGTAGACGCGTTTCACACTAGGTCATCACATTATTCAATGCTGTGAGTCACCCAGGTGTAATACCAAAAGTATAATTATAGAAAAACCTCAAGATGTACAACACAAAAACTGCAAGTTTTAATCTATTAGTATACATTTTAAAATATAAATAGATTTGGCTAAAATAGCTCTTACTTTAGTTTAGAATGAGGTCTTTTACTGGAAGTGTGTTTCATTGTCAGCTCAGGCTACAACTTGAGCTATTGTCTGAGTCAATAAGATATATTTTCTTGAATGTCTTTTTTTTATAATTAAAGTAAGCGCTTTTTCAGCTAAATCTATACATATTTTTTATTGTATAAGTTGTTTAAGAGCGCTTTATGAACAGGTCTCTGAAATTTAAAAAATTCAGAATGTAACATTATACTTAATTGTCAATAAAGAATCTTTCTCTTACTCCATATTTATACTTCTTTAGATTTTCTTTAACAATACCTGAATGAATGTGCTAAGTTCATAAGTTTCCTAATCCGTTCCTAGTTTTGTCATATTCTTGTTGACACATATAGAGAATCTTCATGAATACCTTTTTTTGTATTTTTTTTCTGCACAGGAGTTGTTTATATACCTTTTATAAACATGTGCCTATATGACAAGGATATCAGCGAGAAAAATTATGTCAGTGCTGTGATGGCAAAAACTATGACACTCAACAGATTTATGTAGATCCCAGCAGAAATATAGAATAATAATCTGAATGAATAATTCAAAAATTAAAAACAATCTTTGTCACTAAATTATTTTAAAAAAACTTCTTTTCATTGCAATAGAAGAATTGTGTCCCATATATTATTAACAATTAATGATTGTACAACAGAATTTAAATTTTGTAAAAATAGAATAAACAGGTTGTATCTGAAATTCTGAAATCTGAAATTCTTAGTCCAGGCATCCAGCTCTAGGTGTAGTCGATAGCCCGATGCCCACTATATATTCGGAACGCCAAACTCCACAGCCCTCTGTTCAGGAGGAAGTCCTGCCACTTCTCCAGTTCAACCCTCATGTGGTCCCTCGCCGGGATGGGGTAAGTGCAATCCCGAAGAATGTGCTCGATGGTTTCGTCTTGCTCCTCATCACAAAGAGCGCACAAAGGTGATTCAGCAAGGTTAAACCGGTATAAATAAGCTTCCGTGACCAGATGTCCCGTCCTGGCTCTTGCCGCAAATGTCGCGACTTGACGTTTGATGTCTCTGTAATTGTCGGCCGATTCAAGTTTGTTTTGCAAATGGAACAGGTGTTGTCCAGTCGCTTCAGCTTCCCACCGGGCAGCCCAGGCGTCTCTAAAGTACTTTTTCCCGGCATTTTTACAGTGCAGTAGGGACTGCTGCTCCTTATTTGTGGGCTTCATTCTAGAAGCTTGTTTTGCTATTGTATCCGCTTCCTCGTTGCCCGGAATGCCGACATGGGCAGGGATCCATTGAAGGCAGACTTCGTTGATCTTGATCTTTTTTATCAACCTCCTGATTTCTGCTATACGGAATGAATATGGTCCAGTGGAGGGTTGAGCCAGTGACTGTAGAGCTGACTTAGAGTCCGAAAGGATGCATATCTTTGACTTGGCCATCATCCCCAGACAGCCCGACAATGCGGCGTTAATACCGAGCAGCTCTGCATCCATACTTGAGCTGGAGTTCGCTGGGATGAAAAATCTATCTCCATTCGACTTGTTGTAGTACCCTGCTCCAGAAATGCCTAGTACTTTATCCAGGGATCCATTGGTAAAAATTTTTATGTATCCGTCGTACTGGGTTCGAATCATTTCAAGAGTCTCCTCTTTCAGCACTTCTCTGTGGTCTCCCTTGTTTCCGCCGTGAGGTAGTTGCAGATTTATAATCATTTCAGGCCAGTCATTTGGAGGTTCCTCATAGAACGCGGGGATTTGTTCAGGGGTGGTGTATCCCGGCATCAATTCCATCAGTGAGTTGATTTTGTGGCAGAAAGATTGTTTTACACGACACTTTGTATTGAGTATAACACGCAGAGGGTAACTTGAGCCTCTAGCAGCTGTAGTTAGAAAGTTCGACCATATTTGACTGTCTATAAAGACAGGAATGGGTTCTATATCCAGCTCCGTCTCCATGGCTGCCACAGGAGTCATTCTTGTACATCCCAAACATAGTCGAATGGCGGCCGCTTGGATCGCTTCGATCTTCTTTAGATGCGTTTTTGCAGCAGATCCCCAGACTTTGCAGGCGTACGTTGTTTTAGATCTTATGTAAGTTTGGTAGAACATTCTCAAGGTTGGCGTATCGGCTCCCCAGTTACGACTTGCAACCGCTTTTAGAGCATTGAGTCTCGAAGAGCAGCTCTCTGTGACATAGTTCACGTGACTACCCCAGCGAAGTTTAGGGTCTTTAACAACTCCCAGTAATTTTGGGTTTTTGTTAAATCTCAGTGCCTTTCCGTTGATAGTTAGCTCGGGGATGAAGGAGGCTTGATTGTTGCGCCTGGTGAATAACGTGCTTTCGGTTTTATCCACTGACATTGAGAGCGACCATTTGGAGCACCAATTTGACAGTGCATCTAGAGCCTCTTGCATCCTGAGGGAAGCCTCCACTCCGTCGGAAGACGTCACCCAAATGGTCTCGTCGTCCGCGAAGGTCATGCTGCGAACCTCCCTGGGGAAATCCTTGGTCATGTCATGCAATGCTATATTGAATAGTAACGGGCAAATTATTCCGCCCTGAGGAATTCCGTTCTCCATGCGAAACGACGAGGAATCTGCCCCGTTGACTGAGACTACCACAAGCCGGTCACACAAAAAGTTTTTTATGAATTTAAGCATTTTACCCTTAATGCCGAGCTTCATGCATTGAAGTACAATGGATTTGTGGGGGATTTTATCAAATGCAGCTTCAAAGTTCACCATCACCGCTACAGTGTAATGCTTGCGTTCGAAGCCTTTGTATATTTCACTCGTGAAGTATAGTAATGCATCTGTGGTGCTCCTGTGACGTCGAAAGCCGAATTGTGTATCAGCCAGCATGTTCCCAGATTCCAATCTACATGACAACCTCTTACAAACGATGCGTTCCATTAGTTTGCCTAGGCACGATGTTAGAGCTATTGGACGATACGAAGCGATCCTCGATTTATCTTACCCTGGCTTAGGAAGCGGTATGACTTTGCTAGTCCTCCAATTCTGAGGGATCTCGCCCGAATCCCAAATGGAGTTGAACGTGCTTAACATTAGCTCTTTCATCCTTCCCGAGCAGTGAGTTAACATTTCATTATGGATGTTGTCATCTCCTGGAGCTGCGCTTTTCAAGTCGGCTAAGCAGTACTCCAATTCTGACATGAGGATGGCCTTGTCATCCAGGTCATCACAGTAACATAGAAGATCTGACCGGCACGTTAACATTTGCTTGTGTGGAGTGAGGCGCTTCGGCCAAGGGATTTTGCGCCCAGACCTTGCAGAATAGAATCTTCCGAACTCCTCAGCCTTCTGGACATCATCAGTCAACAACTCGCCGCCCGTATTCGTGATTGCAGCAACCTTCCGCAAGGATTCGCCATTTATTGCTCTAAATCGCTTCCAGACTGTAATGGACGGTGTATTTACATTCATGGATCCAACGAAGCTCCTCCATGATCTTCTTTTTGCTGAAATGATTGCTTTCCGAAGAAGGGCGTTGCATCTATTATATGTTACCCGGCTGTCCGAAGATTTTAATTTTTTCCATTTTTTCCTGGCCATGATGCGGTTTTTCCGAAGAGTTTCAATTTCTTTGCACCACCATGTATTTTTTTTTTGTTGGAGTCATTTCCCGATTTGGTTGGGATAGCTTGTTTTCCTGCTGTTATTATAGCAGATTGCAAATAAGATGCGCTTCGCTCGTTGACTTGGCTCAGCTCCTCTGTTGTCTTTTTAAAGAGATCTCAGTTCGCTTTGGATAACCGAAACCCGCTATGGACCGCCGACCGATTTGGATTCAAGGTCCTGCCGACATCAATCTCGAAAAACACAGGAAAGTGGTCACTCCCCAGGTCATCTCCGACCTTCCAGTTTGAAATATTTTTCCGGAGAAGCGGGGAAGCTATAGACAGGTCCAGGGTGCTTAATGTGTTCGTAGATGCCGATTGGAATGTGGGTATATATGGCTTATTGATTAAGATCTGGCTGTTATTTAATAACCACCTGTAAAGCATTGGCCCGTTCCTGTTACAAGGACCTTTGTTCCAGCTGCCATGCTTGCTGTTAAAATCGCCAACCCATAGCACGTTCCTGTCATCGCAGGCCAGTCTGTCCAGGTCCTCTTCATGTACCCTTTGATCCGGTATGTACACGTTGATAAGTAAGAAGCTGAGGTCATTGTTAACTTGGAGGTTGTATTTTCCAAACTCTAAACAATCATTCCTAAAGACTTCTTCGCCTTTTACAGTTATTGAATTATGGATAAGCGTTACTAGCCCTCCACCTCCTCGGTCAATCCTGGGGACGTTGAACAATTGGTATTCTCTAAAATGAGGGTGGTACCTGCTGTCTTCCGGCAGGGATGCTTCCTGGATGCATACTATTTTAGCTTTTTCTTCTTCCATGGCCTTCTTCAGTTCATCGACCTTCAGCCTTAAACTTCTGGCATTCCAGTGCATGACTACGAGCTTACTGTTGCTATCCTCCACCAATGCTCCACTCTGTTTCACCGTCTTTTGTTTGCTGCGATCATGAAAGGTGGTTCCAATTGATATGTGCCCATCTTTCCTTCTAGCTTTCCTCTTGGCTTCACATAGTAATCTATTTGCGAAGGTCCTAGTTGGGCACCAAAGTTCTAGTCTTTTTTGAGATCCCTTCCCTCTCCGTCTCATTATTAGATTTTTGTCAATATTGTAAAATTGGCGTATTGAGTCAATACATTGTCGTTGCGTTTTCCAAAACAACACTTTAAGTCTATTTGGATGGCCTTGCTTAGCCGCCGGCAAAGCACGTCGGATGTCCTGAGAAGGACAGATAGAGAGGCTATGTTGCATCCTAGTGGAGCTTTCTCGAGGAAAGCTAATGTTGGCGTTTGGTTCACTGTGACAATTGCTCTTTTCGCACAAAATACACAGCTATCCAGGGGCAGGACGAGGACCAACCAGCTCACCCCCAACAGGTTGTATCTAAAACAAATAAAAGACATACGCAACACTCACAAATTAATAATTTATTGACTCAATGAGTTAATAAATGATTAATTTGTGAGTTTTGTTTATGTCTTTTATTTGTTTTAACCTAACCTTATAAGCTAAGCTCAGAGAATAGTTGTATAGATTATATCTAACTAGTTTATTAAGCAGTATGTGCCTTAAAAAATAGTTTCCTGTCTTGAATATGGTATGAATTTAAATAATTTCATACATAAACAAAAAATTATAGAATTTAATTTGGCTTTTTGTAAAACAAATATAAATATAACAAAAAAAAATTCATATGAGCTGTGTTGTCTTAATAAGTAAGTAGGGTAGGCTTAGTAAAAATATGTAACCTTTTTAAAATATTAATAAAATATCATAGCATTAAAATATTGTATAATCTGAAAGACTTTTGTATTACAGTAAACTTCCTCCAATCCGACATCGTAGTCTGGCACGCTTGATAATCTGGCACAACATTTGCATGAAATATTTATTGCTAAGTAAGCAATATTGTCAGTTTATTGGAGGGGAACAGTTGTGTAATGCAGTATGTATTACAGTTGTAATATTAAATAGATTAAATGGTAAAATTGATTTCATTTGAATTGTGTATTCAATGTTTGATTTAAATGGATATGTTTTCAATTCGAAGAACAGGCGTAGCTAAAATGTTTTTATGTCAATTGCATTTCTTTGAAATTTGATAAGTACTTAAATGGGTGGGTAAACTCACTTTTGGCAAAATTTGGCCCTCGTCGTAGGTTTGGAAACAGCCCATTCCTTTCTCGAGCTTTGTGTGTCCCACTCTCATTATCAGTTCAGTTTTCGCCGTTGCTTTACTGAACCGTGAATCTCAGACTAGTTGTTTGTTTGAACGTTGGATGGGCGTAGCTGATTTCAGTTTTGTGTTTTAGTGCTTGTGAGATTTTTTTTGACAGTGATATGGGCCCTAAGGTTAACCCAGGTCCTTCAAAAAGAAAACATCTAACTCTCACTTTAGCTCAGAAGCTGAAAACTGTGAAGAAACTTGAAATTGGCTTAAGTAGGAATGTTATAATAAAAGATTACAACATAGGATCATGTACAATTTATGACATTAAAAAAATAAAGAAAACCTGAAACAATTTATGAATTAATCAGAAACTTTATAAAATAGTTTTGGAAGCAAACGTTAAAAAACCTCAAACTAGAACAACTTGATTAGGCTCTACAAATGGTTGTTTTGAGCAAAACGATCTAAGGGTAAACCTATGGTTGTTGAATAAGCAAAACATCACTTGGAATCGAGCAGGTGATGCCTTGAACACTTTTATTAAATTTTCTGAACATTGCAGTTCATTGAATGATGCTGAACTAATGAAACTCCACATCATTAGAAATTATTTCATAAAATAAACAAAGGGAGAAAACTAAAAACCAATCTGATTTTCGTGATTTGTTTAAGATTGCCAACAAGAACAACCGCAGAGACTAGAGTTAGACAACAGTCCACTGAGTATTGTAGTATTTACTATTCATGTACAATACACATGTACATACAATATACATATTTGAGCTAATTCAAAAATAAAAATTTGTTATTCCTACTGTAATGTTTATTTTTTCCAATTTCTCTGATCTCAATTCTGTAATACGGAATACTTTGTAATCCGGCATCCCTCAAGTCCCGAACGTGCTGGATTACAGGAAGTTTACTGTACTAGGTATATGCAAAGTTCTCCTGACAGTACTGAAGATGTAATAAAATTACCACATATATCAAATATTCTCTTGTCATATGGTATGCATTAAATAACATTTATAAAATTTAAATTTAAATTTGGTCGGTATATTACATTAACAGTTTTTCAAATGCTATAACACAACTTACTGGTTTGTCTGATGAAACAAAATACTTAAAATAAAATAGCTTTTTAAAAATTATAATATGCTTGAGTTATTTTTAATATGACGAGATTTTTTTAGGTCTGGTGTTTGTCCAAGTTGTGGTACTAGATACCCAGCATGCATTGCTACTGGTCATCCTCTTGTAAACTTGAGCTCTGCATGGTCGTGCACAACATGCCATCATAGCGCAGCCTACAGTGAAATGAACATGAGAGATAACTGTCCTCTGTGTCATTCAGTAGTCCAACATTGAGCATAGATAATTACAAATAGTTACTACGATATGCCTAAATCTACTTTGTAACTAACAGGATCCCACTTGATGACTTAAAATAGTATTAATTAATAATGAAGTTTAGTTTTACAGTTTAATATATTATACAGTATTTAATTGGAAAACAGTATTTTTTTTCTTTTAATTAATGATATTGTTGTGTAATTTGATTTCATTTATATTTTTAGTTAAACTTTATTTAATGTCTGTTAACAACTATTTAATGTGTTTAAGGTTAATGACAGATCACAGACCAATTCATGCCTTTACAAGTACACTGTACGTATCAATTCTGTAAAGGATTTTTTGATAGAAAATTGAAACGTAGAGTGTATTTGTAAAAGCACGCCGGTCTGTGATGTCATTAATCTTAAACACATTATATATATTTTTAAGGTTTTATAAATAACTACTTTTTTCCATTATTTTTACCATTTATCCATATCAGTCAAACCCTGTTTTTAAAATTATATTACTCTTCGGTAACATTATTAAATTAGGTCTACCAAAACACATTAGTGTTGTGGTTGACAAAGCTATCCTCCTGAAAAGGCTCAGAATCTCAGGTAATGTTAATAACTTTTTTCTTGTTTGTTGAATTTGGTTAATCAAATTTAAAGAAATTTAAGAGATGATAGAAAGGTAAATATGTCATTTAAATATAAGACATACTTGCATTTTTAATTTACACATTAACTTTATTAGAAATTATAGCTGTTGACACGTAATCTGGCACTTGGACCTGGTACTGCACTATAGGCGAGGGGTAGGTGGAGATTAGGCAAAGACTGTTCTATGACCATTTCCGCCGACTAATCCCAAACGGTTTTTCAAGAAAATAGGTAAGCACAACATTATTACATTATTGGATTTTTTACAAAAAATTTATAAAAGTGTTTCAGAGTTTAATACTTAATATGTATGTAGCTACATAATGATTATCAGTGAGAATTTCTTAATTTTTATATTAAAAAGCGGGTTTATTTTAAACTAGGGTTAAATAATTATAAACTTAATAATAGGAGCAATAATAATGGGGATCTGACTACTAATAATTGCAAGGATAATAACTTTTTACCTTATATAAAATGTATTTGGGAGAGAATTAGAAATAAATTAAGATGGTTCAACATTAAAATGGTTCCTATAGTTTCAGATAATTTAAGCAATCTTATAAAAAAAGGTAAAGACAGTACTGATAGATTACGTAAAAATAATGTAGTGTATAAAATTAACTACCTGGATTGTGATGGCTCTTATGTAGGTTAGACTAAGACAGGTTGGTGTTCGTTTTTGTTAACATGAGAATAATAGTAAAAAGAATAAATACTCTTCCTCTCGTGTTGTCTTTAAACATAGTGAAAGGTTTGGGCATAAATTTGATTTTGAAAATTTTATTATACTGGATAATGAGTCCAACTGGAGGAAGAGGACTTATTCTGAAATCATCCATGTTAACTTGAAAAAGAATGGTATCAATAATAAAAATCATTTTGTTAAATTATGTAGTATGTATAAACTATTGTTATGTAAATTAAAAGCATCCAAGAATTAGTTAATGCTGGTCCTATATTCTGCTCTTTTGTTGTTTTATGGTTTTTTTGTATGGTTATTTTGTTTGGGTGTTTTTATGTGTTATACTGTTGTTCTCTTAGTTTTGTTGCTGTTTTTAATTTTTAATTATATTTTAGATGAAATTATGACTCTCACCATGTAGGTGGGTTTATTTTATTAAATTTTGACTAAAATTTCATTGAAAATTGTTTAATGTTTTAAAAACTTTTTTTTTGTGAGTGTATTTGTATTTTTATGCTTACTTATAGTATAATGTAAAAATTGTTTTCAGGCCTGATAAGGCCAACAAATCAGTTGCGGAACTTGCATTAAATAAATAAATAAATTTTACTCGATACTCAACCAGCTTATCATTTGTTGAATGTTTATCTCAAGTTCTCAAATAAACATGAGTAGTACTTAATTCTGTTTATTTTTATAAAAAATACAAATAAAGGGATAATTGCTAACTTGAAATGTGGCTAAGCAGAGATAATATTTATACAAATATTCTGTGTATTTTTACAAAACTACAATACTTTGTGTTTTGTATTATTACTAAAAGTTTATTTTAATGATATTTTCTTTATGCTAGACTATTTATTATAATGTTCAAAGTGATATAAATATATTTCAAAGCTGTGTACAACCGGAACAGATAGAAGAAAAAACTCCTACATTATGTAAATTTTTAAAAAATTTTTTGTTCCAGTAATAATACATAAAGTATTATTTTATATTTATATAAATCTCATTTCCTATTCTTTTTTATTCCTAGTTTATTTTATTTGAACAAAAATTATGAATTTTTATAATTACTTGAATAATTTTCAGTAAGTTTATGCTACTCCATACATTTTGACACAGTACAAAGTGTTAACTTATGATCAGTCGATCTGATCAATTTTAAATCCGGAGTGTGTTAATAATAGGATAAAAAAACAGTCCAGGAGTAACCGACAGCCCGATCTTCATGATAAATCTATTCTGCTACTGGGCGATATTTTTTCTTAAGAAGAATATCTTCCCATTTTTTGACCTCAACTCTTATAATGTCTCTTGACATAATGGGATAAAAACAGGATATGTTCAACTGCCTCCTCATTCTCATGGAGAGAGCGCAGATTGGGGATACAGTCAAATCAAACCTGGTAGCTCTCCGTTATTATTTGACCTGTTCTTGCTCTGACAATTAATGATGGTATTTGGCGGCTGAACCTACCAAATTTGTCATCCGTCTTTGGTTGAAATTTAAACAGGGGGCGGCCAGTTCATTTTCTTTTCCATCGTGTTGTGGAAAATCTTGTTTATGACTCTTTTACAGTGGGTTAAAAAATGTTTCTTTAGTTTTGTCAGTTTTATGCAAGTTGAATATTTTGCTACTTCGTCCACTCTTTCGTTTCTTGGGACTCCACAGTGCGAAGCAACCTAATGAGTCACCTCTTCGCCATCAGATTCTTGGCGATTGTTTCCCTAATTTCAGATATCCGAAAAGATTAAAGTCCTGTAGAGTTGCTCATTAGTGACTGAAGGGCAGATTTTGAATCAGTAAATATGCATATTAGCTTGTAAGTGTTGGGCTGAAGACAGCACTGCACTTAATGCTAGTAGTTCTGATAAAGAGGCTAAATTTGCCGGGATGAAGTAAGTGTCACCATTAGATTCATTGTAGTATCCTGCACCCGATACTCCATTGTCCTGACCTAGTAACCCATCCATAAACATTTTTATAGTGTGCATCACATCGATAATTCTGAAATTAATAAAATTAGCAAAAATACCCTTCTCAAACATGAAAGATAATTTGTTATTGCTGATTTAATTTAACTTAGTTGTAATTTTTTTATAAAGTGATGTGTACTTAGTATTACCTGATAAATTCATTAATATATCTTCAGTAGTCTTTGACGTATTGCAGTTATACGTAAGCACAAGAATAATGTTAGTACTTTTTAAATACAGCCATGAAGAAACACACTGAGCTATTTAAATTCCAGCTTGAAGGGTTAATTAAACACATTAATATTTAGTTTATTACTGAAATTGTACATTATTTTGTAATTATTGCATGCACTGTTCATTGGATCAAACAATAACTAATCATTTGGTGTAATTTTAACTACTGTATTTAAAAATTATATAAAAAACTTATAAGATTATCTCAATATCCAGATAAATTATGGCTAGATAAATAAAGTTGTAACTAAGACTATTCCAATTAATATTCCGTCCATATTTGTGATATTTATGTTTTGTATGTAACTATATTTGTATGTTCTCCAAAATGTTAAAATTATGTAACTGTTACAAATTTGAAAATGAAAATATGTTGTATACATTTTAGTTTTACATATTTAACATATAATATTTGAGTTCTTTAATAGATGTGTAATAAATAAAAATTATAAAATAATATTTGTATCTACATGTCTTAATACTTTAAGCATATATAACCTAATCTGACACCTGTTATGGGTTATTAGTTTTGAAGCAATAGAAATAGACAAAGAGAATAAACAGCTACAGCAGAAGATAAGTGAAAAAAACTACTTTAAAATAATACATGGCCTTAACCTCTGATAAATGACCATTGATTCCAAAATTACAGGAATACAAAAACACATTGACCATAATATGAGAAACTAAACATCTATATTTTAAAAAGAAATATTCTTTTGAATAATGAAAATGTAAGTGAAAAAATAAATACGGAAAAAAATCTAGTGTGAAAATAAACAGAAATATCATATCTTGAGATTTTCACTTTTTAAAATATTAATATTTTTACTCTGAAATATTTCACTATTAATATCCAAACCAACAGAATAAGAATCAATAGTTTGGATCCAAAAGTGCAACATATTGTTTAACAATACAATAAAGAATATAATGTTAAAGGAGGAAATCCTCTATTACAGTGGTAACCACATTAAATTCAATTGAATTTGTAAATTCTCTAGAAAAGGCAGAAGTTATAACAAGATTTTAGCAGCAATTTCAGTCAGTATGTAGAAGAAAGACGCCACAACAATGTTTAAAAATCATCAGCTCTATTTGGTGCCAAGTTACCAAATGAGATATAAAAATATATATTTGAGTACATTTTCTGCCTTTCCCTAATATTACAATATTTTTCTTGGTTGATGAATTTTGGAAAGACTCCATTTTCAAAACTTAAATAGTATTGTTTCTCTCAAATCTTGAGTTTGTCTTTATATATTCTTAGCCCTACCACTTGTAGACCTTACTTCCTATTGGTACACGTCTACTCTTAACTCTTCTTCTTTAGCTAGTTAATAATTTTAAACTTTTAAAAATAACGTCCAACAGTGTATTTATTTGTTCATTTATTATATTTCCTTTCTTTAACTTTCCCTTATAAATTTCCAAATTTTTGAAATATTCAGACTTCTTTCTTTTCCAGGGGGCAGGGCTTACAGTATATAAAAATGAACTTAAGATTTGAGCGAACACTAATATTTAAGTTTTGAAAATAGAGTCATTCCGAAACATGTCAATAAAGAAAAATATGTACTCTAATATATATAAATATTCTTCAAAGAAGTGAAGATGAGTATATTGAGATATAGAAACATACGAACATTCTATTTTACAACTTGGCTATAGTAGCACTTGCTTATATTTGTTAGAAGACAGCCGTTTCGGGAGATGTGTCCCGTTGTCAACTTGGACCGTGACTGATCTCAAGGATTTTTGTAGGTTATGGGAGGGGGTGGTATATTATGGTCGGATGTAGGTGAATTTGGTAAGTATTAGGAGTATGATGTCGAAAAGTGTGTGTGAGTTATAGTGTAATTGGGTGTTGAGTATGTATGTAGGGTGTAGTTTGAAATGTTTGTATATTTTGTATTATTCGTTTGTGTATCATTGGTTATTTTTGTATTGTTTGTGAAGAATTTGTAGGTTGGATGCTATGTCTATGTATTCATGTTTTGTGGATGTGAGATGTTCGGTGATGTTTGATTGGTAGTTTGTTTGTTAGTGGGTTTATATGTTCTTTGTAGTGTATGTAAAACGACCTCACTGTCTGGCCTATGTAAACACTGGGGCACAAACTGCAAGTTTGTTTGTAAACTACAGCAGAGTTGTAAATGTTGTTGATTTTGTTGTTTTGTAAAATGTGTTTTTTTTCAATTTAGTGTATGAATATTTCTCCTAAGATGCTAGCTTTAAGGGATCTCATTGGTAGGCCATCTTTTTGGGTGTAGAAAGTGTCATTATAGGTAAAGTAATTTTGAGAGGTGAATAATTTTGTTAGGTGGATGATTTTGTCAGTGTGTGTGTGTGGTGTTTTTGTGTCTATAAGCATGTTTTTTGAGGACGTTGATAGTTTCTGAAATGGGGATGTTAGTAAATAGATTTGATATATCGAAGGAGACTAAAGTGGGATTGTGTGGGATGTTTATGTTTTTTATTTTGTCGATTAGATATAGGTTATTTTTTATGCTACAATGATTATTAAATTTTATAAGGTTTTGGATGGTTTTATCGAGATACTTAGCTAGAAGCTGAGAAGGGGCATTTGTGTGGTTGATTAGTGGACGTATAGAGATGTCTGTTTTGTGAAGTTCGGGCAGGGCGTTTAGTTTAGGGGTTATTGGTTTAATTTTTTTAAAGTGCTTTTTGGTGTAGTGTGGGATTATGAGTTTTATTTTGTTGATTGCTTCTTTGATTTTAGTGTTGTATTTTATTGTTGAGCCATCTTTTAATATAGTGATGTTGTTATTTTGAATGAATCGTGTACTTTTCTGTTGATGTTGTTATTGTCATTAATTACTGTTATGTTGCCTTTATCAGCTTTGGTTATGGTCAAGTTTTGTTTTTTTTAATTTGTTATTGATGGATTTGGCTATTTTTAATTCTTGAGTGTTTATTTTAGGGGGCTTAGCTGGGGTTATGTTGTGTTTCATTTGCTGTCTGACTGCATCTTGTTGTTCTACTGGTGTAATAGCCCTTTAAAATAAACACCCAAGAATTAAAAATAACGGACTCCATCAATTACAAATTTAAAAAAAAACTAAATTGATTATTTGTAATTATAATTATTAAAAAAAATTAATATAAAATAAAATATGTAAAATAATAAATATGTTTAGAAATTAAATAAAATGCTACTTGTGGTAACACAAGAGTTAGCCACTGCCCTACACACTCATTGCAGTCTCATACAACAGAATGATAAAATGATATAAGACTAGAGTAATAGGTTGATCTTAAGGGCTTGCTGACAAGTTAGTTTTATAAACATTGGGAGGGCAATAAAAACTCTATGTGCCCTGTCATTCTGAGAAATCATTAGGATGGAAATAATTATCTTTTTATTATGGTGACAGTTTTAAGAGGCAAAAACAATTCCTTAGACATGAGAGAGAAATGTGTTGTATTTGCTTGTGTAAAGCAAGAGATAACACCTTAACAAGGATCAAGCAGGCTAAACATTCAATAAAAAAACAATGTAGTTTTTTGAATCAAAGTAAAATCAAACTCTCTTCCTTATGGCTGCTAAATGCATTTTATAGGGTCGAGATAGTTTCATGGGAAGCAATGAGTAACTGGGTGAAAATCAGAAAGAAACTAATACACTTTATCTTCCCCATAATCAAACAATAGTTGATAAGTCTGGTGACTCTTGATTATCGAGGTAGATTGAAACTCAGATCAGAATTACTATTTTTAAACTTTTAGATACAAAATAATTTCTTTCAGCTAGTTTTATTTCAATACTGTGCATTAAGAAGTAGTTTATTGTGTGGTTATCTACAATAATATTTTAGTATGGAGTTAGGTGAATAATAGCATAAAATGATGTGAGGCTTCAGAGATCCACCCTAAGCTATAACGACCAAGAGGTCAGTTATGGTCTGAGTTGACAATGGGACCTATCTACTGACATCGCTGTCCTCAATAATGAAAACAGTAGTGCTACTATAGGCAAGTGTAACATACTAATGATATTTTTTAATTATACTCTTATAGATATTTTTAACAAGAAAACATAGTTTTAATATTTGTGATCAAAAGCAAAAACCTTGCACAATTTAAAAAAAAATTCTAAAATTTTTCCTAAGGAAGGGCATAAAAATAAACAAAGAATTTTCAAATGTTTTTGTCCTGGGAAACTATTTTCTACTATAAAATGTTTTGACAAAACCAACAGGTAACAAAATAAATAAAAAAAGGGGCTGTAAATATTTTAGTGTTCATATATTTTCTATCTAATACCATTTCCTGAGTATAGAATATGAGAAATAATTTTATTCTTTGAAAAAAAAATCATATTTATTATAATGGAATGCCACACTACCCATGACCAGTAAATTCAACCTGTATACTATGACGTCATCAATTGGGCTTAATTTCCGTCCAATCACCATATTGTCTTCTACATATTTGTATCTTTTTATTCAATGGCCATTTTAACTCCTGTAAAGTTTATTATAATCGTGTTCATTTCTCTGATAACATTACTAAATATTTTTTCAAGTGGAAAAGTTTGAGTAACTGCTGACATATTTTGAAACAGTCACTCATTTAAAAAACCATACTGATACTGACAATGCTAGAATAACACGAGTAAGCAGGTTATGTACTATGTAAAAGAATTAAGTCTTAGATTCAAAGTTTGTTTAAAATATATTGTTTTTCTAAAATATCTTATATGGTAAAATGTAATTGGCCTATTATGACTGCCTGAGGAAGAGACTCATGAGATTTCTTTCTTTTTTAAATATATATATATATATATATATATATATATATATATATATATATATATATATATATATATACATATATATATATATATATATATATATATATATATATATATATATATATATATATATATATAGATTTTTTGGACTAGGAGACTGACAGACTTACCTTGGTAAGAATCCACTCTATAGTCTTGAAATAGGAACACATAAAAGCACTTAACGAATGATATATTTCAACCACACAGTGGTCTTTGTCAATATTTACTTTATTTCATTCTCTCATATTTCTTTTTGTATTTTCTCTTTGATTGACAAAGACCACTGTGTGGTTGAAATATATCATTCGTTAAGTGCTTTTATGTGTTCCTATTTCAAGACTACAGAGTGGACTCTTACCAAGGTAAGTCTGTCAGTCTCCTAGTCCAAAAAATCTAAATAATCTTTACCAACCAAAACTAACCTATAAATATATATATATATTTAACATTATCCATTGTTTTTCCGTTGCACTGACTTTATGAAGTTAGTGCATATGACTTCATATATGATGAACTTCATATATATATATATATATATATATATATATATATATATATATATATATATATATATATATATATATGGGATGGGTCTGAACTTACGAATCAGGCTTGGAAGTTATGATGCCTCAATGCTCCACACCATTTGTATGGCTTTTTTTTCAGTCAGATAACAAAGAAATCCTCTAAATCAGCTTTGGTCATTCTATCAAATAAGAAGTTTCTAACCTTTTTGACCAGTCCTAAACTCTTCAAAAATGTCAACAGACTTTCCTGACAATCTTCTTGCACCTACAGTAGAACCCCTCAAATCTGAACTAATTGGGGCTATAGCCTGTTCGGATTTGCTGTGTATTTTACATTTGAGAGAATAGCGTTTTTTTATTAACGAACAATATTAGAGTATTCATTACATATTTTTGCATCAAAAATTAAAGTTTTCCAGTGCTACAAGTGAAAAGTCTTTGGAACAACACCATCACTCGAAAGTTTCTGTGAATGAAAAAATTGACAAGCTGTATTTTTATGGTTAACACAAGAGAGGCAAAAAGGAGTTCTTATTAGTGGCCCATTAATATAAGAAAAGGCATTACAGTTAAACAAATTAATGAACGTTGATTTGGAATGTACTGCTAGTAATAGATGGAAGAGAAGGCATGGAATTAGACTTAACATTGCATCCTCGGGAAGGTTTACGTCTCTTCGTCAGATGACAATTACTGATTAAAGTGAAACATATAGTTTGGTGTTTGTCTTTTTTATTTTTATTTTATTGTCAATAAATTCTATATTAATGTTGTGATACAGCAGTTCAGTATGAACCTTCGTATTATCATATTTTTACAGAGTCATTTCCAATATATTACCAATCTCAGTACTTTTTTACGTAAGTAGCAAACTTTCAGTACATACTTCAATAAATTTGAGATACTTTTTTAAAATTTGGTTTTCATCAAATCGTGTTCGGATTTCCCGGGGGTTCGGATTTGAGGGGTTCTACTGTATTTCAATATCAAATAAATGCCCATGAAAAGCTTGCATCTTCAATCCAACCACTAATTCTTCATATTTATTAATTTAATATCAGTGCCGGTTAAGAATGTTGTTCTTCCATGGCACAGTTGAAATTCAACCAGTAACACCTGTTTGGGGACAATCGAATATGCCGGTATATCTAGTCACAAAGTGGTTCCATGTATTTCAGCAAGAAAGGGTAATGACAATTTTTTGTATCCATAATGATTTTCTAGTTGTTTGTCTCAAATAAGCAAGAAGATGCCTCAGTAGCCTATCTTCTTTCTGATCTCCCACTAGCCTTCACAAAATAAATATTAGTGATTTCCCTATCAAATCCTGTTTGGTTGACTTTGGCAAACTGAGACTCATTTCCTGTCACTACACATAGGACCTTATCATGATGGAAATTATACTCTTAACTTCAAAAGTTTTCTTATACCCTGTGAGTATATGGTGTGCAGTATAAGAGGACGTTTTACACAGTTTGGATAAATTCTTATCAATCACAATCATACTTCATCTCATCAAATTGTTAGTATACAAAAATGTGCACTGGAAATTGAAATAAAATTTTATCAAACTCTGGGGTCAATCATACATTATAAACTAATATATTTATTTAATGTCTGTTAATAACTATTAATTTTTTTATATAGGCTAATGACATATCACAGACAAAGAGTGTATTAAAAAAGGAAAATTGTCTGTGATCTGTCATTAGCCTATATAAAAAAATCCATACTTTATAGTTCTTCCAGTTCATCTTTGCAGGAACAAATCCACCAATATATACCCAATAATTTTGCATCTGCAACTTTAAAACATGTAATTCTCTCTACTGAACTTAATCTTCCAGAAATAATTTCTCCATTGTGTCAATCTAATTTATTCTTTTAATATTAATATGCTCTGTAATTAATTTATTCTCTTTCTGTCCATTTTGAAACCTACCTGTCTATGATGTACTCCAGCAAGAAAAGACTGATAAAATGCTGTTCTACCTTCAAAGTTTTCCATTGAGGACCAAATTTGTGAACCAATCAAATATGCACAATGAGTATGTTTGTTTATTGGTGCCACGTTTCTGTTTAGCATAGCTAGATTTAGGGTTCATGTTTCTGATGTCTTTAAATCTTTTGTTGAATTATCTACCAGTTTGGAAACTGGTGCAGTCATTGAATGTTAGTTTGTAGGCTCTGAAGAGGTTGTATACATTAATTTATTTTTTGTGGGGTTGTAACGATCTTTTGTCTGTTGATTGAGTTTTCTGAAAGAGGTAGTAATTTTGCATGTTTTTGTTGTGGTATGTATTTGTAATATTTTTAAATATTTTGTGGTCTGAATATGTAGCTGTTTGTATTGAAATTTGTTAATGAGTTGTGTCCATTTTTTAGATAATGTATTTTGAGTTGAATTCTTTGACAGTGTTCTTGTAACACTGGTTTATTTGTTAGGCAGTAGGACATGGTGTTAATTGTGGCATGTTTGTGTTATGGTAAGTGATTGATGGTGTTTTGTGATAGTGTCCTTAAATATTGTTTTTTTGTTTATTCTGAAGTTGTGTTTGCTGTTGAGGTTAGTTATACTGAGGTCTAGAAAGTTTTCTTTTCTGGTTGTCTATTATTTCAAGAGTGAATATTTGGTTGTTATGTATATGTAATGTAGTGTTTTCAGTTATTTTCTATTACTTTTTTATAATACTGCAGTAGCATGTTGTTATGTACTTATGATAACACTTTATTTTCTATGTGTATTTGTTTTTGTATAAGATTTATTTTTGTTCAGTATAGTATAGGATGCCATTTATCCTAGGCTGTAGTATGAAGAAAACCTATTGATTAACTATGGTTAATTCTGGATGTAGAATTCTTGTTTGTAACAACCACATAGAGCGCCCAAAACAGTAAACTGTTTATAAATATCTAAATCTTGTTGCTGTTCATGATGAGCTGGCTCTTAATTACTTTTTTCACTTTTGCTATTACTTGCGGCCAGACTTTTTGTTAACTAAAGTTGTTAAATTGTTAAGTTAGACTTGGAGGAAACGTTTTCGTCTTACGACTTAAAGTTGTTAAATTGCTAACTTACACTTGGAGGAAACTTTTTCGTGTTACAACTTGTTAAATTGTTAACTAACACTTGAAGGAAATGTTTTCTTCTTACGACTACAGAGGCTGAAGAAGTCGTAAGACGAAAACATTTTCTCCAAGTGTAAGTTAACAATTTAACAACTTTAGTTAACAAAAAGTCTGGTCGCAAGTAATAGCAAAAGTGTAATAAGGAGTTTATAAAATAACATGCAATGACTACACCAGTCTACATTATCCAAATTATTAGATTAACACAAGATTTATAGAACACATGAATGACATAATAAATATAACCCTAAATCCATCTATCCCAAATGTAGAAAAACATATAACACTCACATATAAACATCAATTAAAATTTAGGCATTCAACAGGTATTCAAATAAAGCAAAAAACAAAACAAAAATTCAAAATATACAAATATCAGGCGAGAAAAAACTTGCTATAAACAACCTCATGGCATCATTATACTGCTTTGAGATGTGTCAGCAATAAGTTATTCAGATTTTTCAATTAGTTACAAAACAGTTATCATTATTACAAGGGTCAACCAATAACTAAAGAAATAAATTGGTCTGGGGAGAAGAGGGTTGGTAGTGCGAGTTTGATACATTTCGAATCTCAAGATGGCATCACTGGGGTAAATTTTAATCAGCCGATGGATCAACATTTCTCTGCTGATAACTTCAAAAATAAGTGCTACAATGTCTGGTATTCTTGAAAACTCCATATTGGCTGAACAACGTTATGTTTGAAGTTTTTGTGTTGTAACACAAACAAGTGTAACAACGTTATGCGACTCGCTTTTAGATTTCTGAAGGTGATAAATCAGACAATATGTCTCTAGAATAACTAAAGTGTATGGTGAAAGTCGTATGAACTGATGAAAGTTTTACAAGGGGGTAGAACAGTTCAAAAGAGTTAGGTTAATTACAGCTTAGCTAGCGACAACAGTTTACTAACTAGTTAGTGTTAGTCAATCGACTGATGAAGGCGACATTGGCGCCGACACTAGTCTATATTAATAAACTAGTGTGCAGTGAGGTTTTTTGTAAACTTTTTTAATATTCACAGTTGTGATTTCAAAATTGGCCAATTGACAAACACCGTTCTGGCAGGCCTGTTGCAGTTTCAACTTTTTCAATTGAAACTTGAATTGATGACATTATTCTGTTAATAAACAGCCAATACTACTCAGATATGTTTTTGAACAAGCTGATAACTGATTTGAGTTAGAGGATAAAATATGAAGGTATCAAAGAAAATGAAGGCATTGGCCTTACATTTAACAACTGATAATTAATAATGAAACTACGTTCTCTACTATATCCAACGCCCATATGTGATTCTTCAATCATTCGACGGCGAGTCTCCCAGTAGCAAATTATGATGTCATCAGTAGGATATGATAGAGTGTGGAAGTTCTGTAGAGGTTCACTGCCCATTCTTGCAAGATTAAACAATGGGTAGGTTTCATCAGCAGTAAGACCAACGCAGTGGAGATGGACTCGTTGGAAGTCACGGCCTGTGGTTAAGCGGAAGGGGGTCACAACTTTACTTTTTTCTAGATATCCTGGGATTGATTCCATGATAGCAAAGCTCTTCCACATTTTGCCAGTATTCAGGATTTTCATAATTCTTTGTGTGGCAATGATGACTGTAAAATCTATTAAGTTCTTGGTTCAACTTAGAGTGAGTGAAATATCTGGTTGGGCTGACTTAGATCCTTGTTTGTACTTAGTATCAGACTTTTTGTTGCCAGGATTTCATACACAGCTGGGTACCCGTTATAGCCTGGTTAAGATGGATTCTGCTAGTCTAATATGGCACTAGATTGTTTTCAAGCAGTTAGTAAAAACTTTGCAGCTAAATGCAGCAATAATGTTTATTGATTAAACTGTATACAATTCTTGTTTTGTTATATTCTGAGCTTGTAAAATTTCATAAAATCAAGATGTCAGTTACAGGGATATATCTAAAACTGCCAAAAATAACTTCTAATGAAGTTTATTTTAGTCAAATTTTTATAAAGTGAATAAGTCAAAACTAATGTTTAAAAATTTTAAAGACCTAAAGCTACATTTTTAAATTTGGAACTAAAGTAATATTTATATTTAAATTGAAAAATAATTTTGATATATTTCATTGAATTCTTTTATATTTAAACGCTACAGTGACGTAAAGCTTAGATAACACACTTTTCTACAGCTTTGTCTCTCCAACCTCGTGATTTGCCAGCTGATATTTGCCTGAAGTTCATACGCCCCTCTCCTTATGATCTTGTTTAAGTTGATTGAGCTGTTTAGACTACCTCTGCCATGTGCTTTGTTTTGTTTAGTGTATAGGTTATACAAATAGTATAATTGAACCTAAAAGAATAATAAAGCAAGGAAATAATGTGAAAATATGACATTTAGTCTGTGAGATACGTTATTTTTAAAGTAAAGAATTCGTTTTTGTGATACACATAAGAGTTTTCACCGTTTCAGTTATTGAATGTAGACTATTTTCGACCTTTTAGTCAGTGTTTACAAAATCTTGTTTTACAACTGCGAATTTTTCTAACCACTTGTATGAATTTTTTCCAATAAATTACAAATTTTTGGGCGGTGTGTTAGTATTTTTTTGTAAGGATGGATGAAGATAAAGAAGATAAAAAAAAACCTCACAGGGATCGTCATTCAGGTAAAATATTTTAAAATTAAATAATTTGATCAGAAACTATCTTAATGTAAATTATGAACGACAGACAGTCGAGATGTATGTAGCCTAAAGTATTTAAAACCAAACAGTGGTTATAATGTGGAATTTATATATCTAGTAAAATTATGCAATAAAACTGGATTTATCTCAATTCGAATGTAACCTTCTCAGAATCTTTATTTCCAAATTGTTAATGTTGTATTATAAAAATGCATTTACCTTATTTGGATTCCTGCTTTATCACAGTTTTTCACTAGAAA
The DNA here is from genome assembly GCA_036971475.1 of Prosapia bicincta. Lineage (NCBI taxonomy): Eukaryota > Metazoa > Arthropoda > Insecta > Hemiptera > Cercopidae > Prosapia > Prosapia bicincta. The sequence continues at coordinate 275,876,173 of JBAIZL010000001.1, read as the reverse complement.
TATAAACAATTACCAGTGTTTTATTTTTTTTCTATTCGTTATGAGTTGCTGCATCGGCCAGTAAAATGTTTTGGCTGAAATCGCTTATGAGCTAAAGTAAACTACCTTTAGAGTAAGAAAATAATTTTACACCTGGGGAAAATGAATGCAATAGTATAAAAAATTTAACAATCATATAATGGGATATTGAATGAAAACTAACCTAACCTAACAGAACATAAACTAACTTAGAATGAGTGGGTGGGTAGAGCATTGAAGAAGTAATGCAGGGGAGTATCGTGGTGTGGGAATCAACTATAAGTTGATATAAAAGTTCCTTCTCTTAAAAAATAAACCAAATATCAAATTAGGAACATGGTAGTGAATGTTCTCATCCTAATGTTTTCCTGAGTTTCCTAAACTACAAACAGCTATTTTGGGAAAAAACTGAGTTTCCTAAACAGCATATGTATTCTAAATTTAGTGCTTCTTGCCTAGAACTTATTCTTGAGTAACATTAATGAAAATGAAAAAAATTCAATGGATCTGCATTTTGTCAAATATTGAAATCTTTTTGCTGTTCATGATGAGCTGGTTGTTAATTTCTTATTATACTTTTGGTATTATTTGCGACCAAACTTTTTGTTAACTAAAGTTGTTAAATTGTTAACTTACACTTGGAGGAAGTGTTTTCGTCTCACGACTTCAGCACGGTTTTGTCAAATATTACCGTGCTAGGAAAAAATTTTTTGTTTCTAAAAAAAACTTATCTTGAATTGATAATTTGTGCTTATATTTTAATGTTCTATAACAATGCTTTTATGGCATGCCCCTCTTAACAAAGAAAACTATTCTGTTACTTGACCCCCCCATCCTCTACTGATGAACAAACTGGGTTCACGAAAAAAATCACTTTGATTTATTCCCTTTGACTCAGTTTTATATTGGAGGAATGGGTCATAATATAATCATGGGATCATATATTCCTGAATAAAAGTTGTTTTACAGAATTTAGAAAAATAATTGTCAGTTCTCAGCACAATAACTTTCAGAAAACACTTAGCAGAGGTGGATCAATAATCCATTTTTAAATGCATCTAGAGATGAGGCCAATTTGTAGACCAACCCAAAAAACATCTGTTGGAGTTATCTGCTGATTGAATGTTACATTTGGAATTGAAGTCTGTCACTTTGGATACCTTTTAGTTAAACAGAATATTCATAGTTAACTGCAGAAATTTTGAAATGTTTGATTTCATTTTTTACTTCCTACTTGTAAGAGGATTTTAACGTCAATGGTTCAAATAAAAATCTAACAAACAAATCGCCAAAATAGTTGAAACCATCACAATAATGAATAATAAATGTAACCTTTAACTAACCATTTCTTTGTTTCCACAACTGCATTCAATAATAAATAAGTCATTTTGAACTAGAATAATTTTATTTTCTAATTTTATTTATAAAAGCTTCATGAACCTCTAGGCTAAAAAACAATGTTCTGTACCTTTTTATTAAGTAATCTTTATTTTATATAGATTTGTGTATGTTTGTAAATTGACTTTAGGCCTATATATCAATTTTTATCAAAACAGTTAATTTTGGGGAGATAGTACCTGGTTTTATTATTTTTCTATATTACTGAAGAACTTCTATACCATCACATATAATTATATTTGCAGAATTGGTGACTTCTATGTAACTGATAAATATCGCTTGGAAATAAAGGAATTTATTTAAAATTTATTCCTTTACAATGACATTTAGCACAATGATAGTTGGTACACAAGACCAGGTGTGAAAGTTAAACCTTACAATTTATTTATTAAATCATCACTAAAGAGATGGCACAAAAGGTGCTTGTCAACTAGTGGAGGTAGAAGGCCGTTTGGGTACTTACTCTTCTTCGCATTTGGACACAGTGGTTGTGGTGAACCGATACTTACAGCAACGAGGTTCATTAAACACTGATTTATTAAGCCTCCATTAATAAATGTTAAGTGGGCAGTGTACATCGGTTGTCAAAGTGTCTTGTTATATCTCACAATTTATTTATTATATTAGGTCAAGTTTGGTGAGAAATAAAGTTAAATGAGATTTTCTAAGATATAGATAGCCTATACAATAGAGGAGAAGTATGAATGGTACTGTTCAGAGTTCAGTTTGTAGTATAGTTATTGTATATTATTTTAATATGGCAGTTATTTAGACACAAAAATTTATACTAATGGTACTTTTTGTAATAATCTTATTGAAACTCTAGGAAACATAAAAAGTTTGCTGTTTGTCTTAAAGCAACTAACCCGTTTTACTACTTCATGAAACTGCTCATTTGTCTTATTCTTGATTCTGAAAATCCTTACCTCTTTGTATTTTGGACCTCTATATCTTTGTTCAATAACTTTATTACATTTCTTATTATTACTATTATTATTTTTATTACTAAACGCTTGTAAATATTTACAAACTTGCCTATAGTAGCACTTACTTATATTTGTTGAGGACGGCCGTTTCAGGAGATGTGTCCTATTGTCAACTCGCACCGTAACTCTGAGTTGGTCAGACCGAATTGAGTTATGGTCTGAGATGACAATAGGATACATCTCCTGAAACGGCCATAAGTTTGTTAATATTTACAAGTGTTTAGTGAAAACTTGTAGCTCACGTGAAGATGGAATCAACAAATATTTTTATTAATTAAAAACGTATGATTATTTATAAATTTAAGAGATATTTGTAATATAAAATAATTTAATTTACAGGTCGTAAAGCAGAAAAAAAGAAGGCTAAAAATGATCATGTCCAAGAGTTAACAGATAAACAAAGAAATCCTAAAGCTTTTACTTTTAATTCGGCTGTTAGAGCTGAGAGAAAATTCAGGAGGTAAGTTCATAATTTCTCTTAGTTTCACTAAACTGAAAATTGCTTTTGACATTGTTAGAATCTTGCTTCGTTTGCATAAGTATTTTTATTTAAAATTTTTACATTTTTTCTCTATTTGTTCTCTATAGTACTATGTGGTCATTAAATGATGGGAGCTATATTCACATTAAATATTGAGGATATATTTCAGGATTATGTCTTATATCTAATTGTTAATGATTAGGTCTATGAATTGAGACTATGCCAACCCTAGCCAAGATTTAAAGTTATTTCATAGTTTTTAGACAAGTTTATTGCAATAAATTAACGTTTTTTTTAAAAATCTAGAGATTATGTTAGAATTTAATAACCTAATAATTATAAATGTTATACACTGAATTATTATTCACTTAGTAACAGTACAGAACTGAAAATCGACATAATTAACATCTTTTGTTATTATAATCGCTGTTGTTTTAATTAGTGTGGATAATCACGGCTCTATTATAATTTACCTTATTGTCTTTAGATATTGTATCTGCTTTTATCTTTCTTTTTTTTGTTAAAGGATTGATGAAACTACATATTTTAGAATCCTAATTATGAGTTTGTGATTTTAAGTGTAAGTCATTGATATACAGAGTATAAATAAAGTGCTGTTAATAGTAATAGGTAATAACATTTGTTTTTTTGTTAAGAAAAACAAGAGTTAAAAAGATAAATGGAGAAAGTTATTGATAAAGACAATTGAATAAACAGTGACAATTAGAACTCTTCCATAGGCCTTATCAGCTGTTTACTAGATATAGAAAGTGTTGTGTCTTGCCATAAAACTTTAATTTCTGTTAATTATAAGTAGAAAAATAAAATAAACTTATATATATCTTTGTTTTTTTTAGAACACAGGATATTCGAACTAAGAAGCAACATATTCCAGTGATTGATAGGACGCCTCTTGAGCCCCCACCAATAATGGTTGTAGTTGTTGGACCTCCAAAAGTCGGGAAAAGCACTCTTATTCATTGTCTGATAAAAAGTTTCACTAAACAGCCCTTAACTACCATTAAAGGGCCAGTTACAGTTATTTCAGGTAAACAGTTTTTTTTTTTGTAAAAGACATGTCTTGTTTATACGAAAGTTGTGTTTCAATCCTTATATCGTTAAGCCAAATGAGTCAATTGTTCAAATGTTTCCATGGATTGAGAAATTTATTTTTGTAGCCAGATTTGATAAAACTGGAACTCATAAAAAAAGGATTTTTTTTGTTGTTATTTTAATACTGATAATGTTGTATTTTTGATAGTTATATTTTGTAACTTGATTAAAAATTGTTGAGGTTTCTTGAGAAAACTTGATGGTTATATTTTCAAATATTAATTAATTATACTTAATGAATTAATTTTAATTTTATATGGGAAAAGAACGTTTCATAAAAGGGGCAATGTATTCAATATAGTTATTTCTTTCCATTTGGCTTAACATAAGCGTTAACATATGATCTCATAAAACAGCATAGTTTATGTTATAGGTTTTGTGTTAAAACCGCTGTTTTAACACATATATTATGTTACTTTATTTATATTAATTGTAGTTATTTAATAAAAAGTAGTTAAAATAATTTTTTTCACTTAAGTAGGATTTGATTAAAAATTTGTTTTTTGTTTACATTGCCTGTTTTACTCAAAGTTTTGTTTATGTGCTGTGTTAACACAATTTTGTATTAGTTGTTACATTTTAAGACTGGTAATACCTATATTTCATACATAATAAGTAATTAGTCAGTTATATAATTATATAATGATTAATTGTGAATTATTCCTTTGCAGGAAAGAAAAGGAGGATAACTTTTATTGAATGTAACAATGACATAAACAGTATGATTGACTTAGCAAAAATTGCTGATCTTGTTCTGTTACTTATAGATGCCTCTTTTGGGTTTGAAATGGAGATTTTTGAATTTCTCAACATTTGTCAGGTTCGTTCATTCAGATTTAATCAATTAAGATGAAAACCTAACATTTGTTTATCTTGATGTATATTTGTAATTTTATGATTTTATTATTATTTTTTTCTATTCAAGAGACTGATATTATTTGTAGACATGTTTTGCACTAATTTGGTGTTTTGTTCAGTTTTTTGAGATACAAATTAGATCTGAGTTTTATGCAAGTAGAGCTTACTTTTCAATTACTACTTATAATTAGGAAGCTTTTCATCAAGAAATTTTCTGACTTTTAAGAACAAGTGTGATGATTTCCCATTTTGGTGGAAGATAAAGTCTCAAGTTTGAACTTGTTCAATATAAACGTTAAGGCATAGTTTTAGTTTATTGTATACTTTTAATAACAACAAATTTTTATCAGTTTTGATGTATAAAGCCTAAGCTTTCAAACTCTAGAAGGCTCTAACGTCAAAAGATATATTAGGGCTTCTTAAACAATCATTTGAAGGTATCTCTGGTTAATCATAATGGGGTAGCCATTATGGATTCAGATCCATATTAGACTTGACAGTGAAGGAGCTTACAAATTAACCAATTATTGGACATAAGAAGATATCTTTAACATATCCATTAAAGAAAAGTCTACAAGTCCACCATAAATAATATGAAGTAGACACATTTACCACGATGTAGAAATGGAAGTATATTTGTACTTGTTTGAAAAAAACAAGAAAATCCCACTAACAAAACTTATGCCCTCAATCTTTAAAATTATTGATAATTGTGTGCTATAATGAAGATTATAAATAAAATAATATTAACTCTATAATAAACCTGAATAGTAGAAGGAAAGTAACTCAACATGTAGCAGCAAATGTAATGTAAATGAACTGTACACAGCAGAAATGTACCAGCAGCTCTGATTATTAATAGCAGCAAGTTTTTTTTTTATGTCGTCTAACAGGCTAATGTATCTTATGTTCTACAATAAAGAAAAACTGAGTTAATGAAATTTAAAAAATATTCACAGATAATTTTAAGATATTGTTTACAAATAGAATGTAATGACAAATATCATAATTATTTAAAATAACATAAACCAATACATGTTATATTCTCCAGCAGTATTCTTTTGCACAAATTTGGATGCATGATATTTTGTTCACTTGGATGACTTGGCGTAGAAAATTGGAGAATATGCTATCAAGTGGCCCTCAAATATTTAAGGATGATGACCATCTTTTGAAATACTCTAAACTCAATACAAAATGACAAATTTTTAAAATTATGCTAAAACGATAATGAATTAGTTTCTGTATGATATGAATAACAACTTTATGACTAAGAAATTTGATGTTTATTGAATCTATTGATTGGATGGTTGAAAAGCAAATCCTCATTAAATAACATTCAATAAAACAAATTAGTTATTTGTTGTCAACCTCTAATGACGGATGAAACTCAAGGTTTGCAAACCCTTCATATTTCCTTTAACACACAATGCCTCAAACAATATCTAACAATTAAATATGCTAATTATCCGCATATTAAACCATAGTAAAAACTATCAACTACAGAACAATATGAAATATACAAAAATCACACAACAGAAAAAAATATCTTATTAAATGATCACACACACTTTGAATTCAACACCCTTTCCCATTATATAGCAAACAACCAGCTTAACCTAATCCCTCCACACTCATAAATTATATGTCTGCAACCTTGTGAAACCGCAGGCAGTAGTGTCAGCTTCGTAAATGAAACGATTGTTTCAAAACATGTCAGCAATTAAGTTTTAAAATATTAACTTAAAATAATTACTTATAGTTTAATCAGTGAGTTCAAAAGGACTAGAACAAGTAACTTTAAAACTAATTTATTAGTGATTAAAAGTTTTTAAAAATATTAAAAATAATCCTTTCTTTTCATACTAAAGAAGATATTAAATTACAAATCTTGGTAAATATTGTTATATTATTGAATTGTGATAATGATTTCTGGTTTTAAGTTCAATTTTTAAGACTTTGCCCATGGTAATTCATTGTTAAAAAAATTAATTTCTAAGGATAATTTTCAGGTCCATGGTATGCCGAAGGTTATGGGAGTGTTGACACATTTAGACATGCTCAAACACACTAAGGTTTTAAAACGAACAAAGAAGACTTTGAAACATAGGTTTTGGACTGAGGTATATGCTGGAGCCAAACTGTTTTATTTATCAGGTTTGCTTCATGATGAATACCTCAGGAATGAAGTAAAGAATCTGGGTCGTTTTATTTCAGTGATGAAGTTTCGTCCTTTAACTTGGCAAACAACTCATCCATACATGTTAGGTGAGTATATCAGTTTATATGATACTGTATAAAATTGTCATTTTTTTAATAATTACTTCTATTTTATTAAATACTACCAGAGTAGTCCTTCGCACGGGGTTGACGAATATTTGTATTTGGGTTGAATTTAATTTACTGAAATTAAATCCCAATAAATATATCAAACTATAGTTTATAATCCTACCATTAAGGGAGTTTCCAAGGTCAGTGGGGTGGTGTCCTGATGGAATTTAAATAAAAATAAGCCTAAATAAAAATAGGCCCATGTGAAAACCAAGGACCCTAAGAATGTCCGTGTAAAATATCAGGTATTTATTTCCCGTTCTCATGTGTTCGATAGGGGAAAAATTATACCAGGTGACGCAGAAAGTCATCAGGGATACAAAAAAAATAATGAAAACTCTTGGTCAGTAAAATAAATCAAATTTTTAACAAATTAAAGTTGGGTAAAACATTCATTGCGGAGTAATAAGAAGTACTACGTCCGTGTATCAACCACTAGAATTTTATGTATTAGTATAGGTATATCTTTTTTCTAACATGCTAAAGTTTTAAACAATATAGTTTTTTCTCGGCTTTTTTTAATAATAGCTTGTTTTCCAATGAAAAAGAACACCAAACAGTATAAACGCACATAAACAGAAAATTACTCATAAATATGAATTTAGTATACATAACATTGTTTTCCGTAAAACATTTTACTAAGACTGTGTTATTAAATAATGTTATTAAAAAAGTAAGTACCAAAATGTAAGAAATTCATGCCCTGAAAAAATAATAAAAACAATTTATATACAGATGTATACTTTTAATGCCTGCAGTAGGATTTTTGACGTTTAGGGAAGTAGAATGGTTTTAATGAAAGTAATCATTATTTTTAGATTTAATATTGAAACATTCATTTAAATTACAACCAGTAATGAATAATTGTAAAAATTTCAAAAAAGGTCAAATGAAAATGAAATATTTTGTGTATTACAAAAAGGATGGATTATACTAGTTAAAATTTTTTTTCTATTGACAGTTTTTATTACTGGAATGGAAAATCAACTTGGACAAACAATTTTACTAACTGCCCAACCTTTTTAGATATATCTATTAAAATCCCTTGATCACGAATTAGGATGATTGTACCTCAGTAACATAAATGAAGTGAAATAAAAGGTAGAAAACTGGTTCAGGAATTTGGCAGCAGAAGGTTTTGACAGGAATAAACAATGAGTTAAAAAGTACTAAGGTATAAAAAATGCATGGAATTAAACAGAAACTAGGTAAAAAAATAAGAAATTATATTTAAAGATGAATATATGATATTTTGTGTTGTTTTTTTTTTTTTTTATTAGGGAATCTTACATTTTAGATATGCTTTGTATATTCCTTGGTTAAGTTTACACTGTTTAATATTTTCTTAAAATACACATTTTGTCTATCAATAAAATAGTTTATTAACCTTTCGGTTTTTTTAATTTATTGTCTGTTAATAACTATTAATTTTTTTATATAGGCTAATGAAAGATCACAGACAATTTTGATTTTCTAAATATTCAAAATTTCGAATTTCTTTTGATTTTAATATCCATTAGTTTTGTATATTTATGAGTTATTAAATGTTTGTAATTTGTTTCAGCTGATAGAATGGAAGATATTACGGCTCCAGAATATGTTCGTCAGAATCCCAAAATAGACAGAACCGTTTGTTTGTATGGTTATGTGCGAGGAATTCCTCTTAACAAATCAAGTAGTGTGCATATTCCAGGTAATGTTTGGCATGAATTATTTACATAAAGTATCATTTTATCAAATAATGTAAACAAGTAAATATTTTGTTTACTAGCTTTTTAATGAGCTTATATCAAAATTTGACAGCAAGACAAATGTTTCATTAAGAAAAAAATCATTTGTTAGTTACAATATAAAATAAAATTTTCTCATATTTTATACCTTATTATTTTTTGAAAAATGCAATTTTTATCCATTCTCTAAATAGAATTAAGAGCCTGTAGTTGTTTAAAACATTCTGTGATTGTAAAAGCAATTACAATAAAAACTGGAATTAGTGTGCCTTCTGAAGTTCATTTATTGTAATGAAAGATAGAGAATTCACTAAAAATTTCAAGTCAGAGAACATTTTTCGAGAACTTATTGGGGCTGGAAGCAGTGTATAGAAGACTAAAAGTATAACAAAAACCTATTTAAGAAATTTATATTTATAGAGTTTATATTGTGCAGTTTATTAATCAGTCATTTTTGTAATAAGATTTTTTTGGGTGAATGTTCATGAGTACTGATTCACAATTAATACAAAGAAAATAACTAAAATGTTTAAAAATTTTTTGGCTAGTAATTTTGTAAAAAATTAAAAAAATAATTTATAAAAGAAAAGGAATTTTATTATTTTGAGCCAGAAAAAAACAGGAATTTATAAATTGTATTTGAGTGACCGCGCTATTGGAAGAATAATATATATATGAAGTTATTATTATTACTTATAAATAATTTTTTCTACCACTAAGTGCAATAATTTTACCTTATGTGATAAGGTACCTTTCGGTCACTTGACCATTGTCGAATCAATGATTATTTTTCTCTATTTTGCTGATGTGAATGTTTGGTCCGTGATGTTGGTATTTGTTGACGTCATACATATTTCTTCTTGAGCCTCGTGTATAATGTTATTAAATAGTACGTTGTCTGTATATGTTGTCTGTAGGTTCATTAAATTGTTGTGTATGTTTTTTTTAGATGTGATATTTTTCTAGTGAGTTTAGTTCTATTGGGTTATTATTTATTTCAAGTATGGTTAGGTCATTTTCGTAATTTGTTATTTCATGTTTTGTGATGTAGGTGTGATGCAACATGATGTTTTTGTATTTTTATTTTTGAATGGTCTGTAATGTTCTTCAAATCTTATTTTAAATGATCTGGTTGTTTTCCCTATGTAAAATGTGTTGCAGTCGTTACATGTAACTTTGTAAATTCCTTATATGTTATGTTTTTCTGTATTTGTTTTGTGGTTTGTGTTATTAAGATATTTTATTATTTTGTTGTTTGGTTTGTATGTTGGAGTATAGTATTCTTTATTGTATATATTTGTTAATTTTTCTATTTTGTTATTGGTGTATTTATATTTAAAGTAGATTTTTTTAATTTTTATTATTTTTCTGTTCAGGTTGTAGTGTTGTGTTGAGGTTAGGTTTTTTTTGTAAATGTATTGTATATGTTTTTTATAAGGTGTTTGTTGTATCCTTTTTCTATTGCTATTTTTGTAATGTTATCTAATTCTTCATATAATTTTTGTTTGTTATCTTGTGTGTATTTTATTGCTTTATTTATCATGTTACTGTAAGTGTTAATTTTGTGTGTCCAGGGGTGGTTAGATTTGTAGTGTATTGTGGTGTTGTTGGAAGTTGGTTTTCTGTGTACTATAGTTTCTATTTTATTATTTATATTTAATGTAATGTCAAGATAGTTGATTGTTCTGTTTGTTTATGTTTCGACAGTGAATTTTATGTTTTTGTTGTATGTATTTAATTTGTTTAGTATTATGATGTGTTCGTTGTGAATGGTAGGTTGGTATATTACAAGTATATCGTCTATGTATCTTGTCCATATTAAAATATTATGTGTATTTAGTATAGGTTTGATTATTATTTGTTCAAAGTGTTGTAGATATATTTCTAACATGACTGATGATATGGGTGATCCCATGGGGAGTTAAGTTGTTTGTTTATAGTATTTATTGTTAAATTGGAAGTAATTTTGGTTACATATGTGTTTGGTTAGTGTAATGATACTATTTATTGTGTTTTCTTTTTCGTTATTGTGTATTAGTTTGTTTTTATTATTTCTATGGTTTCTTCTGTTGGGATGCTGGGGTACATGTTGGTTATGTCATAACATATTAATTTTGTGTTGCTGTTTGTTTCTATATTTTTTTATTTGATTAATTAATAGAAAATGAATTAATTATTTCACCACTAAGTGCAATTATTTTACCTTATGTGATAACGCACCTTTCGGTCACTTGACCATTGTCAAGTTTCTTTTTATCTTTATGTTACATTTTCAAGATCTTTCAATACCTACTGCCACACCATTTAGGTTGCCAAATAATTAAAGCAGCAATATTAGTTTAATAACATCTTATTTATTGTAGCTGAAGTTAAATGAGCTAACTTATGCTTTTAAATAGATTTATTAAGATTCAATGACAATCTTTAATTTAATAACTAATACCTAATCACTCATAGCACCTTTCATTAATTATTTTTATAAAAATACTCTTACAACTTTATAATTTCCCTCTTATATAAAAAATATTCTCTAATTAAAACAATCTCTTACAACTTGAATTTTGTATTAGCTCCCCAAACCATCCTGTACTCCCTCGAAACTCAAAACTTAGCACATGTTTCTCTCAATGCCGTTCCTTTTGAATAACAAGCATTTTATCCTAAATTCAGCTACTATTATGAAATATTTCAGCCAATCAGAGTTTAACAATTTAAATATTTGATTGAGTAACGTTCGGCCAACGGTTTTTGCTGTTTGAATTTTTCTCGTGTTACACCCTACTTTTATGAGTTTTGTGACTCCTCCAGATGTCAAATTTTCCATTACACTTGTTTACAGAATTAGTTTAACTTAAGAAAATAATAAACAGTATTTTTTGCCAACACATACCGTGTTTCTGAATATATATACACATATATATACGTGTGTGTGTGTTTGTGCATGCATACTCGTGTGTGGTGCGTGTGTGCGCTTGTACATGTGTTTTTTTCAGGTTATTCCAAATATCTCTATTGTAATATGTAAATTAAAATATTGGTTATAATAGTTCAATTTTGGCTACTTCCTCTATGACCAAGAAAGTTTTTGTTAATTAATTTTAAAAAAGGCTATTGTGCTAGTAGGGCCCATGATTATTAATGCATTGTTGCAAGTATTAGCTACTCTGAAGCTTTCAGTAACTATTAACAGCAAAAAATTTCCTTTCCTCTCTATCGGTTGCTTCTATCCACATCTCCTAGCTACATCTCTTCCATTACTCATTGCATAGCAATAAAAATGTGGGGATTATTTTGCCTTAACCGGTGTATAAAATTCATTGTCGTTGATCGCATACAACAGCTTTATATTTATACTCCAGTTTTTAAACAAGACAACTCAGTTTTAAAATAAAATGAAAATTATCTGAAGTAACTAATGTGTGTATGAAATTAAATTTTCTTTTGAAAATAATTTGAAGTAACATATTTGTAAAAAAAATAATTGGATTAAGTTACAACTTTCTTTCATTATTTACTTTTAGGTTTTTTATCATTACATTTTAATTTAAATATTAATTAATTTCTTTCCACTGCGTGTCTGACATCATTAATACAGTTTTATTAATATATTACAACATTACAACAGTGATATTCTGTTTATCTTATTTTCACCTGTTTATGTATGTTTGATAGGTTGTGGTGATATGAAGATCAGTGATGTTTGTTTTCTACCTGATCCATGTCCTCTACCAGATAAATTGAAGAAACGATCTCTAGTGGAGAAAGAGAGGTATATATATGCTCCTTTCTCTGGAGTAGGTGGCATAGTTTATGATAAGGATGCTGTGTATATAGAATTGGCAGGAAGCCACTCTCATCATAACCAAGTTAGTATAATATTGTCATTCTTAACAATGGGTTGTGTGATTATTTAGTACATAATTTGTAGTGTATGAGGTCTAAATGTTGTATTTAATTTGAGAGAAGCAGATTGCCCTCTAGATCAAAATGAAAATAAAAAATCTTGATGGGTGTACACCATAATATGAACGTCGCAACACAAAACACAATGTGATTAAAATAAAACTTATAAATATATCAGAGGACAACTACATGAAACATGTTGTTGACCGAAAAATACACAAAATTTCAATTAACTTAATTTTAAGATACAGTGTCTTATCAATAATCACTTACAGATTTGTTACTAAAATACTTCACATGATAATACATCTAAATAAATATGAGATGCTGAGTTCAAATAAATATGTAATGAAATAAGCATGTATTCAAGTAAATATAATTTTAAATTTTATTAAAGTTGAAAAGATAAAAAAATTTGTGAAGAGAAAAGCTTTTATTATTATACTTATATATCAAACTAATTTCTTCATTTATTTAGTGAATATTATTACTTATTTAATTTAATGAATTTGTAAGTCATAAGTAAGAAAAATCTATTTTAAAGAAAATAAATGTTAAGTCATAGGTTTAAGTCCTGACTTATAGAAGTTGCTTTGCTTATTAGCTTATTGGGGACTATTTAAGAAAACTAATTTATTGGCGATGTTGGGTTTAACTGGTAAGCACAAAACTACTATTTAAAAACATCATTCCCATTTTTAAAATATCTAATACATGTAACACATATATGTTATTAAGTTCTAGATATATCTATCACATTCTATCAGCCTTTTGCATTTAAATACACGCGATTGATGTTTCTTACAGTTTAAAAGTTTGTCCTTGGCCGTTCTGAAACTGGTTTGTTGATATAGCTTGCAAATGTTTAGTGGTATATTTGTTTAATTTTGTTTGGGCTGTAAAAGTTAGTTATGCACTGTATATAATGGAAGTGAGCTACACACTTGCTGCTTTGTTTCCTTCTGTTTCTTGGTTGTTCTTGTTTTGTCCAAGTCACAAATAATTGTTGTATGTATTTTCATGTTTTATTTTTAAATCTTTTTAAAATTTTGTAATATTAATTTATTTATTAAGTTTTTTGAAAGTTTTAACAGTAAGGATATTGATGATATGGATTTGTTGTACCTAACCCTGTAGGCAATGATAACCTATATTGGTTTTTCGCCTGTAAAAAAAATGTGCCTAACCTAGTCAGATAATTATCTCTTTCTTTGTCGATTACTCGTGTATATGGAGAAATTGTTAGACGTTTAAAACAAATAAAAACATACATAGAACTCACAAATTAATCATTTATTGATTCATACACGTTTCAATGACAAAGTCATCATCATCAGTGAGTGTTACTACTACAAACTCTAACTTACAACTGAGTTTGAGAATTTGTGAGTTTTGTGTATGTTTTTATTTGCTTTAACATAACCTCACAAGCTAAGCTGAAAGAATAGTTGTTAGAATTTGTTTTGTACTTCTATTTTATTGATTTTTTGGGTTTTCAGAAGCTACAAAGCGTCTGTGTGTGTTTTTTTTGGTCATTTACCTATTTTTTTCTGTCCTATTAATTTCAACAGTACATCACTGATTATAAATTTTGACAATTTTCATCCTAATAATTTGTAATAATTTACAAAATTTTCAATTTCATTTTAATTATAATAATCACCTAACACTAATTTCCTATCACTGCTGACATTTTGCCTTCATTGCTGAAGTAGTTGCTGAGGGAATTGGAGTCTTCTGTAATAATGAAGGCTGGGAGGATTTGAGCCTTCTCTCTATCACATACTTGTTTTATTCTAGGGTACCATTTCGAGAACTTGACCTTCAACAATAAGTTATTCCACTTCTATCTAAATGTAATTGCAAACTTACCATGCTGGTTTGATGTTGGAACTAGTTTTATATAGTATATTATACTAAAATTATCGATCTTAGAAAGGCATAATATTTTCTTATTAACTAGTTAATAGCAATTATGTATTAAGTAATATAAAATTTAAAAAAATCCAATTCCTACTTAAATCAAAAAAAGAAAAATTGTATTCTTGTTTCTCTTTATTTTATAATTACAACTAATATAAATAAATATGTTTATATATTTGTCAGAATAACAGTATTAAGTTAAAAAATAGAGAGCAAATTTTGTTGCAGTTTTCAATTTTTTTTTCTTTGTATGGTGTTAGACTATTATTTTTGTTTGTTACTATTTATATGCTTTCTTTTTTCATCACTTGCATTGTGTTGTAGTTTTTTTTCGGTTTTGTTTTGCATTATCCATTTGTGAAGCAATTTTCAATACAGTTAATCCTGTTTGTATGTATATTTTATCCTTTTCATTCATTTTTGATCCTAGAGCATTATTTATGATATTGTGTGGTAACCATGACAACAATTTAAGATTGTGCCATAGAGGTTTTGACAGCCAAATGGAGGCAAAAAAATTCATATCCATCTTTGAGAAGTTAATTACTAGCTATGGGAACGTTGGCTCAATGCCAAAGCATGCTAGACTTTGAACACGAAGATAATCAGTTCGAATCTAACCTAAACCCCTACATTTTTATAATTTAATTATTAAATAAATGTTTGGAAAAACTGTATTAACATCAATTGTCATCCACTATAAGTAAATACAAATGTATTTGAACTTGATTGGATGAATAAAAACACATTTTATTGACGATTTAAAATTCGTACAAGATATGTATACCAAGAGAGTGTGAGCTAGTAGGAGGAATTGAATAATAAGTAATATGAAGTGTATAGAAAAAAGAAAAAGTTAATATATAGAGCAATTAATTTAAATGTTGTTTGCATGTTTGGATTATATATTGTCTAAAATAGGTTCTAGTATAGAGTCTGATGTAGATTTTTGTTTCAAGGTTGGAGGCAGAGATGATGCTGAGAGAGATATGGTTAGTTCTCTGCTGGATACAAGAAACACGTTGGATGAAAAAATTGCTCGTAGTCAGGTGCAGATATTTTCAGGAGGTGCGCTTATTAAAGATTCAGATTTTGTTAAGTAAGTCATGAACACAGAATAAATCTGAGTATTTTATACAAATTCTGCACTGTAATATGTATATAATAAGTATAAATTAGAAAATTTAATGTTGTCTAACATCAAAGCACAAAAAATAGATTTTGTTAGGAATAAGTTAAGCTGGATTAATGTTTACGGCCATCTAAAACAGAAACTGGAGACAATATCTTATGTAGACAATTTTCAGTTGGGTTACATTTAGAACACAACAGTGTTCATAACATGCAAATAAATATCAACCACTAGGTGACATGATTATAGTCACCTACTTCCATGATGTAATGCAAGTATTACTCTTCAGTTTATGATGAAGAGCTCCATGAATTTTCATAGAAAATGCACATATTTTCAAGATTGCTTAAATTTATAACAGGGGAGAATAAAGAATAGAAAGATTTGTGATTGAGATTCAGTTTTTGACTCCATTGTCTAAATTATTGTGTACATGCACATCCGTATTTTTAAATAAATTATTTACTATTCTACTTTCTTGAGTAAATATTAGACAACCAACTGTGATATTCGAACAATTAACAACTAATAAAAACAAACATGTTAACTGAATAACAGTTATTTTTGACTAATGAATTGTAATATGTACAATTTATTGTGGCAAACTTGTGGTTATATTGTTTCTGTCTTTTTTTGTAGCTTAGCTTCTAAGACTCATATTTACTCTTGTATGACATAATTTCCTTAAGCTTGCAGAGTGTTAACCAAGTTTCTATAGGAGTGTGACTTATTCTCGTGTCTGCATTTTTTGTGGTATTTATATACTAAAAGCTGTCAGTAAGCTATTGGCGGTCCTTAAAAGTTTATCACTAAGTGTTATTTTTAATCAACTTTTTTAACTTAATCAACTTTTCTTTTCACAGGTTACTATATTTTCTTATTACTGTTCTAATATTTTATTGTTCTTAATCTTATCTATATGTTCTTATTTTATTTTAGATTGTGTTTTTATGCTTTAAAATATATTTACTAAAGTTCCATGATTCATTTGGCTCTATGATAGGGTTTTGGTTATTTTGAGGGAGGTCGTTGAGCGTTTCTTGGCTGCAGCCAAGAGGAAGGGGTTTAAGGGTTCGGTCCCTGTTGCTTTTGGTAGGGATGGTGAGAAAGAGAGGAGGGGACCAGCATGCAGATTTCTTCTATCACTGTTAGAGAATGCTATGTATTGGATTATATATATTGATCCTGGCAACCAACATTATGAGTTTTCCTCTGTTTTGAGCATTACATCTTTGTGTCCTTATCTCATGGTAATGGTGGAATCGATGATTCCATGGGAGTCTAATATCCCTAAACAATAAGGCCATAAGAAGGGTCTTGTATAGAATACATCTCTATGTTATAGAATAGAGAGTACGGAAGAGGTTCTCCTATATTATAGACAGTCTTTGATAATATTAGTAGTTGACTAATTAAAAAACAAAATTAGTTAATTTTCTTTATAGAAGGTAAAAATAGACTGAGCAAAATTTATTCACATATGTGTTTCAGAAAAATAATAACTATGCACTTTATAATATTATATGTATTACAGAATAAATCTATTATTAGTTTCAGATGTATTGTATAATATTTGTGGTAATTAAATTTCCAAAATCTGTTGTTTATACAAAACAAAATCATTTCAGATTAAATAATACGTGATCATAATTTTTAAAATTTAATATAACATTAAAATATTTTTTAGGGAACAACCTGTAACACAAGATAGAATTAAAGAAGAAAAAATAGATTGTGAAGATGGAAGGACTCGAAGAAAAGTCATTTTTACTGAGGAAGATATTGAAGATGAAAGTGATTATGAAGATGAAGAAGAAGATGAGAAGGATATGGGCAGTGTAAAAACAGATGATGAAGATTCAGTTGAAGAAGTCGATAAACAAAAGTTAAATGAAGAAAGTACAAAGGTGGATATTGGTATAGATGGTAAAGGAACAGATGATGAAGATCCAGTTGAAAAAGTTGATAACAAACAAAAAGTTAATGAAAAAAGTATGAAGGTGAATATTGATATGGATAGTGAAGGAACAGATGATGAAGATTCAGTTGAAGAAACTGATAACAAACAAAGTATTAATGAAGAACATACGGATGTGAAAATGGATTCAAATGAAGAAGAAGATGAAGATGAAATTGAAGATTTATTAAAGAAAAGTAAACTAGTCAAGCTAGAAAAAACATTGAAAAGTGATGAAGATGTGTTTGAGAGGAAAAGAAAAAGTAATAATGTAGAAGGTAATGGAGATAATGACAGTGAGGAAAGTGAAAATGAGAACAATTTTGGAGCACCAACAAAGAAAAAAAAGATTCTTGGCATTAAAGATCATGCTACTAGGTGTGTATCTTTCTTATTAAAATTCTCCTTAGCTTTATATTAAAATAAGTAGAATAAAATGTAGGACACCGTCATGTTTTCTTTTAATTAATCATCTAGAATGAGTTTTTTTAAAATATGGATATACCTTTTTGCATGCATACCTTAAATATAGCAATAAAGACTTATCTCTATTCCTCCACATGGCCTATAGTTGATTAGTATCCCCACTAAAACCTTTTTTTTGATCAATATGGAAGATAGATTTACCTTAGATATACAACCCTCACACATGATCAATGATTCTCCACCATTTGCAAGACTGCTAAATTGTATGACCTGGCTTTACTTCATGATACATAGACTTTTGACGTTCCCATTATGTTTGGATTGTTATAAATTAGATGCCTGCATAACAAGACATACGTTCACAGTTATTTTCAAATGCCTCAAAGAACATTGACCAACTCTGAAATTTCTGAACACTAGGTTAGTTTGTGATCATAAAGTAGATAATTTTGATAAACATTTTCAAAGTTCTTCACAAGTGTAAAAATATAATATTTACTTGACAGAAGAACTCGAAAATTACAAAGTTCTGAAAACCAACCACAGCAAAATGCTTATGCTACTAAAAAAACATGAGAATGATATACACCATTTTTGGGTATGTTGAGGCAATCCAGATAGCTGGGGGATAAGGACTGGCCTGGACAATGAATAGGCGAGGACAACCCAGAGAGTACATCCCATTAGTGACGCATCGCCGATTAAAAAACGGTAATCTAATAAATACGCGTTATATGAGAAAACTTTAATAGGGGTTTCTTAATTATTACTAAACAATCAATTGTGCATTTGTCTCATAAACGCGAGTTTATAAAACGTTCTGACTGATGGAGGTTCTCCAAAACGTGTCAACGGATAATGTGAAATGTTAGGAATGCAGATAATTATGATACTTAAAATAAGAATTGAGTAAAGTATTACATTTTATAAACATGAAAAATAAAAACTTATGAACAGATCTCATAAAACATTCCAATAAAAATACAAGCAAACACAATTAATACATTATTAAAATAATGAAAACGCCTAAATTTAATGAAAAATAAGCTGAGCTTAACTATTTTTCAACTAAAAAATATAAAATTACTAAATGAGTAACAAAACCAACAGTTTTTTTTCAAAATTTGTCAAGAAAACAAGTTTTTTTAATTTGCATGCTACCCTAACAATATGATTTTAAAAATCCCCAATTTAAACAAAATTATTCTTTAACATTTCAGTCGTTATTCAGTAAAACATTCTAACTTTTAATTGATAAGATTTAATTTAAAAATGTTAGTCTTAATAAATGATTTTGTTCTGTTTTGTTTTGTAAAAATAACAAATATATAATCTTTTGTTGACAAATTGAGTCTGTAAGTAAAGCATAATTTTGTTTAAAATAGTAAAATCTGACTATATTTTAAATTATTATTATTTTAAAGTATATTATTATTATTATATTTTAAAGTTATTTTATTGAATTTATGTTTAGGTATTATGCCATAAGCTCAGATAAAGATAAAGGAATTCAAGATAAAATAGCAGGAGCTCTGGCTATGTTTAATGATTCACCTAAGAAGAAAAAGTCTAGAAGTCGAACAGATAGTAATTCCTCTGATAGTGATGTGTTGGTTGAAGAAGATGAAAGTGATTCTAGGGTTTATGTGAAGGAAAAAAGTGGAAAGGTATTTGACGATAGTAGTAACGACTCAGGCAGTGGAAGTGATAATGAAGTGGAAGAATCAGATGATAATGCTCAACATATTCTTTCAGACACTTATATTAAATCAGAAGATAGCTCAGATTCAGAAGAGTTTGTTACAGAAGAAAAGAGAGGTGATACAACTGCAGTTAATTGGAAGACTAATTTGGCTCAAAAGGCAGCAGATGCGTTTATTGAAAGGCAAGCAAGCACAGCGAATTTATGGAAACTTGTTTATGGTAAGGTTATTGTTAACATACTCTTTAGAATATTGTAATTGTTAATC
Source organism: Prosapia bicincta (assembly GCA_036971475.1). Taxonomy (NCBI): domain Eukaryota; kingdom Metazoa; phylum Arthropoda; class Insecta; order Hemiptera; family Cercopidae; genus Prosapia; species Prosapia bicincta. The sequence continues at coordinate 275,855,947 of JBAIZL010000001.1, read as the reverse complement.
CTATAGAGCTATAAATATTGCGTCACATAAATCGACACAGTTTATTCATGATTGTGTGACTGTGTAGTACCCATTGTCACAGATTTTATGGTATCCGATGTATATACAGTAGAGCGTCAAAAATCGGGATCAATTGAGACCGGACTACTGATTTATCGGGATTTACAAACTATCTTTAAACTACTGCTTATTATTGATATTTAATTAACTATAATCTTTTATAATGTGTATGGTGTTTTGAAATTTTGAAGAAATAAATCACGAATTATTACAGAATAAATGTCATAGGGCATTAAAAAAACAAAATAAATTTAGTGAAAATGATATGTAGGGAAAAAATAATGGAAACAGACGAGTGGCATGTTACAATTGAAAAATTGCCATTACAGATGATTAATAATATTAAAAGTATAATATATGACATATTAGGTAAAAACTAAGTTTAATAATAAATTTTATTATTTTCCCAATTGGTTAGTGTGCAGAACATATAAATCTAAAAAATTAGATCATGATTAAATAAACTGTTTGTTACGTTTTAAATTTAGTTTTAATGCGTTTTTCAAAATTGATTTATCGTCTTTGGATTTATAGTTAATGATAACACTTAGTTTAGATACGTATTGCATTGGTGCTGAGCACTGCGTTTTTCACGCCGAGTGCTGTGCACACTGAAACCACGATGTGGATTTGCGACGCTTTGGATTTTTGACATCCGGATTATTGACGCTCTACTGTATTTGTGATTGATATCTGCTGCAGGTTTCATAAAAAATTATGTCTTTTATAGGGTCACAACCTCAAAATTTTTTTAAACACTGATTTATCAACAGCATCATCACTATAAACAGCTGTTAAATGATGTTGAATATCTGTAATTTTGTCAGTAGTTAATAATTTAATAATATAATTTTTAATCATATTGACATAGCAGTAGAACATCTGCTTTCCCTTCTTGACATACACTGGATAAATACAAAAAAACCAAAAACTGAAATGTGCATGCTTTCTGAGGGAGAATTTTACTTCCTTATTTCAACTGGTACACTTCTAAAACTAATTTTGCTTTTGTTGTACAAATATGTGCATATTAAGTTTTAGCATATTCTTATATTATTGTTAAGAGTTACAAATTTATTTATTTTATGTTTATTTTTTATCTTGTAAGAAGATATGTTTTGTTGCATTAGAAAACTTGAAAGTTTGAAATTTTCTTTTGTAGCAAATGAAAATAATTATAGTTTTATAATTATAATAGTAGACTAGTATAATTTTAATCTTATAATTAGCATGTAATGTCAGTCAAATAACATATCATGCTTCCTGATTCATTCATGGATAATAGGTTAAATGGGAACTACTAATTAATTGCGATTAAGTATATCTAATAATATATTGATTGTACAGAACTTTTGTTCATTACAAATATTCATAGCATCTTATAAATATAAACAAAAATTTGTTAAATCTTTACACTTTTGTATTGTAACTACATGACTTATGTTTTAGAGGTTTTTTCCAGGAAATCAATCCATGTTTAAAACGGAAAAAGAAAATGATACTAAAACAGGTTTGGGAGAAACCTTTCTTACTGTAAGTAAAAATCAAGAAAAGAAACAACAGGAAAGGGATACAATGAATGCTCCGGATATTTCTAAATTTCCTATAACTCAAGTTCGAGACTGGACGTCAGAAGAAGTAAGAATTATTTTTATCATACAAGCATGTAATTAATTATACAAGTTCTACACTTAAAACTAGATTTACTATTCTGTCTTATATGTTTTAGGTGTTCTGTTCTGTCTATACAAAATCATGCAATCGGTTATGTTGTATCATACCAGTACTTAGCCCTTTTAAATCCACAAGCTGATATATCGGCTCTCTGATTTTCAATTGAAAAAGATTGTGTTATATCGGCTCAGAATTTTAAACGGTTGTAGTTCTCCTTAAAATCAACAGATCGTTAAAATGACTACTTAATCAAACCTTATTCCGTGTAGAACAATAGTTCTTTTTTCACACAGATTCCAAGAAATATAGGAATGAACGAGGGCGATATTTAGACAGCTGCAAGCTACCTCACGAGAGTTCGAGTTAGTTTGTTTTCGTTGTCCAAGTCGTCTGTCTGTTCTGTTGTGTTTTTGGTGAACAGTTTACAATTTTTTTACACAATTTGTAATTATTTATTATAAGAATATTTTTCAACTTATTTAGTATTAATTTCAACAATTTCTAATTTGTTGTCTAATTTAGTTTTTCAATGTTAGTTTTTTTAAACGTTTTGTGAAGTAGGTTATTTGTGTTAAACTGATTAGTAAGTATTGGTGATATTAGTGAGTATTTAGTTTTAGTTTGGTGCAATAGTTATATTTAACAAATATGGCGGAAAGAAAGAAATATTTTATACATGGAATGGATGATAAAAAACATTTGTATTGTGTGTTCAAAACCGGAAACTAGAAAATGATCATGGACTGTATCTGTACAATGTGATAAGGGACTTTATGGGCAATGGATCTATAAACAGACTAACAATTCTAAATCTAGTTTTCACATGTCATTTTATTTGTCAATTATAATGTTTCATGGTATAGTGAAATTGTGTCTAAAAGAACTTAGTAAAAACCACTTTGTTTTGAAAATAATTATAATCGTTTCAAATATAATTATTAATTTTACTTGTTTTAATTTCATTCAGTTACCGTGTTTATTTTATTCTATAATATTTTTTTTTCTCGGAATTGCTTTGTATACACTGAGATGTCCACAATAACTTAATCGCTGTACAAACATACCTTTATTAAATTTTAAATAAATATAGATGCATGAACACAAAATATACAAAAAGTAAACAGCACATAAATAATTTAAAATATTTTACTGTATATTAAATACAAAAATATTTTTGCTATTAACAAATAAAAACATATATTAGGCAGAAAAAATCTGCAAAAAGGTATTATTTTTCAAATCACAAAATGGAAGATATTTGTATACAAATCTGGTCCATTTATGTCAGTCAACAAAATTTTACTATATAAATATAGGATAGAACATTTTTTAAAATTAGGTATAAATAATATGAATGGTTGTAAGTGCCAAAATTATATAAAATATTTGAAGAAATTAGGTTAAAATATGTTGAATATTTCTTTTCAGACCCAGAGCTTTATTAAAGACTGCTTTGTAACAGGAAAGTGGAAGAAGTCAGAGGATGCCAGTGAGTTACTTAAATTAGATGATGCAAGTGATTTTGATGACGATGAAGATGTGTTTGGAGATTTTGAAGACCTAGAAACAGGTGAAAAACATTTAGGACGTCCAAAACAAACTAAGGATAATGATGGCGATGATGATGAATGTAAGTTTTAGTCCTGTACTATTTTCGTAAAATGATGGCATTTCTGTTGGTTTCATCTGAAGCACAAAACTAATATTTATTATTTGACATATACTTGGAATTAAAATTCAGTTTAGTTGGTGTTATTAAAAATAAAATTATAACCTTTTGTGCTAAATTCTCTTATTTATTTATTTAAACTAAATGTGGATGCTATGTTTAGAATAAGAGGGAACGTGATTAACCGTACTATGTAATGGCAGTGCTTACAATACATTTTAAATAAGATTTAGTTAACATGTTGACTGCCATGACAGTCACCAGTGACCGACACTGAATTGTTGCATAGTGTCACCCGTGACGGACAATGTAGACCTAACTTTAGATCATCACACAAGGCTGTCGGGCACAATCATGATGTATTAAACCGTATGAGATGTCAGAGACTGCCTCTGTTCCTGCAACTTGGCATTCAGAAAAATTTTTAATTTTTTTTTCTTACAAGACTATAATTATTGGGAAACTAGAAGTTCAAAACTACAAGGAAATATTTGAAACAAATAGTTTTTTTTAATACTTCTTTATAGAACTACATTACACTTTAAAATAGTGTTACATTTGATTTGATCCTTAAAAAAATCACCTAAAAAAAACTGAAAAATACGAAAATTAGGATTAACTTCCACATTGTCTTATCTAAAAATCTATATACTTAAATGCTTGGTTATAAACAGTAAAAATAGTAAAAAAATGTAAACAGTCTATTTAATTGTAAAAATTGGGAGAGTGCTGGTGCGCTTGCCTTCCGTGGCAGTGGAATTATTGAAATGCTATACGGGTTGCATAGCTTGTCGTTGCATCTAATTATTGTGTCCATTGTTTTATCTCAATAATGATTATTTTGACATCAAAAGAGTGTATTAGACATTAAAATATGGTTTTATATTTCGGGTCACAATAAAAAAGAAAGGAAATTTACATAAAATATTTACTAATACAAATGATAAAATACTATATGACAAATATTAAAACTTATAATTTAGAAGAAAAACAGATAATTTACTTGAAAATGTAAAGTACCTACTACTAAAATATACTAAAATTAACCACTCAACTTTAAACTCAGAATGTTTGTTTCTGCTTGTGTTATGTGTTTCACAAAGCGATAGATATTGATGATGTAAATTCAGGCATAGATAATGCTTGTCACGTCCTAGACTATTTATGAGATTATCTGACACTTGTTTACTACAATTTTATGATAACACACTAGGTTTTCAGGCGTCCAAGCATTTTGTCATTGACTCTTATTTACAGTGGTGGGTTCATTCACTCTAATAGGACAGTTATCGTTTATTCTTGCGTTAGTTCAGAAAGCTTAGTTTATTTTTATTATTGTTGTTTTTAGCGGATATTGTGTCACATTAAGTGGTTAAAACTAAACAAACATTAAAATATAAAAATAAAACCAAATTAAATCTGTTCATGAAACTCTCTGAATCATTTTTGAATGCTAAGAGGAGGCTCCTCAGGGCGATAAAGAGTTGTTTCACTTCTTTTGTTTTAGTGTAAACAAACTCTGCCCCTCTTCTGAGTTTTCCTATTTGATCCTTCAGGTGCCGGGAAAATTGAAAGAAGATGTTCAGTTATGTATGTCTGTCGGGGTCTCTTGAGTGGTCGTATAGAAGAAGGGAGCCAATATTCGAATCTCAAAAAGATAACTTGGGATGGTCAGATTTCAAAATGACTAAGGTACAATGTTCTCCAATCTGTTCTGAAACACTGATGTAAAAATAAAAACTTTTTCACAAACACTTATCGAAACTAGAGGAGTTTTAACTAGACGGGGATTGAGCGTGCCTCGCAAGGGAACCCAGAGCGTGCAGGTCCGCTAGCCGTACTGAACGTGTTAAAACATACTTGTATTGAAACCATGCAAACATAAATGTAAAAATAATTATGTTTACATTCTAATTTTTCAAGAAAAATATTTTCAAAAAAAAAAATTTTTATGGTGAAAATTTTTATATCTATATTTATATATTATATCTACATATTTTTATATCTATAAAATACATGAGAAAAATCTAGTAGCTACATTTATTGTTGAAAAATATCTATAACATTGTGAAAATATGTTATAGTATATATTTTATACTTGAATTTATATTGAAAAAAATACTGTAAAAATGTCAACATTTTATATTCATTCGGAAGATCTGCCTTAAATGGAGAATTCATAGTAAGTCTGACAATGTGACCGACACAGCACCTTGTAATATAAATGTTTATGTCGCGCCATGACAGTCACTGGAGTCCGACGCCACTATAAAATAAACTAGTTTAAATGAATAAACACACTAGAAGACAAAATATTATGATGTTTTGTCGTTATTTAAACAAAAAGTACACAGCAAAAATGTGTTTAAAGGTTATTGGAAAACTGGATGGCAGTCAAGTGTTAAAATATTTGGTATTATTTAGAATTTTTATAGTTCAAACATTACTTTAAGTGTTGAAGAAGATTTATTTGTATCCAGTCATGATCGAGAGTTATTTCTAGCGTAACACTTGATGATAAACTTTATTTTTAGTTTCTTCTCCTGGAGAAAAAAATAAATCTTTTAAAGGGGGGTTGACCATTGTCAATAATTTCTCATGTCCCAGTTTTATCCATTAGAATCATATCATATCCTTAAACAATATTAGATATTTGCATATTTTTGTTCTATTTTAAAATATCTATTAAACACTCAACCTACCTATATCGGTTAGTAACAAATTTATCTCCAAATATTCCTTATTTTATTTTTTAATTTACATTTTAAAAGTACAGTTAATAATATATGAGTATATACTTTCATTAGAATATTTTGCAATATGGACTACTATTACTAAATTACATATTCAGAGCAAGAATTAAATTGAAGTTAAAATTGCTTAGTTCTCAACAATACCTTTAAAAAACCAAAAGAAATTTTTAAATAAATTAAATTTTCACTAAAATGTCAACTTGTGTAGATGGTTTTTAAAAATAAAACCGTGTAGTATATCAACCCCGAAAAGGGAAATACATGTCCCAATTTTGGTTCAGATCTTTGATAGAAAGCCAAGATCGTACAAGAAACAAGTATGTTTACTTTATTTGGTATACATGTTTTATATATGAAGATCTAATTGAACCATATGTTTTAAATGCTTATAATAATTATTATAATTTGTCACAGATTGAGTTTGTCTTATTATCTATTTAAATATTAAAATAAATTACCTTATCTTATTTATGTTATATTTTCATTCTAGTAATTATTTACATCTTAGGCCTTAATAATTGTAATTTTTTTAAAAAATAGCAGGTGGAGAAACGCAGAAGAAAACAACAGAACCACTAACAAAAGCTCAATTGATGGAAAAGAAGTTGAAGTTGAAGGAAAAGTTTGATGCAGAATATGATGATAAAGGAGGAGATTCTGCGTATTATGATGAACTGAAGCAAGAAGCTACAAAACAAGCCGAAGTAAGATTATAAGAATATAAGTGTAAACTCTTTAAATTATTAAAGAAAATTTTGTTTCAAAATATAAAATTTAAGCACGCTTTTGAGGCGTCTTTTCTGTAAGCTGTTGCTTCATATTGTTTACAAAAATATTTTAATCTTAACAAAAATATTTATCCAACTCATTGAACAAAAGAAGGATTACACAGGCAATGTCATTTACTGTTAGATATGTAGACAATTTAATCATGTTATTAAAAAAAAAACAAGTAATATAAACAATTTTAAAAAAAGTAAATTCCTACTGAGGGCAAGAAAGACAAAAATTATCATTGTTAGCTTATTTCTAGTGGGTTTATTTTATTCATTTCATTCATTTTCAACCTTACAGCACTATTTATGATATTTTGTGGTAACCATGGCAACAGTTTTTAAGGTTGTACAATGGAGGTTCTGATGACAACCAGATGGGGGAAATATTTGTATACATCTTTAAGTAATTCTGTTTTTTGTATTACCTAGTGCCAAAGCGCCCTAGACTTTGAAAATGAAGATTCATAGTTCAAATTCGGATAGACCCTTGAATATTTATAATTTAACTATTGAATAAATATTTGAAAAAACTTTTAACATCAATTGTCATCCACTATAGGTTAGTACAATTCTCACTGAATCTAACATACCTCTTAATTATTCAATCTGGTATGTCAAAAGTTCACTGTGTTTATAATTTTGGGATTAGAAACACTGACGTTCCTTTTTTTAGTTTGTTCATCTAACACTAAATGTCACTAAATGTGTAACACTATTTCAAAAACTACTTTAGATAGTGATGAAATTTTCAGGTAATAATAAATACACATCATTCTTTCAGTTAAAATAAAAAATCCGCAACTAAATTAAATAAAATTGGTAACAGGAATTAATTGCACTATTTTACAATGATTTAGAAGTGCACTTTCATTAATTTCACTTATTTCGGAACAATGACTTCGTCACATATTCTTATCAGTGTTAGTGATAAGCATCCTTAATTCTAGAACTGCTAACAATAATTTCTCAAATGCTAAGGCATCCAGAGTGTTTTGTAGAAGAATTGTTCTTAATCATTAAAAATATACAGTAAAGTTGGTGGTTATATTCATCGTAGTTTCAATGATTACATTCATAAATAATTGTCAGAGCGAGCACATACCTGTTATCCCGCCTTGAAGGGTTAAAATATTATAAAATTATAAACCATCAAATATATTTCTCCACATCACTCTTCCTTCTCCGCTTAACATCAATGATATTAAAACCAGCATCAGTTTTGGTTCTAATTAAAAATGAGAGTCATACAAATTTATTTAGAATAGTGAATCAAAATAATTTATACTGTTAAACAATAAATAGCTTTAATGCTATAAATGCCCATGGTCTTGGAAAAGCTTTTATATGTGACCTTTGAAGTTCTGTAATATCTTTAGTAAGAAATATTAAATACAAGCTCTTTATATTTGACTTTATTAAAGTTAAGTTATAAGATGTAATCATGGAATAATTTGTTGCATTTCAGTTAAATCGAACACAGTTTGAAGGATTAGATGATGCTGTAAGAGTCCAGTTAGAGGGCTATAGAGCAGGAATGTATGTACGTGTTGAAATCAGTTCAGTTCCTTGTGAGTTAGTAACTCACTTTGATCCAACATTTCCTCTGATTGTTGGAGGTCTACAGCCTGGGGAAGAAAATGTTGGTTATGTCAAGGTAAGTAATTTTTCTCTTGCAGCAGATAATAATATAAAATTGTCTATACCTTTTGCCTTTAACACTAAAAAGGAAATATTTTTGATTTAACTAGTCATCAATTAATATTCTAGCTGACTTGAAACAAAGAGTGCATATATGTCAATATTTTGGGTTAATATTCAATATCCATTTACTCTCTAGAAATAATTCCAAAACATGCAAAAAATTTTATTTCTCAAGTTTCATCTCTAGAAATTAATAATGTGATTTAATTTTATAAGAGCTAGCAAAAATTTTTTTAAAATTTTGACCTGTGTTTTATAGAATCTTTTATGTAGATATGAGGGATATAAAAATTATCAGCCAATTAGTTTTATTAATTAACTCACGATACCTGTAGCACATAATTCAAAATATATTTTCTAAAACAAAAAAAAAAAAATTAAATAGTTTCAAGTGCAGTTAAAATTAAATTTTTTAAAAAATCTCATAGTTTTCATATATTTATTTGTATTTTATTTACTTTTAAAGAAAATGCAAATTATTATCTGAGTTTGGAAACGAAATAATTAATAACAGTTAGGCCTAAATGCTTTTTAGGCATATACAAATAAGAAATGAAGTAAATCCTAACAAAATAACTAAATACATCATATAAAAAAGTAAAATGTAAGTAATTATTGCTTAGCTAATTAAATACTTTTGAACTTACTTGCTGATGAGTTTTGAAGCAATCATTTCATTTACAAAGCTGACAGCATATTCAGGATAATTATAACAAGCCACTGTAGGTGAACCCCTCATATCCGAACCCCATAAATCTCAACTCCCGCAAAATCCGAACATGATTTGATGAAAACAAAATTTTTAAAAAGTATCTAAAATTTACTGAACTGAAAGCTTGATACTTTTTTAAAACAAGACTGAAATGTGTAAAATATTGCAATTGACACTGTAAAAACATGATACAATACAAAGACCTATACTGTACTACTGTATCACTTCATTGACATAGAATTTATTGATAGTAAAATAAAAATAAAAAAGACAAACACTAAACTATATGTTTCACTTAAAAAAAAGACACAAACACTTGACTATATTTTTCACTTGATAAAACCAGTAATCTTCATTTGGCAAAGAGATGTAAACATTCCCGAGGATGCGACGTTGCGCCACCGTTGCAACAATACTTTTACTGGGAAGGGCTTTAAAATTCAATCCAATCTGATCCGAATTATACACTTGCTAGGGTAAATAATTTTCAGATGATATCAAATCTGTGAATTCTTCTAAATATTCTTTTGCAGCAAGATTATCAGCTGATACCTTCTCCCTGCTTACCGTTAGTTGTCTAATTCCGTGCCTTCTCTTTCATCTATTCAACCATTTATTGTTAGCAGTAAATTCCAAATCACCGATCATTAATTTGGTGAACTGTAATACCTTTTCTTGTATTAATGGGCCACTAATAGGAACTCCTTTCTGCCTCTCTTGTGTAAACCATAAAATACAGCCTCATCAATTTTTTCATTCACAGAAACTTTCCCGTGATGGCGTTGTTCCAAAGACTTTTCACTTGTAGCACTGCAAAACTGTTCAATTTTTTATACAGAAATATGTAATATATCCTCTAATATTGTTTGTTAATAAAAAAACGCACTTCTGTCAAATGTAAAATACACAGAAATCTGAAATTTGAATGTTTTCGGCAAATGCGAACTTTTCCAAATCCAAACAGGCTATAGCCCCAATTAGTTCAGATTTGAGGGGTTCCACTGTATAATAAAACAATTTGTTAATAAAATATAGTTTTTAAGGTGTCAAGAAAAACAATGCACAATCTTTTCATTTCTCTATAAGTTCTGGAAGACCAAGGGAGTTTCATTAGTCATGAACAGCATACCTGCTAACGGTACATACTTCTTATACTAACTTTTTTTTGTATTCCTCCCATCCACTGGTGTAGACTGAAATGTGACATGAGTATAATGCAGTGTACACATGTCGATAAAACATTTCTTGTTCTTTATATGAACTATGTACTTAGCTATTCGTTGCAATATGTGTTAAAGGGGATATTCAATTGCCACATTTCAAGTCAATTTTAATGTGACATGTATGTCTGTTTACCACATAGAACGGGTTACTAATATTGATAGATTGAAGCCTACACCTCGCTGCTGACACTCGTGGTTAGCTCGGGACACAGTAATTATTTCCGTAGCAACGTAATTCCTGCGTATTCTCGGTTTTGTTGATGTCATACGTTACATATCTTTAACTCTGGTTGTCATCAGAGTTGCTTTTACAAAAAAAAAACTTAATTTGTGAAGTGTGGCGACCAAGAGATAGCAGACTTTGACAGATGTTTGTTTGTGGTCAGATAGTCTGTTTTTCATTAGTGAGAATATATAATATGTAATATTTATTTTCATTCCAATGTAAAATATGTGTAGTGAAGACCAGTGATGTACCTAAAATTGTTGTTTTGTTCCCTTTAAAAACATGTATAATATGCTGTAAATATGATATTTTATTATAAGTTAGGAATCTTGTATATTTGACCTAAAAACCTCCAGGCAGATATAGACAGGTTCCTTCTTATTAAAACACTAGGCTCCAAAGTGTTAAAACCTTCAGAAGTAAAGTAATCAAATTGTTACACCATCTGAATTTTCTGATGAAGAAGTTCACAAAATTTGATATTGTATTAAATAATTATTTTAAGTATCATTGTTGCTTACGACTTATTATTATTTAAATCAACCAGTGGTGGTTTTCAGTAGGCTCAAACATTTATTTTTACTGTCAGTACAGCTGAATTTTGTGAAGCTTTGGTTAAAGCAGTGATGTAGTATTACCTAATGGATGTGCTAATTAAAATATGTGCAAATTATGTAATTAACTCTACCCTTAGTTTTAAAATTCAGTTGTTATATTTATAGGATTAAAATATCCTTGTTTTTGTTTTGTGTAGGCACGCATCAAGAAACATAGGTGGTATAAGAAAATATTAAAAACTAATGACCCAATAGTAATATCCCTTGGCTGGAGAAGGTTTCAGACTCTTCCTGTTTATTCCAAGCTGGAGGATAATATGAGACATAGGTAATGTTATTTAATACAATACAGTCCAATCCTGGTAATCCAAAATGATAAATGTACGACCATTTCGGAGTACTGGATAATCGAATTATCGGATTGTATGAGTACTATGTATACCTACGACGTAAATATAGCTACATATAAGCCTATATCAAGTCGTTTTAGAATGTTGCACTTACCCGACAATGAAAGTGTTTTGTGTTTTCTTTTAAAAGAAGAAGACAGCATTATAAAAATTAAAGTTAACACACTGGGGTGACAAAACGATTACCAGGTGCTTGCCGTAACCGTTGAAACTGAGCTACTGTAGGCTGACCAATCAAAAGAGATCGATAAACTAAGGTCATTGCAAAGTAAACAAAACAATGTAGCCTCTCTTCTTTGAACCTCTCTTATAGCCATTTTTCTCATTTTGATATTTTTGAAAATAGTTTCGCATTAGTGGGAGTTTCGGACTACTGGAATTCGGATTACTGGAAATGGATTGTAATTGTAAAATATACGTTTTATTTTAATAGAAAGTCTTATTTTTTTTCTTAAGGGTATATATTTTTATATTGTAGAGAGATTTGAGATACAAAATATTCTTAAACACTCCAGTGGTCGCGCAGCTTTCCATAACACTAGTGGTCGTGTGAGCTACAATTGTACCCCACTGTTACTTCAGATATATTATTTATTAATTTATGATTGCTAACGTTTTAAATTTTTATATAAATACAGGATAAAATTAAGACCCAGTAGACAATCTATACAAATTATTTACACACTAGTAACCGATAACAAAGTGACAAAAAAACAAAATTTTGAATTGAGCTCTTTCTTGGTTTTACATGGGATTTTCTTTACTCTAATATTAGACTATTATTTGTATTACTATACATAACTAATATTTGTAAATAAATGTTTAGATTTATATATTAAAAGGTATTTTACTTGAACGAAACTTATTTATTAGGATAAAATAAACAGAACTTGTGTGGTGATTAGGACAAATTCAGTTTTGTCACCTTCAATCTTTCTTGTCTCTTCATCTTGGGCATATTAATCAAAGGCCATTTGTTGTATTCAGGCAATTTTGTACTGATTATCCTCTTTATCTGCTAGACTTAAAGGAATTTAGCCTCTTATCATGACTGCCTTATGAAAAATTGATTCAAATGTATTTACAGGCGTTGTAGCTCTTTTAGTTTTGCTTAGTGGCTCAGGCCTGTGAAATGTTGGTATGTCATTGTGTACAAGAAGTATTCCATGCCTGATTTTAAACAGCATTGTGTGTTTCTGTCTTTACCTCTATAAAACTCACACCCAGTATTGGAATCTCTAGAGTGCCACCTTGTAATTATGTTTTCAGTATGTATATTTCATCCACTTCGGTTTCATCATGGCTGCTTTCATTACCAAAAAAATCAAGGTGGTCTGCCAGTTTCTCAGTCTTCAACACCAAGTACACTAAATTCATATTCCGGACATCTTAGTTATTGTCACTGCCCTCAGTTTCCAACAACTGTAACCTTACTTGCCCATCATCCCATTCTGAAACTTTATAAACCTAATAATAATAATGTAACAATAGCAAAAAACATGAGAAAATGCATATGATTCAAACACAACAACTAGAACACAAATGGTCACATGGAGGTACTCCAGTTTTAACACACAAAAAATAAATTATTTATAATACAAAGATAGAAGCTCTAGACGACTGAAACTGCACCAAACATATCTGAAAGAGTGAAAATAAAGGTATATGTCCTTTCAAGGTCATACATAGTCCCAAATGTTAATGGCTGCAAATTTAATTTCGCTGGGGTATAATAGTACCCTATTTGACCACTGGGGTATTAAAACAAGTTTGATGCCACAACAATGCAAGCAGTGTTTTAGAAATGTGACTTAATCTTAGTGGTTATTTCTCTTACATTTGAAACACTGAATTAGTTTAAATGAACTTTTTTTGTATGAACTGATAAATTGATTATTAATTGGAGGGGAATTTTGTACTTTGCTTGTTTACCTGTGTCTCTGCTGAATATTATATCAACAATTGTTGAAAATTACCCAACTACAACTTATGGTTGTTTAAACATAAACTAACATCGTTTATTTAATTTTGTATATCAATTTAGGATAAAATATAATACATTCCTGTCCAACATAATCTATCTTTTAAAACCAACATAATCTTTCATAACACAGGCTAAACAAAAGACATTAATATTGTTTAACTACAAGGAAATATATAGCTTCCCTTGATCATCAACACTTCTTTAGGGACACAAGTTTTATAAAAAAATTACAGCATTAAATAATCCACTGACCAAGTGCGAAATGAGTTTGCTGATGATATCAATAAATAGTAATTGTTGTAAAGTTATATTCAATTAAATATCTTATAAAATTATGTTATAGTTATTACAACAAAAAACAAAAAATTCTTTCACTGTCAAGTAAAAATTCACTGTATTAGGATATGTGCAATAGTTTTTTTGTGTGTGGACATTTGGTGTCAAACTCTTCTTTAGCAGGCTAGTTTTATTTCACATTAACATGGAAAAGATATTAAAATAAGTTTTAATTGATTAAGAAAGGGTTTGGAAACAGAGTCGTTATTTAAATTAATTAACTTTTGATTTCAGAATGTTAAAATATACACCTGAACATCTTGCATGCATGTCACACTTTTGGGGCCCTTTAACCCGAACTAATACTGGATTCTTAGCAGTGCAGAATATGGATTCTAAGCAGGTAATCAAAATGACAATTATTTTTAATATGTTCTAGAATGTTCAGTATTATAAAGTTGTTTGGTTAGACAAGTGAACAAAAAAAATCTTTGCATTATGTTTAAACACAATGAGAGTTTAGAGTTTATTTGTTCCAAGTTAGAAAGATAAGTAAGTCTAGAAATGTCAAGTATGGTACATCATCAGAAATCAAGATATTTTTATTAGAGTCCTATATTGAGAACAGTTTGTACCATAATAAACTATAGGACTGAATGAATAAAAATGAAGTTGCTTGTTGTAATCATCTTGGATGCATTGATTAAACTATAATTAAATAACACGTAACTAAGTGAGTACTTAAAAGCTTCCTTGCTGACTTGTTTCGAAATAATTGTTTTTTTTCCCAAGCTAAGCCTAGTTACTTATTATTTAATTATAGAATAAAATAACTCGCACTACAAGTAATGGAAACAGGTTTGGTGTTGATAATATATAACAGTTTAGATTTCCAAAGTACAGTGCACTAGAATAAGTTCAGTTGGTTTCTCTGGTTAACACATTACGGAAGAAATTATTTCTGTTCATAGCCACCCAGTGGATACGGATTATTGCAGCAACTGAATTTTGTTTGTACCAACCATATATTCACTCAATCAAGGAAGTAAATACTACATATAATAAAGTGCAATATTTTCTATTCATTATTTAGATATAATCTTCATAGTTTTGTATTTATTAATTCATTATTATTTATAATCATATTTAATAAAATAAAATAAAATTCTACTTAAGGTTTGAAACTTAGTAGTTGTTTGTAGGCTCCCCTAAGATTCGTGCAGTTAATTATTCACATTACATTTGAATAGAAACAGACTTATCACTTTATTATGTGTTATATTTCTGTCTAAATTTTGTGTCTGAGATTTATCTATAAGTTCAATTAACATGAACTTATAACCCATTTTTAACATAGAACGATACTACATTAATTTCACAATGCAATACTTTTCAATTACAATTATTTCAATGCTTTCATTAATAACATAACATTCTCTGAAATACAATATAAATTGTAGATACAAATTTCAATAAATACTTATTGGACAGAAAATAATTAGGTAATTTTTTCTCAATAAATAATTATTTTATTTTCATTAACCTAATATTTACTAGTTCTCAACAATAAGTCAATGCAGATCTGTCAAAATTATTAAAAATAATAAATTATTATTTTAGACTCTGTATTCATGTAGGAATAAATAAACAAAAAATTATTTTGTTGTAAATTGGTCAAGCAACATCTATTGGTTCTTTTAAATTCAGCAAACCATTTTTGATAAAGGTTAAATACATTATAGATATTAGGTTTTCCTCTGTAAAATGTGTACTATTCACAAAATTACTTATATTTAACTTAGTGTGACCACAAGTGAAACTAGAAGTATCATCTTGTTGTATACCACTTCCATATACTTAGTATACAATCTGCTGTGTATATAGTATTGCTTGTACTTTGCTCATTGTGAAACTTTTAAAATGTGTGCAATAAAAAATTGTGATACTCTGCATTCAATTATGAGACTAGGTTAAAACCACAAGGCAATTGACATTAGTTGCAGACATGTCATAAATATGGAGAATAATAATGAGTGAAGGTAAGTGAGCTATTTTGTTAAACAATTGCTAAAACAATGGTCATTATGATGATTACATGGGTCAGTCTACCAGTGTGACTGAAAAACTGAGAAATAAAATGGACAAAAAGATTGTTTTAAATCATCACTTTACAATTTTTATAGCAATAACGTAATTTCCCTTATAAAAAACTGAGGTGTGCGAAACAAAAAAGCTTCAGGGGAAACAGAACTCAAAGATTCTTTTTGTCATGGCAATAACAGCTTATAAAAAGCTAATTGCATTCAAATAACCTTCGATAGTTTTAGAAAGGATGTGCTTCATCACTCTACATGCAATCTGTCCTAGTTCCAAGGGAATACCAATTGTTTACAGGAAATAAGGACCTGGTAACCTGATTGAGTATGATACAGAAATGCATGAATAAAAGATTTTAAAAGCTTTCCATATCATCACTACTTACCTACCACACTCAGTGCTATCTATGCAACAGTTTAGGAACTAATAGTGTATTCTACAAATGTTTTTAAATTTATTGTTCTAAATATTTCACTAAAATTGTACTTGTACTATGTTTTATTGTAAATATGGGTAACATAGTTTATGTTTTGTCAATTATATAACTTACATATATCAAAGTAAAGAAAATGATGATTAATACTTTCTTGTTTCTAAGAATTTGATTCCAAACCAGTTTGTTGTTCTGTTTATAATTAACAAATATTCCATTTTATTGAACACCATGTTTTTTAAAATTATATGTAATTAATATCATAGTTTCTAAGTGTTTCTGAAACATATTCAATGTTTAAAAAAAACATTTATCATTAAAATATATAATACAAATTCCCAGATACCACATTCTAAAAGAAATATATTATGAATTTAGCCCTTTGAGGAGCAACTGGGCGATATTTTGGAGGGCAAGAACGTTAGCGAAAAGGAATGGTTGACCGATTTCTGGATGACAAGGTTTAAGAGATTACTTTGTTACTAGATCATAAAATACAATTTTATTAAAATGTGTACTTCATAAACAATAACTGTTTGGTGACATGCAGTTTGTTTGCCAGCTGGGCTGGGTAGACCTCTTTCTTTACAATTGTCATCTTATGTTTGATTATTTTATGTAGTTTTGAGTGAAATCAGTTGTGATTTGTAAACATATTATTATATTGATAGTTTTGTTTATCATGTTACACGAAAACTTAAAAAAGAGTGAACTTGAGAGATTGCTTAATGGAGCCCTTGATTTCCAAATATTTTTGATGACGATTCAGATACATACCTTATTTAAAACCTAAATGTTGATGAACCATCTAATTCACTGATATTTTCTGTAAATAAAGGTAAGGCTAAGTTTGTACTTGAGTCATCGGATAGTGACAGTAAAGAGGATTTACCTAAGCAACCAATGTAGTAGTGCTCCCATGACTTATAATTTGTAACAGTCTTATATTTTAAACAACATTTCTTGCTCAAATAGCATGCATTTTTTTTCTATGTTTTAAATAAGGTGGAGAGTAAAATAAAAATGTTTACTGCAGTAAAACAATTTTAGATTTTTCAGAAGAAAAACATAAAAAATAATTTTATTTGATTAAAAAAAAATACATCACACTTTAACATATAAAAAATGTGCTATGATCTTTAAAAACATATTTCTTTTAGTTTTGTAATGAAAAATGATGTATATTTAAACATGGTGACACCAACAACACAACATGTGTTATAGAGATGAAGTTATGATTTTTCTCCTGATTGTCAACAAATACACATAATACCAAACTGCAGTTTTGGAACCAACTACTCAGAAGCCATGTATCAGTTTTGGGACACACTCAAAATTTTGATTGATTTTCAAAGAGTTAATGAACAAATATTGTAGAATGTTTATTGGAAAATGTAATTGCTATGAATTATAGTGACATTGTACTAATAGGCATTAAAAGTAATAAATTGTTAAGTAATGGACTATGAATTTGTTAATATTATTTGTTTTATTTCACAGACAGGATTCAGAATAGTTGCAACTGGCTCTATTGTTGATACAAATCAGTCTGTAGATGTTACCAAGAAATTAAAGTTAACAGGTGTTCCGTTTAAAATCTATAAAAAGACTGCTTTTATCCAAGGGATGTTCAATTCTCTGTTAGAAGTTGCCAAATTTGAAGGAGCAAGGATAAAAACTGTATCTGGAATCCGCGGACAGATAAAAAAAGGTGTTAATAAACCTGAGGGAGCTTTTAGAGCAACATTTGAAGATAAAATTCAGTTGAGTGGTAAGAAATTTGTTGTTTAGTACTCAATATAGAATGTAATAGACACTTATAACTTTCTATTATTTAATAGAAGTATGTATTTAGCAGTTGAGAGAAATGCCATTAAGAGCATCGTCCGACTGTTGTAATACAAACAGCTTAGAATTTTTCCTGTAAAAAATAGATTATTTTTGTGTACATTAGAAGTGAAGCTGCATAAGTATTAGGTTTTGTAAGCATAAGTATTAGGTTTTGTAAGCATAAGTATTAGGTTTTGTAAGCATATTAGGCTTTGTAAGCATAAGTATTAGGTTTTGTAAGCATAAGTATTAGGTTTTGTAAGCATAAGTATGTACTCGAAGGTGAAGAATAATATCTAAAGAAATAATGTTTATAAATTAAGAATCTCAATTAGACATTAGTTTGCATAATGCCTGAGAAATTTGTAATCTATTAGTTTGATTTTTTCCTGGCGAAAAACCAATTGTGTTATCATCAAGCCTATTAGTTTGAAATATAACAACATGCTTTTTGTGAAAAAGATGATTTTTAATAATTTAAAAGCCGTTTCTAATAATATACATTAAAAACTTGTAAAGCTTAAAGTTTAAAAAAAAAATAATAAATATAATTTCTCAATATACGAGTACAGTAAAACCTCTCACATCCGGCTTTCTCATATCCAGAACCTTTGATATCCAGACGTAATATGAAATAAAGTACAGGTCATTAAAGTTCGTGCATGTTTGGCTTATTCAACTCCAGCTGTCATAGGGAACAGATCGTAACTTGAACAGTCAACTATTTTGTTGTCTCGTCTGTGGACAACATTTTAACATCCCTTCAGAACATAGAATGCTACTTTATTTTAGCAGTATCATCAATATTTACTTTCTGCCATTTGATTTTGGTGTAGCAGTCGCTCATGTATTACAATATGGAGCATTATCTACCACAAAAATTGAATTTTTTGGAAGATTTCTGATTAGCTGGTTTCTAATCTTTTGAACTTTTTGCAACATTAACGAGTAATACAACCAAAAATATTTAAAATAAATTCCTACTTAGGTCAACAAAATTACTTCAGTTACTTTTTATTAAATAATTACAATTATTATAAATAAAGTAACATAACCTATGCAATAAAACAGCTGTTCTTTCACATAACCTATAACATAAAATCAGCTGTTTAATGAAATCATGTGTTATCACTATTTCGAGCCATATGGGATGAAATAACCATATTGCACATCTTGCCTTTTTTGTGAAAATTTTTTATCCCATACAAAACTAAAATTAATTCATTATAGAATTTATTTAATGAATTCATATTTGAAAATACTGTATTAACATCTAGTGTGTTCCACTGAAAGTTTAAAAAAATGTATTTCAACTTGAGTGGATAAATAAAAAGTATTTTATTAATGAATGAAAATTTGAACAAGATATATATATATATATATATATATATATATATATATATATATATATATATATAGATTTTTTGGACTAGGAGACTGACAGACTTACCTTGGTAAGAGTCCACACTGTAGTCTTGAAATAGAAACACATAAAAGCACTTAAACAATGATATATTTTTCAACCACACAGTGGTCTTTGTCAATCGAAGAGAAAACACAAAAAGAAATATGAGAGAATATGAGGGATTCTCTCATATTTCTTCTTTTTGTGTTTTCTCTTCGATTGACAAAGACCACTGTGTGGTTGAAATATATCATTGTTTAAGTGCTTTTATGTGTTTCTATTTCAAGACTACAGTGTGGACTCTTACCAAGGTAAGTCTGTCAGTCTCCTAGTCCAAAAAATCTAAATAATCTTTACCAACCAAAACTAACCTAAAAAAAAAAAAAAAAAAAAAAAAAATATATATATATATATATATATATATATATATATATATGAAGTTAATATATTACTATTTTAAGTAATTTTATCCACCATTAAGTGCAATGATTTTACCTTGTGTGATGAGGCGCCTTTCGGTCAATTGACCATTGTTGAATCACTGATTACTTTTTCAAGTATGAAAAAGTAATCAGTGATTCGACAATGGTCAAATGACCGAAGGTGCCTCATCACACAAGGTAAAATCATTGCACTTAATGGTGGATAAAATTACTTACAATAGTAATATATTAACTTGATAAAGTCAGTGCAACGGAAAAACAATGGACAACGTAAAATATCAAGATATATATATATATATATATATATATATATATATATATATATATATATATATATATATATATATATATATACAGTCGGCGCTGCTTATTGTGATCACGGTTAATGTTATCATTCGGTTATTGTTATCGTTTCATTGAAAAACAAACACGGACGTATATTAATACATTGTAATTAGGCCGCTTATTGTAATCATCTGTTCGCTTATTATTATCATTTAATTTGCCATTCAAAATCATATGCGTCCATGTATACTAGCATAGATAGACCAAGTAAAAATGTCTACAAAGTAGTGTAAACAGCACGTGCAACACACAATGACGCCCAATTCATAGAATGTTTATTTTTAGAATGACAGAAATACTTTATAACGGTTTCAGCACATAGCACAGTTCTCAGAATGTCTCCCTTACTCTTTGTTTACGCAAACACCCTAGCCTCGATTGAGTCGACTTTAGTTGTTTGTTAACATTAGTCGATGTTACTACTAAACCATTTACAGTACAGTCCTACTGTATTTTTTAACATTGAATTTTTATGAACGTTTATTACAGTATTTCAGTGTGATTTTACATAACTTAATTTTTAAAGATCTTTTTCGTTTGTTTTGTAGAGTTTAGTGTCACTTGAAGTTTCAAAGGACAGTATAGCAAGATGTCCGAATCTCAAAAGAAACAACGCGATTTAAGTCTTAAACAAAAACTTGATATTATAGATAGGTACAGTAAATTACCAAAAATGAGTCAAAGAAACGCTGCTTCTCAACTTGGCGTTTCTCAACCTCTCTTATGTAAAATATTGAACAACAAAGAAAAAATCTTGTCATTATCAAAGTGTAATGCAAATGTTGACAACAAAAGACATTGTTCTGGGAAGGATCAGCAAGTGGAATCAGCTTTGAAATTGTGGTTTAAAAATGTTCGCGAAAAAGATGCGTCTAAAAGCTGAGGATCTTGCCAAAAAAATAGGATTTTAAAGCCACAGATGGATGGTTCAATCGATGGAAGAAAAGGGAAAACATTGTTTACAAGAAAAAGTGTGGTGAAAAAAGAAATGCTGATTTTGTTGGAGCTGAGGACTGGTTACAATACGAATGGCAAAAGATTTTGGCAGAGTATTCTCCTAGCTGCATATACAATGCAGATGAAACAGGACTTTATTATCGTGCTTTACCCGAACATACTTACTTATTTAAAAATGAAATTGCTAACGGCTGTAAAATATGTAAACAAAGAATAACTGTTTTATGTTGTGTTAACTTGGTTGGTCATAAGGAAAAACTCTTAATTATCGGTAAATCTAAAAATCCACGTTGTTCTCAAGGTATCAAAAAGCTACCGGTTGAATATCATTCAAACTCCAATGCTTGGATGACATCAAAAGTTTTTAATGAATGGCTGACTAAATGGGATACCAGCCTCAAACGCAACATTATCCTCCTACTAGACAACTGCACTGCACATAATGACATAAGCACTACGCTAAAACACATCAAAGTGATTTACCATCCGGCCAATACTACATCAATTATTCAGCCATATGACCAAGGCATAATTAAAAATCTCAAAAGTTTTTATCGACGAGAGATGCATGCTAGAATTATAGAAAATATGGATGAATTTCAAACCCTTACCTCAAATGAATTGGCTAAAAAAACTTCTTTACTCGATGCTATTCATCTGATAGCAAAATCTTGGAATGAAGTTTCTGAAAAAACTGTGAAAAATTGCTTTAGAAAAGGTGGGGTTTTTGTTGAAGAAAATCAAGAGCAAGCTACATTTGAGGAAGACTCTGAAGAGAACTTGAAGCCTTTCGATTTGTTTTTAAAAGAATATACTGAGTGGATGGAAGTTGACGATAGTATTGAAAAAGCAGCGGAAATGACTGAAGACGATATTTGTGAAGTAGTTGCTTCAACATCAAAAGTTACTGTAGAAGAAGAAGGCACCGATGATGACGAAAATGATAAATGTGTACCGCAAAGATCTAAGACGGAAGTTCACCAAGCTCTTGAGATTCTAAGGCAGTTTGTTCAACAAAAAGCAGAAAATTTCAACAAACATTATGAATATGAACAATTTATAAACAATATTTTACGAGAAGACTACAGACAGTCACATATAGAGGAATTCTTCGAGAAAAAGTAAATGTAAGTTTGAAGTGTAAATAAGATTGAAGTGTTTTATAATGAAGTTTTATGTGTTAAAATGTTTTGATCAAGTGTTTTACGTAGTTCTATATACTGTATTTTTTTTCAATTATGCTAGATTCAGTGTTTAAAAAAAATCTACAGTGGAATAAAATAAACTGACATGAAATATGCCCACTAATTTCAACAAGTAGAAAACTAAATTACAAAAATTCTACTACTGTACATAAAACTGTCTGGAATAGCATCAAAATTTGGTATGTACAGTTTAATTATAGTGTTACAGAATTAGAATTACTTGATGTAATGATAGGCTTACATATCGTTCAGAACAAACAGTTGTGGCAATAATACAGTGAGTTCAATGCAGTACGGCTGTAGACTACATCGTGATTAAGCGTTCGGTTATTGTTATCAAATATGCTTCTGACAAATATGATCACAATAAGCGGTATATATATATATATATATATATATATATATATATATATATATATATATACAGTCGGCGCCGCTTATTGTGATCATATTTGTTGATATTTATGATCATAAAATTATAAAATAACCTATGTTGTTTTAAATATATATACATAAAGAATGTGTGAATTAATAGAAGAAATTGAAAAAAAAGGCTAGATCTGGCAAGTTTGGACAACTGAAAGCTTTATCTATAGTATATTTATATAATGTTTTTAAAGTATTGTTGTCATTACAATTTAATGGTTATAGATATTGTATTCTGCCGAACATGGTACAAGGTGGGAATACCAAAATTATATAACCCAGTTACATCCCTGCTCCTTCCTGTGGATGAGAAAAATCAATGGAGAGGAATGAAAACTGTCGGACAGTTGAAGCGTGAGCGAGGAATAAAGAGTGAACCTCAGGTGGACAGCATGTACAAGGTGTGTATTAACTACATATTCATGAATTAGCTCATTAATCATAAATGCATTTAAACCAACATTTGAAGTTTTAAGGAAAACAGGATATTTTTTGATTAGAAATTATAGATGTAATAAAGATATTCAGTGAAACTGATTTAAAATACTTTATTAATATCATTTATCTTTATGCATAAAACATTTAGAGTGTTTATAGTTATCTATCTTTTATCTAAAATCTATTTTATACAGAAAAAGATTTAATAATTGTTTCTATATTTAGTTTATGTAAAATTTATGTTGATATCTATTTTATCATAGTCTTTTGTAGTACTGAACTAATGTTATTTATTCTTATTGTCCGACTACAATGTTGAGGATGAATTTATGGATGAAATAATATTCATTTTAATTGTAATTAGCATCTTATATTTTGAATCTTTTTCTAGTATCCATCATCTCATAAATTGATTTGTCTCTATAAGTTTCTGTTCACTTTCCTTTCTTCCATAATTTAATATCTATTTATACTATTTAATATTTAGTTATACTTCTACATCATTTTCTTTCATATTCACTTCTTTCATTTTAAACAATAAACATTCACATTTTTTATTATAAGCGAGTTACTTCGTATATATTCCCTTAACTACATATGTACTTTGTTATATTCACTGATATACCATTTTACACATTAAATTCATCATTAATTCATATATTAATATATATAATAAAAAAACATTACTTAAAGTTATAAATTCGTGAGCACTTTTCACCTTTATATATAACATCATCTGTATTACATATTGATCCAAATATTTTTTTTCTATTCTCAATCACATTTCTTCGTTATGGTTGTAGTAGGTTTATCATTATTCTTATATTGATAATAATTAAGTCTTGTGAAGATATTTTATTTTATATAAATTCTTGTTTGTAATTTTATTCCCAGTTGCTTAAAATAATAAATATTTATATTTTTATCAATGACTCCTTTTCTTCTTGGGTCAATCATAACTTGTGAGTCCCTAATAATAATAATTATTAGAATCCCTAATCTTTGTTCTGATCTGGGCTTGGACTGATCAGATCTAGACACCTGGTCTTTGCCTTGGTTCAGTACCTCATAATATTTTTCCTGTGCCATGACTTTGTTTCACATCTGGTATTTTTTTATCATTTGGTTTATTCGTGAATACTCTTAGGCCAGCACTAATAACGTCTTATCTTTTGTTTACTTTCCCTTCACATCCTTTAACTATATCTTCCTCCGGTGATCTATATTTATGGTCTCTCATTTAGCAATTTTCCTTTTTTTAAATTTTATCGTTTGTTAATTCTTGTCTTTTTCTCCATTTTCCTACATTTTAGAAAATAAACTAATAACCTAAATTATAATTTGTTTCATATAATTTTTTATTCAAGTTTGTGTGTACATTTTAATTTTATAAATGAATCAACCAGTATATTTTTGACATTTTTAGCCAATTGTAAGAGAAGAGCCGGTGTTTAAACCTCTGTCTATACCCAGGCAACTACAAAAGCAATTACCTTATAAGAGCAAGCCTAAGTTTACACCAAAGGGTAATAAACAACGGGAAAAAGTTGCTGTTGTCAGAGATATACAAGAGTCTAAGGTAAATAATTTTTAATTATTTTATTATGCGCCCAGTTGAATTCAGAGTCTAATTAGTGGGTAATTAAAATTGTTTGTTTTTGTGGTTTATATTTTTAAATGACCCTTATATCTTTTTAGTTTCTAAAAAAATTTATAGCGTTATACTCTTGTTGTAACAAAACGAATGAGATATTCTCAAGATGTCGTCCTGTGAATATGTTTTGGTAACTAAGCTACACAGATTACCATAAATTATAAATTAACATTTTGTACCTTTGTAACAATTTGTCAGTCATAGTGTTTTGGTTGATAAATCTGACAATATTAACAACCAACGTTTTCTGAGTCATGTGAGCAAACAATTTATTGAATACTGTAATGATGCATTTCAAAGTTATTAAGCAGAGAGAGAGAGAGAGAGAGAGAGAGAGAGAGAGAGAGAGAGAGAGAGAGAGGGAGAGGGAGAGAGAGAGAGAGAGAGCAGATGAAGGAGTATTGCTAACACTTAGTTTCTGTTTCAGCATACATACATACATACATACATATATACATACATACATACATACATACATACATACATACATACATATGTACGTATGTACGTACGTACATACATACATACATACATATGTACATACATACATACATACATTCATAATACACACTAATAAACATTCCCTAACAGTCAGAAACCTTTTGTAGTTACAATTTCTTGTAAAGGTTTAGGATCTGAATTTCAAAACTTTGTTCAGAGTCAAAAAAAGGTCAGGAATTAGCTGAAATAGCAGGCAAATAATTTCATAGTTGAACTAACACATACTTTATTTTAAAGAAAATAAAGTCCTATTATAGCTAGAAGATAAAGGAAAATAGTAGACCATTGTACATAATGTTTACAATGCATAAAGAAAACAAAATTACATAGCATATTAGTAATATTGTGGCAAGTCTGACTGATCTTGTGATGTAATATTTGTTTCGATTGATAATGCTCTTATTTTGACATATACTCAGGACGATCATTTCTGTAATGTCATTTAAGGCTACAGATGAATGGATCTGCAATGGAATAAATAAGGAAATTAACAATACCGCAATCAAATTGTCAAACCAATATTAGATCCGAGGATCACCTAGTATCCCCTCATACCTATCTAGTATTCCCTCTGCAATGAAGAAAAAGCCTTTATTGTGAAGCTCTCTCTTACTAGAATAACTGATTGTAGGCATTTTTCAATGAAGTTACAATGACTTATTGAACTTTCTAGTGGTCTTAATTAGTGATGGGTCCATTCCAAAATTTTACCGATTCCGATACCGATACCGATACCTAGAAATCGATTCCCAATTCTCAATTAGAAATACCACAATTAATTACCAAGGCAATAGAAAAAGGAAAATGTTATTTTTTATGACATTTAAAAAAAGATAATGTTCACAAAAAGTTAATATAGTTCTGGTGTTACAACAGCGTTTACGCACTAACGCAACATTATTTGAGCAGCAATGGATATTTTACCATCGGATGTGTAAACACGACATTATGTTAGAGTGGTGACTGATATTTTACCGCCGATTGTATAAACACCAGCTGCGCTGGATTCGAGGTATTTGGAATCAACTTTTACAATAGATTCCTGATTCCAATTTTAGTGTGTGGAATCGACTTTTGGAATCGAAAATCGAACCATCACTAGTCTTAATATTAGCATAGAAATTCACAGTGAATCAGTCACTCTCACTCTATGAGAAGCTGGAATCATAAGGAGTTAGAGAGGTGCCATAAAAAAAACAAAAGCTCTTTGGGAAGGTTAAATGTTTTCTGAAACAAATATTTAAATATATTTGTGATGCTTTCTTTAGAAACAACAAGAAGAAGGAAATTGAGATAATTTCTCTCAACTAGAAAATTAAAACTTTTCTCTAAACATGTACTCTTTAATCCACTCTCTCTCTCACTGAGAGAAGTAGTCTCTGTATCTCACACAGATACAAACTCAGAACAAGTTTGAAATAAAAAAAACCAACTATTAGGTCATCCAGGGGTCACTGAGAATGATTTATAGTGATTGATTTCACTATATTTATTTGCTCATTTTATATCTTAAAATTCATCATTAATTCATATTTCACTATAAATCATTGGCACTACATACATGATTGAGTTTTTTTAGTCAAGAGATATAAAAAAATAAAATCTATGGTGTGTGTTTTCCAAATTTAGAAAGAAATACTTGTCTTAAAAAACTATCATTATTATAAGTTAAGGTTAAGGACTATTGTTGGCCATTTAATTATTTTAAAGTCTATACTCTAACACTAGTAGTTCAAGTTCAAAATAGACATAAACAATGTAAAGTCATTTTTTAACATAATACTGTTTGTAATCCTTACATTGAAATATACAGAATCACTAATACAACAAGAATGACTTTTTAAATAGATAAATTTATAAACAAAGAATGTAATTGACACCCATATTAAATTAATCTGTCAAGTTAGTGGCAATAATGTTTACTCTTTACCCTCTAGTAGCAGAACTTTGGTAATTAACTAGCCATTAAAGTTAATAATTGGACGTCAGTTCTTCATTATTGTGTAATCAATCTCAACATTGCTATATACACTTATGAGCCATTCTCAGGAATGTCCGTTATTGTTTCTGACATCCGCAAAATCTGTTCATTCATCCAATTTTTTCCCATATTTCTTATACTTTCTTCTGAAGTTTGTGAACACATATTTGAGCTATAAAATGTAAACTGTAGAAATAAAACATTATGTTTTTTGTAAGATTAGAATGTTTCACATTCACTGCATACATTGTTAGGATTGCTTCAAGTTTTTCCAAAATCTAAAGTTCATCACAGTCTTTTATACTTATAAAACACACTTTTCTCTGGTACCTTAATAACATTCACTCTGATAACCAATATAAAATATATCTGAACATGTTCAAGAGTACATTTTTGTCAGGCTTCCATAAATTAACTGACAGAAACTATCTCTCTCAAACTGAGAAAAATAGACATACAGCTGGTATGTATTGATCACCAGTAAAACTGTAGGGAATAGTTTCTACGTATAAATAAATCTAGTGCATGAAAACACTGCAAAGCTTTAAAAAATGTCTGTTGAAACGTTTTTACTTCTTAGTGAAAAGATAAATACATTTGAAAATTTTACTTTAAATATTTCTCTTTGTTTTAAATATAATTGTACTCCTAATCATCTAAACATCACAGATGTAAGTTTTCTTCTAAAAAAATCTTTGCGTTCTTTAGCTCTAAATATTGTTACTTTGTTTTAGGTTGCTTCAATGATGAAGAAAATAAAAACCGTTTACAATTACAAACAAAAACAAGATAAAATAGCAACAAGAAAAAAATTAGCAGAATATAGAAAACAAATTGAAGCTGAAAATAAAAGAAAACTTGGAAGGCAGAAAGAAATTAAAAAAGATGTTTTCCGAACAATGAGCAAAATAGATGCAAAAAATAAAGGAAAACAAAGTTAACAATAAATTATATATAAATTGTGATGTAAATATATAATTAAATATTTATATGACAATTGTTTTCTAGATAGCATACCGTTAATTTTCTATCACGTATACAGTTTTGTTTCTTATTTATTTATCTTGTAGGGCTACAGCCCGAGACAAGCTTTGTGTTCTTTATAACTTTTTCCCAATACCTCTGTGCAGACAGTTTTATCCTTTCCAATCACTAACGGCAGTGGTTTTCAGTTTGTTTCCTAAATCTTGTAGTCATTGTTTTCTTGTACACCCTCTTCCTCTTTTACAGTGTTTAGTGTTCAAGAAAATGTTTTTTTGCCATAATTTTATCTCGCATTTAGTTTTAATATCCAAACTACTCCATTCTTTTAGTCTTTATGTTGCTTATATTCTTGTCTTGCCTAATATTTGTTAGTGTCAATTAACATATATTTGATCTGACAGTTTTTATATTTATAAGATCAGCTTATTCTAGATACTCAAAGATCTTTAATGATTAACTCATAATTTTCATTTTTACTATTTTAAGATTATGATGTACTATTACAGTGGAAGCTGGAGGTTATATATTTATTTATATTTTCCGTGCCTATGTATTTCATTTACCTATATTTATTTGCTTATTTTATATCTTAAAATTCATCATTTATTCATATTTCACTATAAATCATTGATACCAAATTTATCATTTAGTTTTATATTTTTACATATCCATTTCATCCTTATTCGGGCAACACCTATGTATATTCTTGTATAAATTGTCTTAATTAATTTTTGATTTAGTTGTCTAATCAAGTGTTTCTTGTTTATTTCCGCATTTCTTTATCTGAATCCTGCTACTTACGAGGATAAGTCCTCTAAATTCTAATATCATAGTTAACTTTTCCAAACCCTTTGTTCTTAGTGAACAGTCCACACTTTATGATCCGATATTGCATTATTTTAATGATATTCTCCTTCACATTCTTAGCTTGCCAATTTTTTTCAGTAAAATTTTGTTTCCTTTAATTGAAATTTTTTGTCCCTGATTGAACTTGCTTTCTTTTTACACTTTTTTATTTTGGATTTTTTCAACTTCAGTTTATACCTTAAGTCTCTATTGCGCTTTTTAAAATTTAGAATTTTTCCCAAAATCTATTGGCATTTTTATGTATTTGTAATTGGTTTTGTGTGAAATATTTGGCCTTGCGCAGAATTTCAGTGAAAAATTCAGTAATAAGCTTTACATTCTTTGGGAGTAAGATGGTTTTTATTGCAGTACATCCTCAAGTATTTCACATTTTGTTGTATTTACTTTCTCCATATTAAATTGGAAGTCTTTTAATCAGTAAAAATGTTGTCATTATACTTTTCGTTTTAAGTTTCTATGAAAACTTTATGTCCAACAACTATTTTTGTTAATCTGGATTCTATGATTATTTTCAACTTTTACCACTTTTTCATATCTATAAGTATTTAATTGTAATAATTATTATTAAATTATTTAGTTGCAGGATTTTTACAAATTTAAAAGATTTCAAAAGTTAACAATATATACTTAACTAATATTTTTATTTAATGTCTGTTAATAACTATTATTTTTTTTTATAGGTTAATGACAGATCACAGACAGTTTTGCTTTTTTAAAACATTTAATGTTCTGAATATCTTTCCAAAATTCCTTTTCAAGAGCTCAATTTTAATTAAACAATCATACAACATAACCTACTATTTACAAAATACATAACATTATATAAAACATAATAAAAATCAACAAATTATAAAACTGTTAATAAATATCCATTCGCAAGTCAAAATTTTTTCTATCACAATAAAACAGACAAATCACAGATAGATACACTAACACATCTAATATTAATAATAGAGTCAACATTTTAAATTTGTCTGTAAACATACATTCATTCTAATATATATACATTACTTGAAGTGACCAAAAAACCCACAAAAATGTTAAATTTCACTTATAATTTCATTACTAAAGATTCATATGCAGATGGAAAATCATTTAATTCTGTCATTTTATTCAGAGCATTTATTCCTTGTTTTTTTATATACCACATTTCCTCAAAGCTCCTCTTTTTCCAATCTCTTTTCTTATGTAAAACATCTTTATTATTCCAGTCCATTTGATGTTTATTATTAAACTTTTTAATATGTTCAGAAATGACATTATAATATTTTTCATCATATCTTATATTGTTTTTATGCTCATTCGTTCTTGTTTCCAAAAGTCTACCAGTTTTCCCTATATAACACATATCTCACTCTTAGCAATCAATCTCATATACACCACTCTTTTATTCTGCCATTTTTTACAACTAATATTTGGCTTTTTTAACAATATTATTAAGTTTAAAAGGAAATTTATACACAATTTTTAATTCACATTTTTCCTTAACATTTGACCTAACTCTTTAGTAAAAGATTTTATATAAGGTAAACATAAAGTCTCAATTAAAATTGAGCTATTGAAAAAAAAAATTTCGGAAAGATATTCGAAACATTGAGTGTTTTAAAAATGCAAAATTGTCTGTGTTCTTTCATTAGTGTATATATATATATATATTATTGATATTTAACGTTATCCATTGTTTTTCCGTTGCACTGACTTTATGAAGTTAATATATTACTATTGTAAGCAATTTTATCCACCATTAAGTGCAATAATTTTACCTTGAGTGATGAGGCACCTTTCGGTCACTTGACCATTGTCGAATCACTGATATTTTTCTGGTGTAGATGTTCGGTCCGTGATATTGGTATTTGTTGACGTTACACGCACTTTCTCTTGATCTGTGTGTATGATGTTTTTATATAGTATGTCTTCTGTATATGTTGTTTGTAGATTCATTAAATTGTTGTGTATGTTTTTATATATGTGGTATTTTTCTAGTGAGTTTAGTTCTATTGGGTTATTATTTATTTCAAGTATGGTTAGGTTATTTTCGTAATTTGTTATTTCATGTTTATGTGATACTAGGTGTGCTGCAACATTTGATATCAAATGATATTTGAACACAAATATCAAATGTTGCAGCACACCTAATATCACATAAACATGAAATAACAAATTACGAAAATAACCTAACCATACTTGAAATAAATAATAACCCAATAGAACTAAACTCACTAGAAAAATACCACATATATAAAAACATACACAACAATTTAATGAATATACAAACAACATATACAGAAGAGATACTATATAAAAACATCATACACACAGATCAAGAGAAAGTGCTTGTAACGTCAACAAATACCAATATCACGGACCGAACATCTACACCAGAAAAATATCAGTGATTCGACAATGGTCAAGTGACCGAAAGGTGCCTCATCACTCAAGGTAAAATTATTGCACTTAATGGTGGATAAAATTGCTTACAATAGTAATATATTAACTTCATAAAGTCAGTGCAACGGAAAAACAATGGATAACGTAAAATATCAAGAATATATATATATATATATATATATATATATATATATATATATATATATATATATATATATATATATTTGTAGTTATGCAACACTGTTTTCTTGTATACACTTATCACTTTCACTTATGTACTTAAACAAGAATCTTACTTGGTATTTATGCAAGCTAACTTTCAATGGCTGGCTGTGCCGTCCTCAGTATGCCCGAGGATGACGGCACAGCCAGCCATTGAAAGTTAGCTCGCATAAATACAAAGTAAGATTGATTTTATTCATATATAAATATGAATTAATACTTGAATTTTGTAGTCCATTACGTTCGGTGAATCTTATTAATCACTTAAACAATAGTTTATTACTATCCAAACTTTAAATTTAAAGTTATCTGAACAAGTTTACTAAATTTAAAGTTCGGATAGTCATAAACTATTGTTTAAGTGATTAATGAATTAATAGTCAATATTAACATAAAAATACAGTTATAAAAGTCAGGTTACCCCTGCATCCCCCTTTCACCCGACTACTGCTTTATAAGCATTAGTAGGGGTAAAAATAATTATAAATATATTTAAATAAATATTTCTTCACTTTATAAATATATCACCACTCGTCACTGGAGTGGTTATTCTATTCCTTTAAACATTTCTGTAAGCTACCCCTTATAATTTGAATTACAGATAGTACCTATCAATATTTCTTTTAATGAATTTTAAATTTATTATTTTGTTTTTAAATTCTATCTGAATTTCTTAATTTTATTTGTAACTCTTGGTTTATTTTTGTGTATATTACATTAATATATAATCCTGGCCTAAAACGTTTTTATATAGATTTTGATTGTAGTATGAAATCCAATTTCCATATCGCATGCCATTATTATGAGTTTAGCTTTTTGTAGGCAGAATATTAAGTATTCCTGACAACTTTTTCTCAGAGAAATTGTGTTTGATTTTGCTATTCTTTAATGTACAGCTTATGAACATGATAATAACAGTTTCTATAATAGTTTTATATAACTGGATGTAATTAATCTACAATGGCATATACACTGGAATCAGTCTGGAGATAGAATCTTCTGCAGTCATTTCATACGCTCTGAATAATGGATTATTGTAGACATAAGAAATATGCAAAATAATTGTCCTTGCTTCCTAGGATAATTGTTTTATATAGGATAATGTGCACCTGAATTTTCATACACATTTTCTATTGATACCACTCTATTAGACCTATGGCGGGAAAAACCCAAAGACTGTGCAGTATCCTCTAACAGAAAAATACCAGGGGGTTGGAAAGAGATAATTGTTTACTGCGCTACTTGCCCAAATAACTGAGGATTACATCCAAACATTTGTTTTGACAAGTTTCACACTGTCAGAGACTACAAAAAATATGTTGAAGGGTTTTTCAAGTGATCATATAAAGCCATATATGTAAATAAACTCAGCCTAAAGAAATTAAACAATTTTGAATAGGCCTATATTATATTTTTAAAATTTACATTTAGGACTATATATTTTGTGCTACATTTAAAAATTAACTTTGTACTTGAAAATATGGTATTTAGTGCAATTTTTTTTTCTAAAATAATTACATCAAGGTGAACTATTGTTACATTCAAACCTAGTTGCAGCTGACTATGTAAGTACACCATCCTTGGGATTTTTACACATGTGCATAATTTAAAATTTTTTTGAATACATGTTAGAAATAGATTTTTGTAATACTACTTATGCATATATTTCTATCCAGTGTTACTTTAGGCCTCAAATTACTCCATGATTCATCATGAGGAAAATATTATTTCATCAACAAAGCCAAAAATAATTTTGTTTTTATATAATAAAAAAATTATTTCACCAGTGCTCCCTCCAAAGTCACTGTACTACACCTAGATATACCCTATGAAGAATCCAGTCAGGCTAGGTTTGGTTGTAGTTTTATACATTACCTATATTAAAATATACTTATAAAGTATCCAGTTAGGATAGATTTGATTGTAATTTCTTACAACTTTACTACATACCTGTATTAAAATATAAAACAACAAATCTACACATGGAAAGTATGAGATCGGCCGATGTAGAATCTCATAACAAATATTTTAATATAGGTACATGGTAATGTTTTATAAAATTACAACCAAATCTATTCTGACTGGATACTTTATAGGTATATTCATGTCTAGACATAGTACAGTGCGCTGTTGATACTGCGCACCCAAAAACGTAGTCCCAACTTAAATGTGATAAAAAATTAACCTTTGTGATAATAAAAAAAAATGTAAATACTTTTTGAGGCATTTTGCTAGGTAAACAAGGTAAAACCCATTTCTTGCAAGAAAAATAACAAGGTAAAACATTGATTTTGTAAGGTTGTAGGTAACCGTAAAGTGGGTGAAAGGTGAAATAATTTTTTTTTAAAAATTATAATTATATGAGACGTTAGCGAAAGTGTTATTATTTTTTTGGTATTCGTTGAGTTTCTGCATCAGCCGGTAAAATTTTTCGGTCAAAATAGCTTTGTGGCTAAAGTAAACAATTACCTAAATAAGCAACAATTTATGAGGCAAAGTGAATAAAAACTATGTTTATAAACCTTATATTACTGTTATTTGTTTTACTCTAAACACAGTAGTGTAAGATAATATATATTTATTTGAACTCCTAATGTTTTAATGAATAATTAAACATTCATGTACAAAACACCTCCTAAGTAATTGGATCTGGTGGAGGTGCCGGAGACCAATTATTTGGAGTTCAAAAGGTTAAACTCTTTAAATGCCGTTAGATTACACACTATATCAACCACTTACATTAATATAATATCTAACTCTTCTGCCAGAATTAAGTCAAATGTCCTAAACACCGTTATCAATGAAGTTCTTAATCCATAAGGTCTGACAGTGAATATATATATTATAACATTTTCTTCCGTGCCGCGATATAACGGGGTTTTATTATTAAATGAAGATATATTATTTCTATTTAATAACCAAAAAACTACTCAGGAACAATTCATTAACATTTATTATCACAATTTCATCTCAACATTTAAACAATAAACACAAAACAAAAATTTATAACTTAACAAGTTTTAACAAACTTGGTTTAACTCTTATTTCTTTTGATTTTATAGTTACACAAATTTAATACCCTTGGCTAATTTTACGATCTCTTACAATCTCGGGGTTTATAGCATGGGCTATATTTTTTTAATTCTTAGGTTAATTAAATAAATTTTGAACAAACAATATTAAATTTTGAAATTAGTTTTAATAAATATTTTCCGGATGGAAATACTTTAATTTGGAATAAGCAAAAAGGCGAAACTATTTGAACTGGATTATGATCTTATTACTATTAATCACAAGATATTCTAATGTACAAAATTAAACTTCCCTATTATCCTAAGAGTTCACTAAAGTTTATTTTTTTTATATAGCGCTATGTACTTAACTTATCAAATAACGGCGAATGGCTGCTTGCTCACACGTAGAATTCCGTTCTCTTTAAATTTCACTTTTTTCACACTTAAATTCGTTTTAGTTCTTTCAAATTATATTTACACTTTATTAACTCTTTCAATTCACTTAACCCTGTTTAATCTTGTCAAGTTTCTTCACAAATCTGTATAATTTTGACGAAGTTTCTAATAAATAGAATTTTGACTGGTCCTGGCAGATTCGCTACCTTACTCGGCGTCCCACGCCAGACTGACTCTACGCGTCCTTAGATTTTAAACAATTGTTTGTTTTTTTAATATGGCGGCTTCTCCTTCTTAAAAAAAATTATATGCTCTAATTGAACGAAGTTCCGCTCCTTCCCACTAGAGTCGACTGCAACTTGACCTATTTCTTTACTTTCACATCTGTTAATGTCAACGAACTATTTTCACCAGTTTTAATTTTGTTAACATACTGTTTCAATTTTCCGATCCTTAACAAACCTTCCAGTGTTTGTTTAATTAATATTATTAGTGTGTGAAGTGTCTTTGTGTTTTACTTTTGTAATATTTTGAATTGTGTGTGTTTTGAGCTGAATTCATAGAACATAACCTTTCAATTTGTTTAACTACCGTTTTTTCACTTTCTCCTTCAAGTAGTTACTTATGCCCTATGTTACTAATATTTACAATTTTGTTATGAATATAATTATTATTAGATTATCTTGTTTTAATTTATGTGTTAGGGGTTTTGATATAACACATTTCCTAATCGATTTTACAGTTCAAATACCTTGTTTATTAATCTAGGCTTTTACCTAAATTTAGTTTCAATTTAATCTAACCAATCTTTTAATGAATTTCTTTTTAAATTTTGTGTGAGTTATTTCTAATATATTCTTCCAATTCTTAAACAATATTATATAGCCCATTCTATAAATGTTACAATGTCCCCTAATTTAATTTAAATAAAAAAAAATATTCCTACTATCTACATTACACATTCTTTACATTTTACAAGCTTGTTTAAATATACATATTTTTTTTTTTTTTTTAAATTAAATTGAAATTAACATTTATTTCCTAATTGTACATTTTATTTAATAACTACTTGAACACATTTTTTATTGAGTAAGTACCTCAACACTTTGGCTAACTTATCGTCCATTGTCTTTACCACTTTTAGAATTGTCCACTTAAAAGTCATTTATACCTTCATCTGTCCACTTTCGTCCATTTATACTTAATTCTACAACACAATTTTATCTTAATTCTTTAACAATCAAATACTGAGCTGAAAACGTCAAGCTACATATTACTTAACTTATCTTCTAACAATACAATATACTTATAACTAACATTCAATCAACAATTCTTTAACAATTCTAACATATAGTAACAATAAATCATGTTCTGGTATTTACAATTCCTTCCATAATTACATTATTTTTTTTTTACATTTATTACAATTGGAATCCTTCCAATCCTAAGTCTGATTCAATATTTATTTAACATATATTCTCTGATACCGTGTCTTTAAATCCCAGCCTATCCGAGTCATAGTATGTCTAGATTTGGTCAAATTGGTTATAACATTTCTCTTTCCCTTATTTCTGTTTATTCCTTGTTTATTATTTATCTCATATTTATTTTGCTTTTAGCTTCATCTAACTCTCAGTTCTTAGTTATTATTTTATCTCCCCTTCCAATCTCACATCCAGTTCAATTATTTTCTTATATCATTTCAGTTTATTTTGTATGAAGTTTAACATCTAATATTTTTAAAGGTTGCAATCCCATATCCTCTATTTGATCATATCTATAGCTCCTTCGATTACACTGTCCCTATATCAACGAATATAAATTTTGTTTTAATACTTATATATATCAACGCAGATTCTCCCTTACAATACGACGAAGTTTAAATACACAATTACCATATTTTTATTACAACGATGCTTTAATATTTATTATCATAGATTCATATTTCTTTTATAATATATAATATATACGACGAAGTTCCATTATTTACCAACGCAGATTCTCCCTTACAATACGACGAAGTTTAAATATACAATTACCATATTTTTATTACAACGATGCTTCAATATTTATTAACATAGATTCATATTTATCTTTATTCATTATTCGACGAAGTTACTAATAAATTATCGTAGATATAGTTACCATCCCTTAAAACTTATCTCCTGCTAACGTTTTCTTATACACATAGTCACCTAGAGTTTATTCATATTGCTTCCTTTACCTATATTTAATATCTCCCTTCCTATTTTATTTTTATTTTTCAATATCCAGTTCTCCTGGATACATGTCATATTATTGCCTGTGTCTATTAATGCCTGTAAACTTGTTTCCTCTATTTAATTTCTATTCCTGGGTTTCTTATTGTCTTAGTTTTCCGATTGACTGTGGGCACCATGCTCTTTTCTTGTCCCCACGCCTGTCCTTGCCTTAACGCCGTTTACATCTCCATTGTATCTCTCATCTGCTTCATAAGTTCTATTTTCTCTGTTATTCTCATATTTAAATTCCATCTCCCATTTTCCAAACTCGAGTTGTGCCTCCACATTCATTAACATATCTGTACCTCTGATAAATTTTCTCAATAAGCCTTGTACCACTAAGCATTGAAACGGATAATTAACTCCTCCTATTTCTCCTATTACCATTATCATTTTATTAATCTTTTCAGTCTTCTTATTAGTTGCGGTTCGAATTGTTAAATTTTTTATTGGCAGTACCTCCATCTTTCCTACTTCATTTCTTAACCTTCCCTGCTCTCCTAATATTTTCTCCCTGTCATCTTCGACTTTCCTAAAACTCTCATCTGTTATCTTTCTTTCTCCTATCACTTTTAATTTCAACTCTCCTACCTCTTCTGTGTTTTTCTTTATTATATTTTCTACCTTCTCTATCTCTTTTTCATTAATTTCTCCCACATCAGCTATTATTTCTTTTGTCTTCTCAAAATTTGTCTTAATCTTCTCCTCTAATTCTCTATCTTTCTCCTGTATGTCTTTTCTCACATCCTCAATTACAGCATTATTCCCTGTCCTCAACTGTTGCCTCATATCCTCTATCATTTTCCTATTTTCCTCCCTTATTTCCTTTGTTATTAACTTGAAATCCTCCTTCATTTCTCTTATTTCGTCTCTATTTTCATTTAATTCTTTTTTTATTTCGTCCATTATATCTAATTGTCTATTTATTTTTTCATTATTTATATCTAATTTTCTATCTAGATCCTCTCTCATATCCTTCATCTCCTCTTTTATTTTCTCACTCCCTTTATTTATTTCTTTTAGTAAGTTTTGGTTGCTTTCGAACAATTTTTTTATCCAGTCATCATTATTTCTACTTCCACTTTCACTACCCCTTCGTTCCTGTTCAATTTCTACAAGTGGTAGTCCCCTAGCTTCTTCTACCTCAATGTTTCCTATTGGCATATCTGTGCCTTCCATTTCTTTCATTTCCAAACTTGTCCCTTTTTCCTGGTCCCCTACAACTACCAGCTCGCCTATAATATTTTCTTCTTTTTTTTTTTATCTGTAAGTAACTTATTATACAAACATAAACAATTTTTATATATACTATAAACCTAACCTTGATTCTATTCAACTCAGTGTTTAATTTTACAAAATTTTTTCTAAATCTATTTCCAGTTCAAATGTTTTTCATATAAAAAGTTCTAAATTAATTTTGTTTCAAAATCTCTCTAAATAAATTTTATCTCTTATTATATCGAGTTCCCACGTTGTTGCGCCAATTATAACAATTTCTTCCGTGCCGCGATACAACGGGGTTTTATTATTAAATGAAAATAATTAATTTCTCTAGTTACAAAACACAAACTCCTGAATAATTTATTCTTTATTATTATTTTTCTAATAATCGTGCCCCACGTTGGGCGCCAATTATAACATTTTCTTCCGTGCCGCGATATAACGGGGTTTTATTATTAGATGAAGATATATTATTTCTATTTAATAACCAAAAAACTACTCAGGAACAATTCATTAACATTTATTATCACAATTTCATCTCAACATTTAAACAATAAACACAAAACAAAAATTTATAACTTAACAAGTTTTAACAAACTTGGTTTAACTCTTATTTCTTTTGATTTTATAGTTACACAAATTTAATACCCTTGGCTAATTTTACGATCTCTTACAATCTCGGGGTTTATAGCATGGGCTATATTTTTTAATTCTTAGGTTAATTAAATAAATTTTGAACAAACAATATTAAATTTTGAAATTAGTTTTAATAAATATTTTCCGGATGGAAATACTTTAATTTGGAATAAGCAAAAAGGCGAAACTATTTGAACTGGATTATGATCTTATTACTATTAATCACAAGATATTCTAATGTACAAAATTAAACTTCCCTATTATCCTAAGAGTTCACTAAAGTTTATTTTTTTTATATAGCGCTATGTACTTAACTTATCAAATAACGGCGAATGGCTGCTTGCTCACACGTAGAATTCCGTTCTCTTTAAATTTCACTTTTTTCACACTTAAATTCGTTTTAGTTCTTTCAAATTATATTTACACTTTATTAACTCTTTCAATTCACTTAACCCTGTTTAATCTTGTCAAGTTTCTTCACAAATCTGTATAATTTTGACGAAGTTTCTAATAAATAGAATTTTGACTGGTCCTGGCAGATTCGCTACCTTACTCGGCGTCCCACGCCAGACTGACTCTAACTACGCGTCCTTAGATTTTAAACAATTGTTTGTTTTTTTAATATGGCGGCTTCTCCTTCTTAAAAAAAATTATATGCTCTAATTGAACGAAGTTCCGCTCCTTCCCACTAGAGTCGACTGAAACTTGACCTATTTCTTTACTTTCACATCTGTTAATGTCAACGAACTATTTTCACCAGTTTTAATTTTGTTAACATACTGTTTCAATTTTCCGATCCTTAACAAACCTTCCAGTGTTTATTTAATTAATATTATTAGTGTGTGAAGTGTCTTTGTGTTTTACTTTTGTAATATTTTGAATTGTGTGTGTTTTGAGCTGAATTCATAGAACATAACCTTTCAATTTGTTTAACTACCGTTTTTTCACTTTCTCCTTCAAGTAGTTACTTATGCCCTATGTTACTAATATTTACAATTTTGTTTGAATATAAT
This sequence comes from Prosapia bicincta, assembly GCA_036971475.1. Lineage (NCBI taxonomy): Eukaryota > Metazoa > Arthropoda > Insecta > Hemiptera > Cercopidae > Prosapia > Prosapia bicincta. The sequence goes on along the minus strand of JBAIZL010000001.1, from coordinate 275,815,209 downwards.
TATTATTAGATTATCTTGTTTTAATTTATGTGTTAGGGGTTTTGATATAACACATTTCCTAATCGATTTTACAGTTCAAATACCTTGTTTATTAATCTAGGCTTTTACCTAAATTTAGTTTCAATTTAATCTAACCAATCTTTTAATGAATTTCTTTTTAAATTTTGTGTGAGTTATTTCTAATATATTCTTCCAATTCTTAAACAATATTATATAGCCCATTCTATAAATGTTACAATGTCCCCTAATTTAATTTAAATAAAAAAAATATTCCTACTATCTACATTACACATTCTTTACATTTTACAAGCTTGTTTAAATATACATATTTTTTTTTTTTTTTTAAATTAAATTGAAATTAACATTTATTTCCTAATTGTACATTTTATTTAATAACTACTTGAACACATTTTTTATTGAGTAAGTACCTCAACACTTTGGCTAACTTATCGTCCATTGTCTTTACCACTTTTAGAATTGTCCACTTAAAAGTCATTTATACCTTCATCTGTCCACTTTCGTCCATTTATACTTAATTTTACAACACAATTTTATCTTAATTCTTTAACAATCAAATACTGAGCTGAAAACGTCAAGCTACATATTACTTAACTTATCTTCTAACAATACAATATACTTATAACTAACATTCAATCAACAATTCTTTAACAATTCTAACATATAGTAACAATAAATCATGTTCTGGTATTTACAATTCCTTCCATAATTACATTATTTTTTTTTTACATTTATTACAATTGGAATCCTTCCAATCCTAAGTCTGATTCAATATTTATTTAACATATATTCTCTGATACCGTGTCTTTAAATCCCAGCCTATCCGAGTCATAGTATGTCTAGATTTGGTCAAATTGGTTATAACATTTCTCTTTCCCTTATTTCTGTTTATTCCTTGTTTATTATTTATCTCATATTTATTTTGCTTTTAGCTTCATCTAACTCTCAGTTCTTAGTTATTATTTTATCTCCCCTTCCAATCTCACATCCAGTTCAATTATTTTCTTATATCATTTCAGTTTATTTTGTATGAAGTTTAACATCTAATATTTTTAAAGGTTGCAATCCCATATCCTCTATTTGATCATATCTATAGCTCCTTCGATTACACTGTCCCTATATCAACGAATATAAATTTTGTTTTAATACTTATATATATCAACGCAGATTCTCCCTTACAATACGACGAAGTTTAAATACACAATTACCATATTTTTATTACAACGATGCTTTAATATTTATTATCATAGATTCATATTTCTTTTATAATATATAATATATACGACGAAGTTCCATTATTTACCAACGCAGATTCTCCCTTACAATACGACGAAGTTTAAATATACAATTACCATATTTTTATTACAACGATGCTTCAATATTTATTAACATAGATTCATATTTATCTTTATTCATTATTCGACGAAGTTACTAATAAATTATCGTAGATATAGTTACCATCCCTTAAAACTTATCTCCTGCTAACGTTTTCTTATACACATAGTCACCTAGAGTTTATTCATATTGCTTCCTTTACCTATATTTAATATCTCCCTTCCTATTTTATTTTTATTTTTCAATATCCAGTTCTCCTGGATACATGTCATATTATTGCCTGTGTCTATTAATGCCTGTAAACTTGTTTCCTCTATTTAATTTCTATTCCTGGGTTTCTTATTGTCTTAGTTTTCCGATTGACTGTGGGCACCATGCTCTTTTCTTGTCCCCACGCCTGTCCTTGCCTTAACGCCGTTTACATCTCCATTGTATCTCTCATCTGCTTCATAAGTTCTATTTTCTCTGTTATTCTCATATTTAAATTCCATCTCCCATTTTCCAAACTCGAGTTGTGCCTCCACATTCATTAACATATCTGTACCTCTGATAAATTTTCTCAATAAGCCTTGTACCACTAAGCATTGAAACGGATAATTAACTCCTCCTATTTCTCCTATTACCATTATCATTTTATTAATCTTTTCAGTCTTCTTATTAGTTGCGGTTCGAATTGTTAAATTTTTTATTGGCAGTACCTCCATCTTTCCTACTTCATTTCTTAACCTTCCCTGCTCTCCTAATATTTTCTCCCTGTCATCTTCGACTTTCCTAAAACTCTCATCTGTTATCTTTCTTTCTCCTATCACTTTTAATTTCAACTCTCCTACCTCTTCTGTGTTTTTCTTTATTATATTTTCTACCTTCTCTATCTCTTTTTCATTAATTTCTCCCACATCAGCTATTATTTCTTTTGTCTTCTCAAAATTTGTCTTAATCTTCTCCTCTAATTCTCTATCTTTCTCCTGTATGTCTTTTCTCACATCCTCAATTACAGCATTATTCCCTGTCCTCAACTGTTGCCTCATATCCTCTATCATTTTCCTATTTTCCTCCCTTATTTCCTTTGTTATTAACTTGAAATCCTCCTTCATTTCTCTTATTTCGTCTCTATTTTCATTTAATTCTTTTTTTATTTCGTCCATTATATCTAATTGTCTATTTATTTTTTCATTATTTATATCTAATTTTCTATCTAGATCCTCTCTCATATCCTTCATCTCCTCTTTTATTTTCTCACTCCCTTTATTTATTTCTTTTAGTAAGTTTTGGTTGCTTTCGAACAATTTTTTTATCCAGTCATCATTATTTCTACTTCCACTTTCACTACCCCTTCGTTCCTGTTCAATTTCTACAAGTGGTAGTCCCCTAGCTTCTTCTACCTCAATGTTTCCTATTGGCATATCTGTGCCTTCCATTTCTTTCATTTCCAAACTTGTCCCTTTTTCCTGGTCCCCTACAACTACCAGCTCGCCTATAATATTTTCTTCTTTTTTTTTTTTATCTGTAAGTAACTTATTATACAAACATAAACAATTTTTATATATACTATAAACCTAACCTTGATTCTATTCAACTCAGTGTTTAATTTTACAAAATTTTTTCTAAATCTATTTCCAGTTCAAATGTTTTTCATATAAAAAGTTCTAAATTAATTTTGTTTCAAAATCTCTCTAAATAAATTTTATCTCTTATTATATCGAGTTCCCACGTTGTTGCGCCAATTATAACAATTTCTTCCGTGCCGCGATACAACGGGGTTTTATTATTAAATGAAAATAATTAATTTCTCTAGTTACAAAACACAAACTCCTGAATAATTTATTCTTTATTATTATTTTTCTAATAATCGTGCCCCACGTTGGGCGCCAATTATAACATTTTCTTCCGTGCCGCGATATAACGGGGTTTTATTATTAGATGAAGATATATTATTTCTATTTAATAACCAAAAAACTACTCAGGAACAATTCATTAACATTTATTATCACAATTTCATCTCAACATTTAAACAATAAACACAAAACAAAAATTTATAACTTAACAAGTTTTAACAAACTTGGTTTAACTCTTATTTCTTTTGATTTTATAGTTACACAAATTTAATACCCTTGGCTAATTTTACGATCTCTTACAATCTCGGGGTTTATAGCATGGGCTATATTTTTTAATTCTTAGGTTAATTAAATAAATTTTGAACAAACAATATTAAATTTTGAAATTAGTTTTAATAAATATTTTCCGGATGGAAATACTTTAATTTGGAATAAGCAAAAAGGCGAAACTATTTGAACTGGATTATGATCTTATTACTATTAATCACAAGATATTCTAATGTACAAAATTAAACTTCCCTATTATCCTAAGAGTCCACTAAAGTTTATTTTTTTTATATAGCGCTATGTACTTAACTTATCAAATAACGGCGAATGGCTGCTTGCTCACACGTAGAATTCCGTTCTCTTTAAATTTCACTTTTTTCAAACTTAAATTAGTTTTAGTTCTTTCAAATTATATTTACACTTTATTAACTCTTTCGATTCACTTAACCCTGTTTAATCTTGTCAAGTTTCTTCACAAATCTGTATAATTTTGACGAAGTTTCTAATAAATAGAATTTTGACTGGTCCTGGCAGATTCGCTACCTTACTCGGCGTCCCACGCCAGACTGACTCTAACTACGCGTCCTTAGATTTTAAACAATTGTTTGTTTTTTTAATATGGCGGCTTCTCCTTCTTAAAAAAAATTATATGCTCTAATTGAACGAAGTTCCGCTCCTTCCCACTAGAGTCGACTGCAACTTGACCTATTTCTTTACTTTCACATCTGTTAATGTCAACGAACTATTTTCACCAGTTTTAATTTTGTTAACATACTGTTTCAATTTTCCGATCCTTAACAAACCTTCCAGTGTTTGTTTAATTAATATTATTAGTGTGTGAAGTGTCTTTGTGTTTTACTTTTGTAATATTTTGAATTGTGTGTGTTTTGAGCTGAATTCATAGAACATAACCTTTCAATTTGTTTAACTACCGTTTTTTCACTTTCTCCTTCAAGTAGTTACTTATGCCCTATGTTACTAATATTTACAATTTTGTTATGAATATAATTATTATTAGATTATCTTGTTTTAATTTATGTGTTAGGGGTTTTGATATAACACATTTCCTAATCGATTTTACAGTTCAAATACCTTGTTTATTAATCTAGGCTTTTACCTAAATTTAGTTTCAATTTAATCTAACCAATCTTTTAATGAATTTCTTTTTAAATTTTGTGTGAGTTATTTCTAATATATTCTTCCAATTCTTAAACAATATTATATAGCCCATTCTATAAATGTTACAATATATATATATATATATATATATATATATATATATATATATATATATATATATATATTGTTTTCATAAGTTGGATTGGTGTATATTTTCTTCATGTGGTTCTGTTCACTCTCCCAAACACTGCTTTTGAGGTGATAGTACAGAGCCGCAATACTTAGCATTGTATATTATCTCATTTGTTCTTCTATTAAAGTCATACTTCTTACTGTAAATTTAGACACTGTGAATTCTTCGTCAATTGTGAATAAGACAAAAGTTGGACAAGATTAATAAACCAAAATAATTGTGGTAATAAAGGCTCATTGATAGAACACCTATTATTATTGTTGTTGATTAAAACATCTTTTATGCAATTATCTTTTAAACGTGTTAATAAACCCTATATTTAGTAAATAAAAGAGTGAAATAAAGTTTGATATTTGCATTTGTCAAATTCAACTATTAGCGCCCAAATTGGTACCATAAAAAGGAAAAAGGACTCAAGAAATAAAATTTGTTAAAATTTTCTTCCTTATAATCCCCTATTACTTGTTGATTTTTTTGTATGTTTGTGCCATGCCTTTGTAATTTTGGTTATTTTATTATTGGTTTGGATGGAGTATGAGTATACATTTGATAAAATGCATTATTGGTTATATTTCGCAATCTTGCCTTTAATGGATGGACAACTTATAACCAACATTTTGTATTCAATTTAGGAGTAATGATAATAGGGGGATTTTAGATTCTGGGGTTCTTGTTGGGAGCTATGTTGGGCAAGCTATGTTGGGAGGTTGTAGAAAAGTTTTGGTTATTAAAGCCAGAAACTATGAAACAATGCTAACAGAGGCAGTAAAAATACTGTCTAACAAAATTATAGAAAAATGAAAAGAATATGTGCATCTGGTTTTAACAATGAAGCTAATATAAATTCTGTTCCTTTAACTTAGCGTTTAAAAATTGGTAGATAAATTGCTATCAGACTGAATTGTATACAGAGAAAAATTGTGTTTCTTGCAGGCTTATTTATGTGACTACATTTAGACATTACTTTGGAACAAGGTAAACAATTATCTTATCAAAATGAGTATTGATTTCAACATTTATTTTAAAATGTAATTTAATTAAATATATTACAAGTCTGAGGATAAACTACTTGAATAATGATAATCACAGGCAAATATCACATGTGATATGATACATTATGTTAAAGACTAGACTTAAATAGTAAGTAACTCTAAGCATATGCTCATAAATTATAATTTTTGGTAACAATTGAATTTATAATGTTTAAAGTTAAAGAGGACTTTCACATTAACATTCACACAATTACAATTAATATATTATTAGTTGTCCCAAATGTTAACAAAGCTAATCTGTTTGTTTTAAAAAAATGAATTTTCTGAAGACTGGGAAATTTTAAATCTTGAAGTTAGGTGAGTGTTATTTGAAACTGATAACAGCTTTGCCAAGAGCAAGACTGTGCTAGATAGATAGATTGTTTAAGAATTACTAGGAATTTTAAGTTGCGGAAAATTAAGACATAGACAACAGTCAACCAGGGGAATGAATTCCACTTTGGAGACAGTTTATATGATAGCAGGCATGAACAATTTTATTGGAGCTGAGCCCAAAATGGTAAAAAACCATTTTTTTGTGTACCGAGGGGTTTATAAGATTTTATTCATAGACAGTAACAACCAAATATAACCAAGTTGTATTTGGTACCAAGTACACATAAGCATTAAACTACTGGTCTGGTATTTTGAGTTACATAATGTAACTGCCAGATATACACTATCATTTATCATCAGCATTTTACTAGGATATTTTTGTAGATCTTACTATAGTCGGACAGTGTAACACTTTAAAATAATTCTACTTCATGACAGATACAAATTTTATAGTTTTCAACATTTCTGTGCATAATTTGGACACTTTTAATTTCGGATAGTTCAATTTTCTTTAGCACTTCTTGAAGTTCTTACTAACAAATCTCCACTATACTACTTAATATACATCATAATTTCAATAAATACTTCATTACTTAATATAAGTTTTATATCTCAACTGATACATACAATAGAGTATTAACACATACAATAAATAAAAAAAAACATGTTTTTGTAACATATTTATAGTGTCAACAAAATATATGGTAGATATAATTGTAATAAACTTTACTGTTTTTCAGTTTGCACTTAATAAATTAAAGTTTTGCTAAACTCAAAATTTATGTAGATTTATGAAACATTTTTTCAAGACATTTTTTGATAACACTTTGTGTGTTATGTTTCAGCAAGTTTTTTCGTAAATTTACTTAATCCTAAAAGTTTTCACCAACCATAGACAACAAAATCCACATTAATTTTCAAGTATTATAGTTGGTAATTATGTCTATTTATTCATATTACTAGCTACGGTAATTTTAAATTTCGTATGAAATATAAAAGGTTTTCAAAATTAATTATTTATTTTATAGCCCTCTAATATAATCCACAACAGCTAAGTGAAATTCGTAAAATATCAGTTTTTCTATAAATCTTAAATAACTACACTATAATATGAGTAATATAAAACAAGTAGTATTACAATTATAAACAAAACATTGAAAGAAATTCTGTGACTTCTAAAACAAATGTTTTGGGTGTTTTTAAGTTGAGTAAATTTTCATATAGAAATGAGTAATTTTGTTTTTACTAATATTAAATATAATACATTTACATAAAAATCAGTGGCAATAAAAATTCAAAACAAAAACCATAATAGAGAAATTAAAAAAAAAAATTTGACTACTGTTAGTTGAATTTTATTACAGAAATTCAAGTTTATAACAGTATAAAAATTAATCACTTAAACAATAGTTTATGACTATCCAAACTTTAAATTTGTAAATTGTTAAAACTTACCGACACAGAACGTTTTCGATCTCTATGTGGCGATCTTCATCAGTGTCTTCTGCTTGGAGATGTCGGGTCAAGCGGTGACAGTTTTAAAGGCAGGTTTTTGTTAGTATCAAAGAGTATGTGTGATTTGTATTGTATTTGTTCATTTAATATGTTTGTACTTTGTGTTTTTGTGTGTCTGTAAATGTCATATTGTTCTAGTGTGTTGAGATGTGGTCCTTTTTTGTTGATGTGTAGGATTTCTAGGTTATGGTAAATGTTTGTGCATTTGTGTCCTATTTCATTTATGTGATTGTAAAATGTTGAGTTGGTGTTCTGTTTGTGTTCCTCGACTCTTTCGGAGGGGAGAGCGAGAGGAGTTTTTCGCATTGGCGGGAGTTGCCTCTGTATAGTGTTATGATATCATCGACGTATCTGTGCCAGTAAATGATTTTGTGTGCGTGTGTATTGTTTTTGATTATCTTGGTGTTTTCTATGTGTTGTGGAAAAATTTCGCTTAGGACATTACTGATAGGACTTCCCATGGGTAGGCCATCTGGTTTTGAATAAAAGTTTGAGTTGTGGGTGAAATAGTTTTATTTGGTGATGGTTCGGAGGATGTTTATGATTTCGGTAACATTGGTTTTAGGTATGTTGTTCTGTATTAATTGGGTTTCTAGGATGTTGAGTGTTTCGGGTATGGGTATGTTGGTGTACATATTTGTTATGTCGAGTGATAGTAGTGTTGAGTTGTGTGGTGTGTTTATGTCTTTTATTTTATTTATGAGGTTTGTTCTGTTTCTTATGTGTGTTTCTGTGTTCAAGTTTATGAATTGTCTGATTATTTTGTCCTTGTATTTTGTTAGTTTATGTGCAGGGGCATTCTGGTAGTTGATGATGGCTCGGATGGGTACATTGGTTTTGTGAGTTTTGGGGAGAGCGCGTAGGGTAGGTGCTTTAGGGTGGATTTGTTTTAGGTGGTATTTTTTGTTTTTGTTTATAATGTGTTCAGATGTATAATTAGTTCTTTGATCGTTCTGTGATATTTCTTTGTTGGGTCTGTATGTAGTTGTGCTTTATTATTATTTATTATGTAATCATTGATTTTGTCATTTAGGCTGTTTGTATTAATAATTACTGTAGTGTTGCCTTTGTCTGCTGTGGTAAGTGATGTTGTTTATTTGTGCTTTTCTTTTATGTTTGCAGCGATTTTAATTTCATTGTTTATGTTTTTGTTGGTTATGTTTTTGTGTCATATCGAAGGGTGTCTTGGTCTTTGGTGTCAGTTTTTTGTATGACTGTTTCACTTTGTAGTATAATGTTTCTGTTTGTTATGTTATTTGATTTATAATGTAGGTTGTATTTTAGGCCTTTGTTTATTAAATTCATTTTGTGTTGTGTGAATTCGGCATTAGTAAGGTTAACTGTTTATGATACTATCGAAAACCTGCCTTTAAAACTGGTAGACCCAGTACATCTCTGGTTCACCCGACATCTCCAAGCAGAATACGCTGATGAAGATCACCACATAGCGATCAAAAATGTTCTGTCTCAGTAAGTTTAAAAAAATTTACAATTTAATTTAAAGTTTAGATAGTCATAAACTATTGTTTAAGTGATTAATTAAGATTCACCGAACGTAATGGACTACAAAATTCGAGAGTATAAAAATATTATCTAGTCTACTATTTTAAAATAAATATAAATTCATTTGTAGTAATTCAAAGGAATTAAATAATAAAATAACAGTTTATTTAATTTATCAATTGATTTTGGTATATACAACCTCATAATTTAAGGATCAACATACAGAATATTGTATGTGTTTAAGATATGTAAAAAAATACATATAATAGATGTTAAAATTGAGATTTTTAATATTAATTGTTGCATTACACGTTTTATTTAAATAACATACTGTAAAACACATTATTTTAAAAATATCAAAAAGTAGTTCTATTTCTGTTTGATACAATTTAGACAGTAGCCTTTTTTTGTCTGATCAAAAATTAATGTTTTGTTTTCTATAGAACCATAATACATTTTTCATGTAAAATGTAAGATTTATCATGTGTTTTTCACCATTGTGTAGTAATTATTAATGATTGCGATAATTTTCAAAGCTTTTCAAACTATTTTCAAAGTCAGAAAGGAATTCTTAAATTTTGTAGTGTTTGCTTTTCAATGATAATAATTTCACATAAAAGGTAACTTGCATGTGAAAAAAACATAGGACCTTTATGTGGTTTGTTAATACAAGATTCTACCTAAAGATAAAAACATTATACTTAATGATGCAGAAGTCCCAAGGAATGTGGAAAAATAATAAAAAATTGAGGAAATGCCCCCAAAATTATTGTTAAAAAAAATTAAAACATGTTATCTTATAAATGTCTTATTTAAAAAAAGTCTTGATAAATTATATGAAAAAAAAGTAGAAAACAATTTCTACTACTAACAACTACTTGAAAATTGATCATGAAAAATATTTATAGCTATAAAGTACTTTAAATAAAAACAAAAATTAAAACCAATTTTGAAAAATAATAAAAAGTTGAGGTAATGCCCCCCAAAATTACTATTAAAAAAATAATAACATATTACCTTATAAATAACTTATTTAAAAAAATATTGATAAATTATTTGAAAAAAGAAATAGAAAATAATTTCTACTTTAAACAACTACTTGAAAATTGATCGTGAAAAATATTTATATCTAAGAAGTACTTTAAATACAAGCAAGAATTAAAACCAATTTTGAAAAATAATAAAAAGTTGAAGAAATGCCCCAAAAAATATTATAAAAAACATGTTACTTTATAAATGTCTTATTTAAAATAACTCTTGATAAATTATTTGAAAAGAAATAGAGAATAATTTCTACTACTAACAACTACTTGAAAATTGATCATGAAAAATATTTATAGCTATAAAGTACTTTAAAAAACAAACATGAAATAAAACTAATTTTGAATAAGGCACAATTTTGGTTTTTCTAATGTACCTATATCTCAAAAATTGTTTGAAAGAAAATACTATTAAATATTACTGCATTTTTTTGAACTGGAACAATCCGTAAATATTCTTTATGGGAATATGAGATATTAGTTACAGCTCAGATGGTTGATTTCACTTCACTGTTGATCATTACCTAAAACAAAAAAACATTTATTACATAATAATAAATTACTGTTTTATTAGAAGAAATTAAGCTCAACTAGTTTAAATATTTTAAATTACATTCCACAAATATCGAATCTTGTTGATGTTCAAGAGGAGCTGGTTGTAAATTACTTATTACACTTTTGCTATTACTTGCGACCAGACTTTTTGTTAACTAAAGTTGTTAAATTGTTAACTTACACTTGGAGGAAACGTTTTCGTCTTACAACTTCTTCAGCCTCGTATTTTTGCCGCTAGGAATGCTGCAGTTGTCCTTCCTCGGTACCATTGTTTTGAAAGTTAGTCAAAACACTGAACTGTTGTCACAACAAAACATTGAATTTCTTAGACATCGCCATAACAAAAAATCAAAACAAACATGAATTCAACATATACCATGACAGACACACTGATACACAATTAATCGAACCACCCAATACAACATAAACACGCAGCATTCAAACATTTACTACACAGACTAATTAAAATACCTATGTCCACAACTAACTACACAGAGGAACTAAACACAATAAAATATTTAGCTCACAAAAATTCGTATGACAATTATTTAATAGACAAACTGCACAGAAAAATACTCAACAAGAACAGTAACAACAACACAAACAACAAAAACACGAACACAAATTCATCACCCTCACATACATAAACAAACTCACAAATGAAATAGCACACCAATTCAAAAAAGCAGGATACAATGTAGCTTACAGAACAACAAATAAAAGCCAAACTGCTATCAGACACAGCATTAATAACAATACCAACACATACAATAACCCAGTAGTATACAAACTAAAATGCAACAACTGCAATAAGTTCTATATTGGACAAACAGGCAGATCTTTCGCCGAAAGATATAAAGAACACAAAAGCGCACTGCACACTACTATTGAATTCCCCTTCGCAAATCACCTCATGGACACTAAACACTCATGCAAAAGTATGGAAAATAACATGAGCATCCTCCACACATGCAACAAAGGCCATAAATTAAACACACTAGAACAGTATGAAATATATAGACATAGCAACACACATAAAAATGACATCTTAAATGAACAAACATGGCACAGATCACACATACTTTTCGATCACATCACTTCTAACTTTCAAAATAATGGTACCGAGGCAGCACAACTGCAGCATTCCTAGTGGCAAATATATGAGGCTGAAGAAGTCGTAAGATGAAAACGTTTCCTCTAAGTGTAAGTTAACCATTTAACAACTTTAGTTAATTCTGGTTTATGGTTACATAAAATCTGTGACAAAGATTATAATACAGAGTTAAGGTACAACAATCCCATGGTGTCTAAACATGTAAAGTTAAGAGGTGACAAAACAACCACATCTGCAGTGTCAGACTTCAACAAATGCAGTGGACAGGAACTATAACACACATTCCCTTGTGTGCCTCTGATTAACTTTAACTTCCATGCAAAAAGAAACTCTTGATTGGAAATCCTTCACTAAAGTTATCATCTCTGTCTCGAAAGAGATTGAACATAGTCACAATAGAAATGAACAAAATTACTGAGGAAAATGTAGGTGAAGAGATTGAGGATTTTGAAAGTACTGTTTATGATTACTTTGAGGAAGTGTCTGGTAGTGTACAGGTAAAATTAACTTTTAAAGAGCATATGGAAAACTATCAAAATCACAACTTTAAGGAAAAACTATGAAAGGCTAAAGAGATTGAAGGCTTACAATTTTGCTGGAGTGTATCGACCTTTACTTAGGTCAAACATCAATTTAGATCCAAGGTATAAACAAGGAGGGAAAAATCATGATGAGTTTTTTAGATCAATAAATAAATTTCAATTTGATAGAAAATGCCTACGTTTATACCAAGAAGAAACTTCAAATTGACGAAGTAAATTTTTTTAAAGACTAGGGAGGTGACTGTTCTAGAGATCTACACTGAGATAAGTCTATGGATAGTGAGTAAGTTGTCAATTGTAGACTCAGAAAATTTGGTCACACTATGTAAAGAAAATAATAAAATCTAACTAAAATCAAGAAACAAGTCAGTGCCATGGATGGCTTAATGGCATTCGATATGTTTTCTATAAAAACTACCAAATACTTCAAAACTACCAGTTGAAGCTTTATTTAATGTTCTGGAATAAGTGCTTATCAACTTTCAATGTTATAATGAAATTTTAAAAAAATAAGCATGATGCATTTTTTTCATCAGACAATCTTCCTCAGTTTTCTATTGCTCACTATGAGATTTTATCTCATACTACATCAATCTGCACTTTAAAGTTTGTACAAAACTATAAATAAAAGATACTTAACTAAGTGAAACTAATTGAAACAATCGCCCCTTTTACGAAGCAAATCCTTTACTCACCTTGCGTTTCGTCACCAGAGGTTGATTACTGATGACCGTTTGTCGCTGTTTGTACAAAACAATGGAACTCTGAGGTACTTTGTTTTGAAACTGGGTTCCTAGAAATGTCTAACTACAGTGGGCCTACAAATAGTTTTTCATCTTTTATTGGATTCAATAAAAGCCTTTCCTCGTAGCAGTCTCTATGCGTTTAGAAAAAAGTAAGATATAGTCATACCTTCATATATGGCTTTTACCAATAATATCACTTTAATATATATTAATTGAAATGCAATGTACTATTTATCATAAAAGGTTGAGTACTTCAGAGTAATTGCATGGTTTAACACAAGCCAAGATTGTTTTTGGTGGTAAATTCATAACTTGAGAATAGGAGGTCAGCTAATTGAAGGGATGTGAGGAGGCTCCATTCTAGTTTTTGGGTAAGTTTTTTGAGTATAGAGAAAACCTAATCCAATTGTGGGTGGTCTTGAGTTGGATTTGCTAAAAGTAGAAAATCTAACTTTATGCTAGGATATTTATCAATGCAATTGTTCTGAGTTTTTTGTTTATGTTCGAAGTGAACAAAACAACAATAAAAAGGCTTGACCTAAAGGCCACTTAGTTTTGAAGCGCCTGTTGAGTTTCTGAAGGCTTTATAGGTTAAAGAATAATTTTGCTTTTTGTTTGTTAAAGTTATTCACAATTACAAGAGGGTTTTCCATTACCATACGCTATTTTCTTTGGAGTTTTTGTTAAAGACGTCATCTTGTCATCAGATGGGACTTGGAATTACTTCGAAAGCAAGTAACATTTCATGACATGGGCAAGGTAAGGATTGCACAAAATTAGGAAGGTTTGAGATGAACTGAGAAAAAAAGGGAGAGCGAAGTTGAGAAGACAAGAGCTTAACATGGAAAAGGAAGTGATTGCTGTTGTGGATACTGAGAGTTTGGCTCATTCTGGGGAATATATATGTATCTCCAAAAGTTGTGTGGAAGGCATTTCTTTGGGATTGTTACCCAGAAATGGTTAAATTCTATTCCAATGCACTCTAGTGTACTCTGTCACGTCCCAGCAATTTGAAAAGTTAGAGTATTCTTGAGAATGATCAATGTTCCTTATGTTCTTGGTTTTCGACAACTGCAAATCACATCTTAGTGGAATGCTCAGTTGCACTACATCAGGGATGTTACACTTAGAGGGATGATATATAATTATGTTATACTTTGTTTCTATATAATAATATATGATGAATATATAGAACATATTAATTAATATAATTAAAATTATTTCATATCATTAAATAATTTGATTGTTACTATATTTATTTAAAATAATTACTTTTATATTAGAGTATTATTTTATTCTATAAATATTTATAAAATACATACTCAAAGAAACTTATAAAAGTATGATTAATTTTCCTAAGGCTTGCTTTATACTCACCAGAGTTCACATTTATTCTTAGGATTCATCTCCATATCTGGTTTGCAAGACCATACTTTACCAAATTGTGGTAGATTAGATAGAGTAGCCATTACTCTTACATAGTTTGGACTGTGTTCTCCTCCAATAGCCCACTTCATTGACTGCCTTGTCCAACTTTCACACCATATCTAAGCAAAAATCTCATAGTTTACTCTTTTATTAGAAGGTTTGTTCAGACACAGAAACACATACATTTATATGCACAGTATATATATATATATATATATATATATATATATATATATATATATATATATATATATATATGTGTGTGTGTGTGTGTGTGTGTGTGTGTGTGTGTGTGTGTGCGTGTGCGTGTGAGCATGTGCGTGTGAGTGTGTGTGTGTGTGTGTGTTTATTTATATAAAACATAATATATGTGTGTGTGTGTGTGTGTATATAAATAAACAAACACACACACTTTAAAACCTATCATATTCGTATCAATGAGGCAACAGCCCAATATGGATAGCAGAAAATCCGGATATGGGAGGGATTATGTAATTATGTGCGTTAGTAATACGTAATCACAACCATTCCAATTATAAGTAGATGTATGATTGTTTTAAGTAAATAAGTTACACTTATTGGAGAATGGAATTATATTTTAATTACAATATAGAACTTTATGTACAATTTAGTTACAAGCCTGTACTATGTACAGTTCCTTAATAATGTATTATACATATACATATGTCATTAATTATCAGTTTTGGTAAAAAAGATCTAATGGCGGTGTTTTTGAACACGTTTTTTTGATAAAATATCTTTCCACCTTCGAAAGAGTAGTAATCGCCTGGTGTTGCTTCAATCTCATTGTTCAACGTATTCAATGTAATCTTATTGTTCGACATACTCAATTAGCTGGTCAAATGTCTATAAAGTTTTGCTGTGTGTCATAGTTTGTTTTCCTAAGTAATTTTCGGCTGGTGCTGGCTGTGGGCTCACTAAGTCTATAATTTAATAATGTGCAGATAATGACGGTTACTTCATTTTCATATTACGTCTGCATATTGTAGGTTCCGGATATGAGAGGTTTTACTTTATATAACACCCTCACACACAAAATATTTATAAAATATATAAATTAGTATACATTTGATTCTGATAGAGGATGTGTAGTACACTCTAGAGAATTGTAGCTCAGTCTCAACACACATATTCTCTCTCTCTGTCTCTCTCTCTCTCTCTCTCTCTCTCCCTGTTACTTTCCACTTACCCTCTCAAGTACAATATTACTTCAAGTTAAGCACCCCCTTGAAAAACATTCTTATGCCCCATAGGAAGTGTGTGGGATTTAGTAATCCAGAGGTTATTGGTAAAACCTGGGATTGTGTTAAAAGACTGCAAGCCTTTTTCAAACTGAAAATTTTGTCTAAAATTACTGTTACTGTATTATCTTTGTAGGAATTTCTGGCAAGACGCAATTGGTTCAGTTTGACCTTAGTGTTCACAATGAGAAGTCTGTTTCAATAAATTGTAATTGCAAACTAGTAAATAGCACAATAAACTTCTTGTCAACATCTTTGTTTATTAGTTTAATTTTTTTAAAAGTATAATTACATCCTAAAATTAAAGATAGTATTTACTATTTAATTTTATGAGCTAAATTTCTCAAAACTTGTTTATTGTAAAGGTATAAGACATGAATATTGCTCAATCTTTAAGGAATGAGCCAAACATAAATATTAAAGGTAGAATTGGAAAATTTTTAGGTGGCTTCATTTGGATGCAATGGACTTAAGACAACTACACTTACTTCTTGCTATAGTTTTTGGGAGGCATTAAGAAGAAAGGCAGTGAAGATAAACTGTCATCATCTGCCCAGTGTCTGCCCAGAACTGTCATCATTGCCCAGACTGGGTAATGTAATCATCTGCCCAGTGGTACACAACACTCTGTTATCCGTAATCAATGTGTTAATACATCATGGGGTCAATTTAGTCCAAGCAACTTACCTTTCTGCTCTATCAGCTAGCAAATAATCTTCCAATGTGCTGATGTACCATTTAGTCGATTGAGGAGTAGCTTTAGCTGACTAAAATGTATAATCTATAGTTAGATTTAAACAGGTGTTTTAGGGTTCCTCAGGTGTAGGAGAACCAGTAGCTGAAGGGTGGAAGATTCTATCGTAACTCATACCTAAAGCTTCCTTAAAATTTAGATTTAAAGGCAACATACACATTTCTGGAACACATTTCAATTTTAAAACTAACATCAGATGACAGAATTATCACTTTGAAAGAAAATCCTTAGTCACATGCCTCAATGACAATAACAGAACTACTTAAAAAATTTAGGTCTTATTCATGATTTATACATAATCGATGTTTTTGTGGTCTGAGAATTAGGAAATTTGTTATTACTTGAACAGAATCATTGATATATAGGAAAGATATAACAGGAGAGACAACTGAGCTTTCCAAACTAGAATGTTCCAAACCAGAATGTACCAAACTCATAAAAGTGAGGATTGATATTGTTTTTGATACTTTCCTTACAAATAAAAAAAAGCAAAAAAAAAAACGATCTTTGGTATATTACTTCAAATAAAAAGTGTAGCTTTGATAAACGTCTCATACCACTCAGCCAAAGTATAGATAATTTTATATTGGTTTTAATAAGGGGGAGGGGTGACCATTGAACCATGCAGAGTAGGTTGAAGTGGCTGTTGAGGTAGTGGACAAGAACTTGAACACATGAGAGATACAAGGTTTTTTAGATCAGCCTGATCTCTGTTAAGACTGTGATGTGTTCAACAAGTATGCTGAGGAAAATTGGATTCCTTTTTTTCTGAAAACAAATATATATGGTCCTTACAAAATATCATCAAATGATGATTCTATGGGATAGATCAAGAATTCTTTTATAAAAAACCTAATATTATGTGATTTCATCTCCACTTGAGGTACCAGTTTTTAACTAAAAACACTTGAATATATGTTAATATGTTACACTTGCCTATATTATTGCTTACATTTTTAACTATTGAGGACGACCATTTCTGGAGATGTGTCCCATTGTCAACTAAGGCTGTAACTTATAGCAGTCCTCAATAATCAAAAAATTATGTGCTACGAAAGACAAATGCAACATAACAACATATGTTCAAGTGTTTTTTGTTACTATAAGATATTCAATATAACAGTAATACTATTTGCCTAATAATTCACTTGGTAAAACATCATGCTTACTGATGTTTTAAGCAATGCCTGTCACACTTGGTCAGTGCATTGTTCAATGCTGTGAGTTACGAACAAGACTGTTCAGTGAATATATAAGCAAATATTAAATAAACATCTCAACCTAAAAACTGAAAACAAATTACTATTTAATATTTATAGTTATTAAATTTATAAATTTATTTAACATTCATTTTGCTCAATATATTATCTTACATTTGCAAAGGAGAGTAAAAAAACTTGCTCGTTTGTGTAACTGCTAAATCCTGGCAATGTTTTTTCTTTTCCTTGTTTTTCTATCAAATTTTGATAGCCCATAAATGAAGCAAGTAGGCCTCCATTGTCAGCCAAGTTCTCGGCAAGAGTCAGATTCCCATCTACCTAAAACCAAAAATATTTTCTTATTTAAAATATCCTTCTAAAATATTGTGCATAGTATTTCTATCACAAGAATTATCATGATACATATGCTGTTTTGAAACTTTTCAGATAAGAATTTGTAGATTTATTCCGTTTGGTACAAGGAGCTAGGTAAAAATTTAATTAAAAAATCTTTTAAAGTTACTTTAACCCTCAAGGACGGGCGCTGTTGTAAAAAGTACAACAGTTTTAATATTTTGATTCTTGTTGAAACCTGTTGGTAGTTATTTGTTCAAATCACCGTTCTATTCTTCTATTGGTCCCTCCACTACTCTTATCAGTTGTTATCAATGTCTTTATTGTATCAACATAGCCTCAGTGTGTGATTAGTTCTGGTCAGTCATCACTGTTGTACAAAATACAACAAGGCGCCTTCTGACGTTTTTATTTTTTCGGTGCAGTTTTTTTTTCTCCACGATGGAACGTAAGTTTTTTATATACATTTTTTAAAAGAATTATGTTATTATTTGTTTTGTTCAACATTTTTATAAATTTTCATGTTTTTAGGAGTGAATTTGGAAGATATTCCAAAAATTTTACAGGATCTTTCTGATGAAGAAATTGATATTACTGATTTTATTGAAAGTGACGATGATCTGAGCGACGGTGAAGCTGAAAAAAGTAATCATAACTCAGAGAGTGAATTGGAAAGTGATTGGCACAAACGGGAAATTCCACCAGAATTTCTGCCTAATAAAACCAATCAGCCAGGTATTTCCTTGTTTGGGTTCCAGAATGATCGAACCATGGTCTCATATACGACAAAAAAAAAAATAAAGCTGTAATATTGATTTCGACTATGCACGACTCAGATGATGTTGACGAACAAACAAATAAGCTAGAAATTATATTGCAGTACAACAGAACGAAAGGTGGAGTTGATAGTAATGACCAGATTAGTGCTACATATAGCGTTGCCCGGAGGACAAGAAGATGGCCAGTTGCATTATTTTTTGCTCTGATAACATTGCTGGGGTCAACTCACAAGTAATTTTTTCATTGGTAAGACCAAACTTTTAATAACTCGATTGAAAGTTAAGGAAAATGTAGAAAACCGAGATGTTGTATAAAATACAATACGTTAGATAATACTTACGTTAGATAAAAAGGCGCGTGTGCATGAGGGTTAATTCCACAGAAAAATTAGTGTTATTTATCTACAGAAAATTAATTTAATCAATTATATATTTTTATAGCCGATCAATAATATGTATTTTTTGTTTTTAATTTATTACTTTTCTTATAACAGAATTTCTTATAACTTTTACTTATTTTAATTATTGTAATATTTTGTTAATTATTTTTAAGAATATTATCTAACAGATTCAAATAGTATTGTCTAAAAGAAAAGGTTTATCACTTTTACATTAATCTAAAAAATAAACTCACCCATTCATCAATGATTTCAATATAGTAGTCACTATATTTGTCTACAAAACAAGACAACCTCTCAGAAAAACTAGCTATTGAAGTATTTGTCCACCAGTCTTTCATATTTCCATTTTTATCAAATTTTCTTCCTATAAATTGAAAAAAAATCTGTTGAAACTGTTGGACTTGGAAAAAATATATCAACTTGTTAAAGGTGTAGTAGCTCTTACTTTTTGTTGTATGAAATTCATAGTTTTGGGTCCCATTTTAAAATAGGATTGTTTAATCCGCAGATTAAAAAGTTAGAATTAAAACCACGAGGTGCGGTAAGCCCTATTGTTAACAAGGTTACTCTGGATTGCGTAATTTACGTTAATATTTAACATAGCAAGTTTAAGCACTGTTCTAAGCAAAATAGAGTCTTTTAACACTAAAACGCAATGACACTGAATTTAATACAAATAAATTATAAATTGTTCATATTCCTTAACTACGCACTTACCATAGGTAAGAAGTGATGCAATGTTGGAATCGCGGTGAAGTCTCCACAGTACTGTGGTCGTCTCAGGCAGCGTAGAATTCTTGAAGGCGATCACGCAACTAAAAAACTCAATTGAAATATGAGTAAACGTAAAAGTTAAGCTTACAAAGCACTTAGTTTATTGCCGCGAGTACACGCACTAAGATTGCGCAACCGGCGAAATCGGGCGACACTTTTACTAACACGGCGAAAATATACAGTTAAAATGTTAATTAAAAGTTCATTAACGCGGTCCGCACTTTAAGCACAATTAACGAACGAAAGCGGTACTTTAAATTGTCTGAAACAAAGCCCATGCGGATTGAGCGTCGCGGTTAGCATAGGACTGCACTGTTCGAGGGTCGGAACGATTCTACTTTGTGTTGAAGCGGAAGAAAGCTTAGAAAATGAGAAGGGAGTGGGGGTGCAAGCGTTCATCCAGAGAAAATCAATAATTTTCGGATATCGATTAGCAGGTCAGAGATCACGTGGCCAATACGTCACGGCACAGCTGTTAGGTAGGTCAAAGTAACTTGAAACTTCGAGCGCTGACTCGAACATACCGCCCACCAAAACGAATGTTTTTAATCCGCCAGGTGGGTGGGGGGCGAAGAACCATAAAGCACCGGGACCCGAGGGTGCCGAAGAAGAAAGTGGCAGGGAAAACGAAGACAGCCAAAAGAAACAACAAGGGCGAGAGCGCCGAAGAAAGAAGCTGTAGACAAGCGGTGAAAACTAAGGATGAAGCGGAAAGCCGACGAGCTTGTTGACTGGTCGTCTCAGCTGTCCGTGAGCGGTCTGAATGGTGGCTACTCTAGAGACGTGGTCTTTTCCAGGATGCAGACTGAGGATCCTTCCCATAGGCCAATGAAGGGGGCTTGAGTGTTCTCCAGTTATGAAGACGAGTTGATTTTCCTTGAGTGGCGTCGAGTCCTTATTCCACTTGTGTCGTTGAATCTGAGTGTGTAGATACTGAGTGGACCAAATTTTCCAAAAGCGGTTGGACATCTGTTGGAGCATAGACCATCGAGATTTAAGCGGAGGCTCAGTATAACATTCTTCGGGAAGCGACAGTAGTGGACGGCCAATCAGAAAGTGTCCAGGAGTGAGAAAAGACGCTCCTTCACTGGGGTCTGGCGAAACTTCGAAAATAGGACGACTGTTCAAAATGGCTTCTATCCGGATGAACAGAGTAGATAGCTCTTCAGCGGTGAGGGTGGTGTTGCCTACAGTGCGTCGCAATAACAACTTAGCGGATTTGACAGCGGCTTCCCAAAGTCCTCCAAAATGAGGGGCAGCCGGAGGGTTGAAATGCCAACTGATGCGTTGGTCAGCTAGTTTGCGTTCAATAAGCGAGCTAGAGCGGTCCAGAAACTTGTAGACATCGTTAAGTCGGTTAGCAGCGCCAGTAAAATTCGTGCCGTTATCGGAATAAATTTCTGAAGGTAAACCTCGTCTAGCGGTGAAGCGGTGTAAGGCGGCGAGGAAGGCATCAGTAGATAAGTCGGTCACCAATTCCAAATGAACTGCTTTAGTAGTCATACATACAAATAAACAGAGGTAAGCTTTCAATAGCTTGGAGGTGCGCAAATGGTTGGCCTTTGTGTCAAAAGGTCCAGCGAAATCTACTCCGACTCTATAGAAAGGTGGAGAGGGCGTAACTCTTGATGAGGGCAAAGGTGCCATCATGGGCTGGCGTGGTTTAGTTTGCATGCGGAAACATCGAATGCACGCATGGATGCGTTGGCGAAGTAATGATCGCAGAGCTATGACCCAAAATTCACTGTTGATCAAGGCTTGAGTGGTACGCGGTCCGGCATGCAAGGCCAGCTTGTGATAATGGTCACAGATGAGGTCAACGTAATGATGGCGCTTTGGTAACAGAAGCGGGTGTTTAGAATCGTAACTAAGAACCGAATGATCAAGTCTACCGCCCACCCTGAGTAGACCATGGGCGTCGATGAATGGTGTTAGGTTGCGTAAGTAAGTAAGAGGTGACCCCAGAATGATAGCCGCGGTTGGAACTGTTGGAGCGGTGGTGGTTGCTAAAAGGGGTGGTTTCGTGGAGGCTGATGAACTCTCCCGCCCACCATGAGCATGTCGGAGGCGTCGACTAGAGGGCGAAGAGACTCGGTGATATGGTTGACTCTTCTAACTGAGCCACTGGCGGGGGTAACCTTGCGTATGTCCTTGTAGCGTTGAGAGGTGTTAATGGTGCGGATGACCTCTTTCCTCTCCATGGGTCGACGTGCAGCGGTGTAACGAGCGGCTAATCTCACATTGAAGGCGTGAGGTTGACGACATCGATGGTCTGGAAGCGATCCTGAGATAATCCATCCGAAGAAGGTGTTGAGGGCAGCGGGTTGACCTTTGATTATGGTCTGCGGTTCGTTAATAAGACTGCGATTAAATACGTCAGATCCTAGAATTAAGTCAATTTGGGCTGGAGTGTCAAAGTGAGGGTCAGCAAGTTGTAAATGCTGATATTGAGCACGTATGCACGGTGCTAAAGCGGTAGCTGGAAGCGGGTCAGCGATATGAGGTAGTACTGCAGCTTCGACATCGAGTTTGAAATTTGAGGCATATCTAGACGAGATTTGTAGGGACACATATTCGGATATATGTGTGGTTTGAGAAGCGACCCCGACAAGAGAAACATTTGATTTCCTAGTAGGTAAGCCCAACATGGTGGCTGCGGGTTTTGTTATGACAGACACTTGACTGCCTGGGTCAATGATTGCCCGAAGGATATGCGGATTGCCATAATGATCATTAGCAATGACCTGAGCGGTGCCTAACAAGGCAGAAGCGACTTTAGTGTTATAAGTGGCTAGAGGTTTTATATTGGTAGTTGACTTGTTACCGTTATTGGCTGTGTTTGGGTGCCGATGCGTGTACGGTCGCTGGGTCGAAGCTGAGTTAGAGTCATGTAACAAGGAGTGATGATTACCGTTGCAATGTTTACAAGTGTTGAGCGACTTGCATTTGTTTTGGTAGTGGGTGCCGAAACAATTGAAACAGCGCTGCATATGTCGTATAGACTCGCGACGTTCCTGGGCTCTTTGTTTGAGAAATTCTGAACAACAAAAGATATTGTGAATGGCTGAACAATAAAAGCACTGTGCGGCGGACGGACTGTTACGAGGCGGGTTGGTAGGTCTGGTAGACAAGCGAGGTCTGGATAAATTTTGTCTAACACGCGGTAATGGTTGCGGTGCGGGTGCTTTTCGATTGAATTGGACGCGTTGGCTTATCACTGGTGATCGCAGAGTCTGCGGTCGAGTTCTGATGGTGTGGTGCGTTGTACTGCGGCGATGACCTTCATTCAGCTGTGTGGCTTCATCTGCGTGGTCGGTGTGGTCACTGGTAGCGGCTGCGGTAGTCGATATGAGCGTCATGATTCTAGCGGGGTATTCGAGGTGCGGTGTCGGACTATGTTCAGCTTTGAGGTCAGTTTCGACATGGTCAATATTTAAATTAGGGGCACTACTGGAAATTGAGTCATTCAACGCAGAGACCATCGCTCGTGGTTGTTGACCTAATCTTGAGTTAACTGCAGTCGCGGCAGAGGGTTGATTGAGCAACTCCATTGCTCTAGCCTGCTCAGTGACGAAATCATTTAGAAATCTGTACGTGGGCATTTGATTTGTTCCCAATCTGGTTTCAAAGTTAAGTCGAGTCTGTGCATCTAAGTTACCAACAGACATTTGAAAAAGTAAGAAGTCCGCTAAGTCGTCTAACTGGACAGCCTTTAGTGCGCACACAGCATTTGAATGTGCGGTTAAAAATCGGTTAAGTTCACTCTGAGACGCGTTCTTAATAGGCTTAAAGTCTTTAATGATTTGAAAATAATGATCGGCTAAACGGCGAGGGTTAGCATAACGATTGCGTAAGGCTTGATATGCGATATCATAATTATGTTCAGATATTGTTAGTCCCGTAACAATGGCTAAAGCGTCTCCTTTAAGCGCTGATTTTAAGTACTGAAATTTCTGTATGGCATTAATATTGCTATTGCAATGCACCATTGAGTCAAACATTGAAATAAAGTCAATCCATTCATTACTATTGCCTGAAAAGCTAGGCATTGTAAGGTTAGGTAAGTGAGGCGAACTTGTGCCGGGGTTGACCTGCGAGGTTAACTTCACCTCGGTCTTAATAATGTTCGGGTATTTAGCCAACATTGGCAAATACGTGTCCTGAAATTGTTTTTTAATCTTAAAGGCCTTTTCAGCAAGATCGGCAACTTGACTAGCGAACGTTTTCTCTAATATCTCATACGTTTCGATAAAATTGGATTGAATGCGGCGGATTTCCCGTGCGAGGCCTTCTGGTATTTCTTTATCGTTAAGTACATTCTTCACTTGTTCCAGCTCGCCTACAATATCTCTCAATTTAGACAAATAATACTCCGTATTAATTTCCATTTTAATAAATTTCAAACCACAAACAATTGAAATTAAAAACCTCACTATAAGTTCAAACGCGATAATAAAGTGGACTGTATAAAATTTGTAAGTCGTAGCAAGCATAAACACTTCCTTGCTCGTAATCGTGCAACTATGAGCCACGTGGCTTATTGCGCAATGTGGCACCGGTAATTATCGTTAAAGTTTTCCTGGTCACTAATACATTATCGTGAAATTTAAAGAAAAACCCTAGGTCACTGAAATAATTCAAATAATCCGGCCCAGTGGGGACCAATGTTTAATCCGCAGATTAAAAAGTTAGAATTAAAACCACGAGGTGCGGTAAGCCCTATTGTTAACAAGGTTACTCTGGATTGCGTAATTTACGTTAATATTTAACATAGCAAGTTTAAGCACTGTTCTAAGCAAAATAGAGTCTTTTAACACTAAAACGCAATGACACTGAATTTAATACAAATAAATTATAAATTGTTCATATTCCTTAACTACGCACTTACCATAGGTAAGAAGTGATGCAATGTTGGAATCGCGGTGAAGTCTCCACAGTACTGTGGTCGTCTCAGGCAGCGTAGAATTCTTGAAGGCGATCACGCAACTAAAAAACTCAATTGAAATATGAGTAAACGTAAAAGTTAAGCTTACAAAGCACTTAGTATATTGCCGCGAGTACACGCACTAAGATTGCGCAACCGGCGAAATCGGGCGACACTTTTACTAACACGGCGAAAATATACAGTTAAAATGTTAATTAAAAGTTCATTAACGCGGTCCGCACTTTAAGCACAATTAACGAACGAAAGCGGTACTTTAAATTGTCTGAAACAAAGCCCATGCGGATTGAGCGTCGCGGTTAGCATAGGACTGCACTGTTCGAGGGTCGGAACGATTCTACTTTGTGTTGAAGCGGAAGAAAGCTTAGAAAATGAGAAGGGAGTGGGGGTGCAAGCGTTCATCCAGAGAAAATCAATAATTTTCGGATATCGATTAGCAGGTCAGAGATCACGTGGCCAATACGTCACGGCACAGCTGTTAGGTAGGTCAAAGTAACTTGAAACTTCGAGCGCTGACTCGAACAAGGATCATAACTGTCATCAGTTTAAACTATGAGTTTATGAACAGCTTTAAAAATAATTGAAGATTCTTGAAATTTGTAGAAAGACAAAAAAATATTAACATTTGGTTTAACATAATTATTTTCACTTACAACTTTTTTAAAAAAATGTTTTAACTTGCCTATAGTAGCACTTACTTTTTTGTGTTGAGGACGGCCGTTTCGGGAGATGTGTCCCTTTGTCAACTCAGACCGTAACTGATCTCAAGGTTTACGTAGGTTAGGGTGGGGGTGGGATATTTTGGTGGTGTGGGTGTATTTTGTGTGTATTAGGAGTTATGATGTCAAAAAGTGCGTGTGAGTTGTAATGTAATTGTGTATTGAGTATGTGTGTAGGGTGTAGTTTGAAGTGCCTATATATTTCGTATTGTTCGGTTGTGTAGCGTTGGTTATTTCTGTGTTGTTTATGAAGAATTTGTAAGTTAGATGTTATGTCTGTGTAGTCGTGTTTTGTGGAGTTGAGATGATCGGCGAAGTTTGATTGGTAGTTATTGTTTTTTAGTGCTTTTATATGTTCTTGGTAACGTGTGTGAAATGACCTCCCTGTCTGGCCTATGTAAAAACTGGGGCATGAACTGCAAGTTAGTTTGTAAACTCCAGTGGTGTTGTAAATGTCGTTGATTTTGCTGTTGGGTTTAAATTGTTTGTTGAGAGTGTTGTGTGTGGAGTAAGCTATTTTGTAGTTGTATTTTCGTAATGTGTTGGTTAGATTGTGGGTTTTGGATGATCTGTAAGGTATTGATAAGTATTTTATGGGATTGTCATCTTGTGTGTTTGTATTTGGGTTATTATGTTTATTTTTTAGGCGGTTGTATAATTTGTCTATCATTGTTGGGTTGTATCCGTTTGTTTGTGCTATATATTTTATGGTGTTTAACTCCTGGTAGTGTTCATCTTTGTCTAATGGTGTTTTAAGGAGGCGGTATATCATGGTATTGTAAGCAGCTAGTTTGTGTTGGTGTGGGTGGTTTGAGGAACTGTGTATGGTCGTGTTAGTGCTGGTGGGTTTTCGGTATATGTTGAATTTATGTGTTTGTTTGTCTGTTCGTTTAATTGTGAGGTCTAAGAAGTTAAGGGAGTTTTGTTGTTCTGTTTCGATGGTGTATGTTAGTTTAGGGTGTATGGAATTTAGGTGTTTTAGAAATATGTGTGCTCTGCGTGTGTTGCCTTTATATAATGTTATGATGTCGTCGACGTATCTGTACCAGTAAATTATGTTATCTGAGTATTTGTTGTTGTGTAAAATGTGGTTTTGTTCGATGTGGTGTATGAATATTTCTGCTAAGATGCTTGCTATGGGGGAGCCCATAGGTAGTCCATCTTTCTGGCTGTAGTATGTGTTATTGTAGGTGAAATAATTTTGAGAAGTGATTAATCTTGTGAGGTGGATGATTTCGTCAATGTGTGTATGTGGTGTATTTGTGTCTGGTGTATGGTGTATAATTTACTGGTACAGATACGTCGACGACATCATAACATTATATAAAGGCAACACACGCAGAGCACACATATTTCTAAAACACCTAAATTCCATACACCCTAAACTAACATACACCATCGAAACAGAACAACAAAACTCCCTTAACTTCTTAGACCTCACAATTAAACGAACAGACAAACAAACACATAAATTCAACATATACCGAAAACCCACCAGCACTAACACGACCATACACAGTTCCTCAAACCACCCACACCAACACAAACTAGCTGCTTACAATACCATGATATACCGCCTCCTTAAAACACCATTAGACAAAGATGAACACTACCAGGAGTTAAACACCATAAAATATATAGCACAAACAAACGGATACAACCCAACAATGATAGACAAATTATACAACCGCCTAAAAAATAAACATAATAACCCAAATACAAACACACAAGATGACAATCCCATAAAATACTTATCAATACCTTACAGATCATCCAAAACCCACAATCTAACCAACACATTACGAAAATACAACTACAAAATAGCTTACTCCACACACAACACTCTCAACAAACAATTTAAACCCAACAGCAAAATCAACGACATTTACAACACCACTGGAGTTTACAAACTAACTTGCAGTTCATGCCCCAGTTTTTACATAGGCCAGACAGGGAGGTCATTTCACACACGTTACCAAGAACATATAAAAGCACTAAAAAACAATAACTACCAATCAAACTTCGCCGATCATCTCAACTCCACAAAACACGACTACACAGACATAACATCTAACTTACAAATTCTTCATAAACAACACAGAAATAACCAACGCTACACAACCGAACAATACGAAATATATAGGCACTTCAAACTACACCCTACACACATACTCAATACACAATTACATTACAACTCACACGCACTTTTTGACATCATAACTCCTAATACACACAAAATACACCCACACCACCAAAATATCCCACCCCCACCCTAACCTACGTAAACCTTGAGATCAGTTACGGTCTGAGTTGACAAAGGGACACATCTCCCGAAACGGCCGTCCTCAACACAAAAAAGTAAGTGCTACTATAGGCAAGTTAAAACATTTTTTTAAAAAAGTTGTAAGTGATTACTAGTAGCTCACGCGAAGATGGAATCAACAAATGATAATTATTTTCATTAATTAGAATTAGAAACTCAAAGTTTACAATAATATTTTGTCCCTTAATATATTTAACATTATATTCCCACAGTGCTTGGGACAAATCATATCATTAGGAAGGCATCATTTGCCTCATGATAGCAGACCATATCTTGTAAATCATTCTGGGCTGTTGTTTAGAATGACCCACTTGAAAGTTTTAGTAACAGCATTCCCAAAATGCCTGCAATGGGCTTGCAGAGTTGTCTTTTCAAATTTGGAGTTTTCAAAGCTACTTGTTTTATGTTGAGGAGGCACGTCAATTCTCTTGATTCAACTCTCTTTCATCAGCAAAAAGTTTGGGTTTACATGTGTGTACCCGTATTTATTACAAAACCATTTTATAAGAGGATTTCTTTCCTTTCTAACCACTTTTGTTCAATGATTACATTTTGGATTTATTTAAGTAATAAAGTGGTATCACGTTTTTACTTTTATGATTAATTTTAAAATCACTAACTTTACTACTTTGAAACCAAGGATGAATATATGGAGGGGGCCAATGGGTCTAGAGTGAAATCAAGGAGAAATTATTTAGTTTAAACCAATGTAATATATAAGAACACTGAACAGCATTTACAACAAACTCAAACTAAGTTTTATGAATTGATCATTTAATGTGAACATTATTGCAGTTTAGTATTGTATTAACTTGGGTTTTTTTTTAGTATTTTCATATTTTATAATTTTTGTTTTGCTGCTATAAGAATTACTGTTTGTTTGGTCAGATTCGGTAACAGAACAATCTTTGAATTTGACGCATGTGCTATACCTGTTACTGCTATCAGTTGGTGTTAAAGGCCTGTTCTGTACACCACTGCAAGCTGTAGCCATTCTGTTGTTTATTATTCAGTAAAAGTGCAAATTCATTTACAAGATGATCATATATTGATCATATATTAATTAAAATGATCATACATTAATTAAAATTAATTTTGGTACATAATTTGTTATTATAAGAACTGTGGAGTAACGAACAGTAAACCAAAACTTATATAGACCTAATAATGACAGTACCGAAGCTATTGGTTCCATTAACAATGCTTCTTTTGACATCTCTAATACTGTACCAGACTTGTTGATCATATCTCCATCAGTTTTCTTGAAAAATGTGACTAGGATTTCTTCCCCAACATTTTTATTTATATTCTCTTAGAAGTACTGTATCTTCAGTTACAATTGTGGAATGAACCTTCTCAAATTTAAGAATATTGAAAAAGTACTTGAGAAATACAACATTGGAAAGTAGGCCTAATGGACTAAAGTTTCGTTTTGATCCACAGAGACTGAAATAAGCAACAAGTTGCTAGTGTACTTAGAAATATGGACTTTGTTTTGAAAATATTATATCTTTATTTATATAGGAATTTATGAATTTTTTATGTATATTTCTCATTTCATTTTCCAAAAATATTTTACCCTTTTTCTGTTTTTTGGTAAGATAGGCCTAATAGGTTAAGGTCTTCCAGAAATGAAATCGTATTTATACACCACTCCCTCGTACAGAAAAAATATTATAAAATACTAAAAAAAGATATGTATAATTATAAGGTGTGTTGTAAATTATTATTAAAAAAAAGTAGAAATAAATTGAAATTAAAATATTATTTTGAAATTTGGAAGCTAAACTAACAGATAAGAAAAAGTAACATTCTATTACATAGAAAAATTATATTTGAATAGATATAGATTATTTCTGGAAATCAGTAAACATTTTTATACTATATACTTCTATTTTTTCAATCGGACATTTATGGCAACAAGACACTTTTTTGTCAGGGAATAAAAATATTGAAAGAATTCAGCAACAGTAAACTTTCATAAATTATTCTCACATATAAAATGATTCTTTCATACTACAGCTGCTTTCCTTTTCAATTAGAGGTTATGTTTAAATCATTTCCAAATACAATTTCCTATAAATTCAGAATATCTTGTACTTAATTCAATTAAGTGATAAAATATGATTTCATACATCAGTTTCATAAGTAATGCTACATTCTGTATCCCCAATAAATTAAAAGGATGACATTTATCAAATTATACTTCTGCTATGTAGAAATATTTTGGTTTAAAACTTTGGTAAAAGTAGACCTATAGATTAAATATATTCTATTCACAATGAATCTAACAACATTATATTATTTCATAATACGTTTGTGATAAGTATAGTTATCTGATTTACATACTTGTTAATGATTTATACTTGCTCAAGAATTTTAAAATAATTTTTAAATTAAACTTTAAGAATGCACTAATATACCAGTATTAAAAAAAGGAATGTTTTAAAAATCCAAACTTGTTTTATTGATGATGAAATTATATGTTTTATATCTGAAATTAGTAACAAAAACATATTCATGCAAGTTACAGTATGGTAGTTAAAAAAAAATTATTAAACAAATAGGAAGAATGAAAGAGTTATTTGTACTAAATAGAAAAATCATAATTTTGAAAAATAGTATATTAATTTGTGTTAATTGTGTGTGGGTCTCTCATTAAAAAAATTGGACAATTACAGGGATCTATAAATGTTATAAATACTATATGAGATCAATTCCTAGAAATGTACTAATAAAAGATTGTATTTTCACCTTATATAGATAGATTTTTAGGAACAAATAAATGTTTATTATGAATTTAACTAAATAGTTAGGCATTAGTTAAAAATACAAACTGGTAATATAATTGTTGTTATTAAAAACAAAAAATGGAACCAAATGTATAAATTGTTTCAAAAGGAATACAAATTTAGGTTTACATTATTTCAAATGTCAAAAGGTTTTTATAAGAATCAAATTATTACTAGAACACTATTTTAAATTTAACAGAACAATCAAAACATAATTTCAAAATCATTTAAGAGTCTTTTCTAAGTCAATTCATTTTTATTTTTAATCTGAACTCTTCAAAAATTAATTTTAAAATTTATTTAATTTTAAAGGATTATAACAAGTACAAAAATAAGTTTGAATTTAAATTTGCTTACATTCTCATAACTGGAAAAAATTTCATAGAAAGTAGTCCTGAAAATGGTCTCAAAATTTTAATAGAAGTTTAAAAGTTATAAAGTGTTTTTTTTTTTGGCAAGCTAACACCAACATTGTAATACATTTTCATTATGAAGACACGATTTTTTTGTTGTAATTAATTAAAATGAGAATGAAATGAGGTAAAAATGTTCTACAATGTTTTTTTTTGCTTATATTTTTAACTTTTTAAACTGTTTTGTTTTAAAATACAAATTATTTAACATTTTATATAAACATATAACATATTATTCTAGGAAAAAAAAAATTGAAATATTTTTTCATAGAGAACCTATTGTATTATTGTTCAGTACCAAAATTACCTATTACTATTTTGTATTCTGTTATAAAACTTAAAATTAATATTTGTGAAATCATAAATTGCATACCATTTACATCAAAAGCATGCACCAGTTCATGCCCAAGAATAGCTCCAATGGCTCCATAGTCTAAAGCACTGTGAACATACTGCAATAAATAAGTCATAGAATAGTTTTGAGCATTAAATAATTCAGTTATAGTTATCATTAGGTTATAATTAATTTAGAAAACATATATTTGAATTTGAGATACAACCAAGAGGTCTTACCTCCTATGTTACATTTTCATCAGCTACTAGTTTATACCAGATGTTATAATCCACTTCAGTTATC
The DNA here is from genome assembly GCA_036971475.1 of Prosapia bicincta. Taxonomy (NCBI): domain Eukaryota; kingdom Metazoa; phylum Arthropoda; class Insecta; order Hemiptera; family Cercopidae; genus Prosapia; species Prosapia bicincta. Next base: position 275,783,283 of record JBAIZL010000001.1, on the reverse strand, counting down.
AAAACTTATATCTTTGTAAAATTTAAAAGTGGATGAACTTTTAAATTGCTAGGTATATTTTATTTGAAAAAATCTTGCAAAATAAATTCTTTAACTTGTCTCTGAGGATCAAAAATAATAAGCTAACATTAACTTTCTATATCAATATTGTGAAGATTGATATACATTTTTGTTTAATATTGGAGTTGGGAATAATAATGAGTCTCGAATAAAGCTGAAGAATTTAATTGAATTAGATTATTTCTGGCCATAATAAATAAACCATACTAAATATGTAATTTGTGATTCTGTACTAATTAAAAAAAAAAAAATCTAAAAAGTTAGTATTTATTGATTTTAAAGTTTTTTCATAATCAAATAAAACATTATCATTTGAGGATCTTATATTTGATGATTATATTTTTTGATATCACTTGGGAAAAAAGCACTAGTTACTGATATTTTCAGCAGATGCGTTTCACACCAGATCAGTGCATTGTTCAATGCTGTGAGTATGGTGAAGACTATTGTTTAGGTAGGTTGTATTACTGCGAGTCTTTGGTGTATTGATATTCACTTGTGTATCATTATTCATTCAGTAGTTAATTATGTGTTCAAATATAGTATTTGAGTGTGAATGTGTTTAGGATGTGCTATGGTTGGTTTTGTGATATTTATGTATTTTGTAGTTTTCTATAGTGTTTAGTTTGTAGCTTTCTTGATGGAATGAAGTTTTAGATTAGTGTCAATACCCTCTGTGTTTTTTGTGTGTTTTATGTGTTCCTTGTATTATGTGGTAAAATTTCTCCCTGTTTGACCTATTTAGATGGTAAGGCATTTGTTACATGTAATTTTGTATACTCCTGCTCGGCCGTGTTTGTTCTGAAATGTTGTCATGTTGGAGTATACAGGGTATTACAGTATATGCTAATAATTAGTATCTTATTGCTAAGCCAACCTTATTGAAAAATAACAATTTAATTAAATGTACCATAAACAAAATACAAAACAATTTAATTACATGAACGAAATACAATTTATCAAACCAAAGCAGTTATGATTGGCGCCATTTACATAACATACCTTTACTCCTAAAGATGTTCTAAAAGTTATTTTGACTCTAAGGGATTGAGATTATTACACAGTTCCTTGTTTTTTACTTTAATAACTGATGAACTTAGTTCAAGTTGTAGTAAATACAGTATAGTTATAACATAAATTAAATTTGGTCTAGCTCTGAATTGGCAGGTAGGTCACAAAACTTTTACATATATTATGTCAACTGATAAACATCTTATAAAATGTCCTTAGTTATCTTGAGAAGTGTATATCTTACTACACTTGGTTTGATAAAACTTACTTGATGCTTAGTTTATAGTTAATGCTTGAATTACTTGTTATTTGTTTGATAAATTTATTTAGGTTATATGAGAATTACTTGATTACTCTATGTATTTTACTTTAAAGAGTTGGCTTTTAATGTAATATAAATTAATACTTATAGTCGATAGTTTTTCTTTGTTCCTTTGCGTTGGTTTCTTGCTTCAATCACACTTGACCACACAAGCACATACTGAATATCCCCCTCACTTAATATTACTTCCCTATTCACTCCAATGGTCATTTACCGTTGCTTTTAATTTTTGTATATATATCTCCCCCTCACTATCCACTCTATTGCTTTTATACCGTAACTTTTAATTTCCCTATAATCTTCTTAATTATAGAAGGGACTTTAACATTTTCCCTTTTGATTAGCAAATTTACACTTTCATTTTAATTAAGAATTTGTTACCAAAATTTACATCTCTATACTTCCAGTCTTAGATTTTGACTAACTCCTCTCCTGTTCCCTTTAGGTGGTTTCCATATGGATTTCATCCCCTCTTCAATTTCATTGGCTACATTATGCCACTATTTTTTCTGTCTGCTCTTCCAAAACATTTCTTTATAAACTTTCTCTTTAGTTTTTGGGGTAATGCCTGAAAATTTCACAAACTACAGTTGTTGGCTGTTCGGGCTCTTTGTACGTCTACATCTCTAAAGATTTTTCTCTATGAATCACGAGTTCCCTTGATATATAACTAACTCTCCTCTCCAGTGATTTGATCACGTATTGTTTCGCCTTTAATTTAGCCTTTTGAGGTATATTATAATTTATGGTAGACCCTACATCCCGAAAGATTTACAATTGAGTGCCCTTCGACATTTAGCAACAGTTTGCTATGTTCTCATAGAGTTTTGAATTTATACAACTATTCTTTCTAACGTAAAGGAATAACCTTATTATGTATATACAGGGTGCGGCAGTGAAACGGGAAGATTTGAAAAATGGTTGGCAGGCCTGGTAGGGAGTTTAAAGAGGGAGAGATGCGACCTTGGCCATCTAGACAGTTGGAAATTTTAGTAACCATGTATTGTTGGACGAACGAACAACGTGATTTCGCTGTAAAGGCGTTTTATAAAAACAATGATAGTGCTGTTGGTGTGCAACGGGCTTTCCGTCGGGAATTTCATCTGTCTCCACACGATCCCGTACCTTCCGCAAATGCTATCAGTCTTTGGGTTAGAAATTTTGAAGCGACAGCTAGTGCTACAGGAAAACGAGGTGGCAGTGTTAAAACAGTCGTAACCCCTGAGAACGTTGATCGTGTGCGGGTAGCGTTAGTGAAAAACCCGTGAAAATCGGCAAAGATGAAGACACTTTGTTTCAGCAAGACGGTGCTACTAGTCATACCGCTAAAATTGATTTAGATTTGTTGAAGCTTGCATTTCCCGGCCGTGTGATTAGCAGAAATGGTGATATCCCTTGGCCTGGTCGTTCACCAGACTTAACAGCACCTGACTTTTTTCTTTGGGGGTACTTAAAATCGAAAGTTTATTTGGGTAACCAACCGAGAACTAAGAACGAGTTGAAGGAGCGCATTCAGCAAGAGATAGACAGAATTCCATTGGATATGCTACGCACAGTTATGGCCAGCTTTTGCGCCAGACTTCGAGAATGCATAGGAAACTGAGGGAGACATCTTGCTAGCACCATTTTCAAAAAAATAATACGTAAGTGAAATTTTTTAATTGTAACACTAATTTCCACTAGTGTGCTATGAATTTCGGTTAATAAATGAAATGAATACCCATAACTTATTTTTTTGCAAGTTATTCAAATCTTCCCGTTTCACTGCCGCACCCTGTATATATAATTATTATGGATATATAAATAATCTAAAATATGCTTACCTAAGTCCTAAATTGTAAAAAGGATATCGAAGGATTCCAGATGGAATAGCTGAAAAAGATATTAAATTTTATTATAACATAATAACCGAGCAGGAAATTTATAATGAAAATATTTTAACATTCAGGAAATAGTATATGTCTACTTATATGTATATATATATAAATATATATATATATATATATATATATATATATATATATATATAAAGTTATTATTGTTAATTCTAAACAATTATTTCACCACTAAATGCAATTATTTTTACCTTATTTGATGAGGCACCTTTTGGTCACTTGATCATTGTCGAATCACTAAATTAATTTTCTCTATTTTTCTGGTGTGGTGTTCGATCTTTGATGTTAACGTCATATATGTTTCTCCTTGCGCCATGTGGATGATGTTTTTGAAAAGTACATCTTCTGTATATGTTGCTTGTTGGTTCATTAAATTGTTGTGTATGTTTTTATAGATGTGGTATTTTTCTAGTGAGTTTAGTTGTATTGGGTTATCCTTAATAAGGTGCCTATCACATAAGGTAAAAATATTTGCATTTAGTGGCGGAATAATTGTTTGCAATTAACAATAACAACTTTATAAAGTCAGTGCAACGGAAAAATAATGGACAACATATATTGTGAAATATCACAATATGTGTGTAGGGTGTAGTTTGAAGTGTCTGTATATTTCTTATTATTCGGTTGTATAACATTGGTTATTTCTGTGTTGTTTATGAAGAATTTGTAGGTTAGATGTTATGTCTATGTAGTCATGTTTTGTGGAAATGATCGGCGAAGTTTCAAAGGTAAATATTGTTTGATAGTGTGTTTATATGTTCATGGTAGCGTGTGTAGAACGACTTCCCTGTCTGGCCTATGTAAAAAACTGGGGCACGAACTGCAAATTAGTTTGTAAACTCCAGCGGCATTGTAAATGTCGTTGATTTTGTTGTTGGGTTTGAATTGTTTATTGGGAGTGTTGTGTGTGGAGCAGGCTATTTTGTGTAAAAACTGGGGCATGAACTGCAAGTTAGTTTGTACGTAAAATATAAAATCACAACGTTACACAACTGAAAAATACGAAATATACAGACACTTCAAACTACACCATACACACATATCCAATATACAATTACATTATAACTCACATTCACTTTTTGACATCATAACTCCTAATGCTCACAAAGTACACCCACACCACCATAATATCCCACCCCCACTACCATAATATCCCACCCCCACCCTAATACCCTAACCTACGAAAACCTTGAGATCAGTTACGGTCTGAGTTGACGATAGAACACGTCTACCGAAACGGCCGTCCTCAACAAATATAAGTAAGTGCTACTATAGACAAGTTTTTAAATGTTTCAGTGAAAACTAGTAGCTCCTGTGAAGGTGGAGTCAACAAATATGTCAGTGATCTTCATTAGTATTGATTGCTTCTTGCATCATAAACAATTTTGGTCAGTAAATTTTGGAAAATTTTATTTGAATAATAGGCTTGGAAAGCTGTTAATTAGTTTAATTATTAAGTTTATCTGTTTTTTTAAACTATTGCAATACTTACTGATGGAGTTATCTTGAGGGTCGTATAAAGCATTCACTTCCAGGGCATCAAAATTTGAACTGAAACAATAGATCAATAATAATAGTTGGTGTAACAATAATAAAGAACTACATAAGATTTGGTGTAAATGATTATCAAGCTGCCAAAAATAACAGGATTCAATTGTAAGCCAGGCTAAAAGGCTAAAAATTGCTAGAATTACCAGTTATTGCTTTTTTTATGTAAACATCATATTCTGATAAATTATAATTCCAGTCTCGGTTATAAATAAATTATAATCTTTGTGATCTATAAAATCTTGGCTGATAAAAATAAAAATTGTGCTTTTCATGACTTATTTGTAAAAAAGACAAAATTTCAAGTATTGGCATTTTTCATGAAAAGTTGACATTCTCACTAACCTAGCAGACAATACTTTTTAGTTTTCACTTTGGAAAAGAATAAAAAAGTGAGTGAAAAAAAATTGTCATTTGTATTCAACTGAGAAATTAAACATATGTTTTTCTTGTAAAAGGAGAAAAAAACATTAAAATGGTTTGACTCTGAGTTCAAGAAAGTAAAACTGAATTTTTGACATTTGTAGTCCATTACGTTCGGTGAAATTTAATTAATCACTTTTACATTAGTTTATGACTATCTGAACCTTAATTTATTTTGTAAATTTGTAAAAACATGTAAAAATTTGTAATATCCATGTTACACAGACTCCAAGAAGTACCAATAACCACAGAAAACATTAACAAAGAATTAGACACCAATAAATATTTAGCATATACAAATAGATACAACACAACAATAATAGATAAACTATGGCACAATATACAAAAAAAACCACTAAAATAAACACTACAGGGAGGGAAAACAAATATATCAACATACCATACATAAACAGAACATCAAATAAAATAGCCCACACATTTCAAAAAACAGGATACCAAATATCATATAAAACTAATAACAAGCTACAAAACAAAATACAACATAACACCAACAAAAAAAAAATAAACTATAAGCACTAGGGATATATAAATTAAACTGTACAAACTGCAACAAATTCTACATTGGGTAAACAGGTTGCAGCTTCCAAGAAAGAGTCAATGAACACATTAAATCGCCCAAACATAACAACGACTCAGCATTCCCCAATCACCTAAAAGAAACAAGGCACAAATATACAGACATTAACCATAACCTAGAAATCTTACACATCAAAAAAGGATCACAACACACTAGAACAATATGAAGTCTACAAACACATAAACAAACAAAAATAAAAAATACAAGCATATTAAACGATCAAACCCAATACAAATCATACTCTTTGACACTATCTAAAACTTGCCTTAAACTATCCCAGTTTAACTTACAACAACTCCAAAAGGAAAATTTAGACACTGATGAAGATAGCCACAGAGCGATCAAAAACGTTTTGTCTCAGTAAGTTTTTACAAAATAAATTAAAGTTCGGATGGTTATAAACTAATGTAAAAGAGAATAAATAAATTGAAATATTTATAATAGTTAGTATTTCTAGATATAGAAGTAAATTTTCAATAATGACAGAAAAATCAGATAAGTCAGTACAACACAAAAGAGAAAAAAATCCTATGGAATTTGCTATTGCTTGTAAAATAAAATAGCAGTTGGAAGATAAGAAACCAACATTTTATGAAATATACCAGAATTTTTTAAAATCCTACCTTGTGTTCAAAGTCTGCTGCATGCAGGAAATGTGAGAATGGAAAATTATACAGTAAAAAAGTGAGCATTTAGAAGCATTTTAATCAAATTTTGAAAATTAATTAAATGTTTATCATAAACCATAAGATTTTCATATGTTTTTATGAACATAGAAACATATGTTTCATATGTTCAAGTGATAACTATTAGTTTTAGATTAAACCAATCATAAAGGGTTGTTTTAATATATTTAAAATCTGTAGTTTATAGAGTGTGAAATTAAAAAGTTTTTTATTTTTTAAAACTAACTTTTCTCTCAAAGAGAAGGGTGGAAACTGGAAGACTGCTGAAGGAGTAAATATTGTTTACTTTATAAAATAATTTACATTCGTTGGTAGGAATGTGCTGATACATAAGGCTACAAAAAAGACAGTTGTGTGAATTTGTGAGAGAGAAAAAGAGAAGAGGAAAAAAAGAAGGGGGAATGGAGTTCTAAATTATGGTCTTTAAAAAAATTTAGAATATTAAGTATTTTCTTACGTGTTAAAGTGGTTGATATTGTCTAAATCAGCCAACGTGTAGTTCATCCCTGATTCCAAAATTCCCAACATGTTCTCCAAATGAGTGTTTTCAGTAATATTTAACTGTAAATCAATTGATTAGTTAAACAAAGGAACAATGCATTTCAAATTATTTACAGTATAATTATTGGGTGCATACAAGATGAGTTGAAGGCGTAATAATTGGTTTTAAAAAAATGGTTGTTCACAAACATCATACATGTAAGTAGATATTACTAGAAAATATTTTTAGCTTTTATATTGAAATAAAATCTTATAGCTGAAGTTGAATATGAAAATAGTTATGAAAAAGATATTTTTTAAGTATAAAAATAACTTTAGGTTTTGGTTGGTTTTAATACAAATAAATAAAATAAATCTACATATATCTGTATAAATATAAAATGTATTATAGTTTTGTTGTCTTTCATAAAAATCTTGATTTTTAAATTAATATGTATAAAAGTTTTTTATTATTTAGACTTTAAAACATACCCAAAGTTATTAAAAAAAAATATAGCTAAGTAGTGAAAAATATATATCTAATATGGCTATATTACAATTCATGTTTTTAAAGTTTCATTAATTGATAAAATAAACTAAATAGAAAAGATGAATATCACAAAATAGTTAAAAACAAACGTATTTAATGATCACAAATTTTAAGTTTTAAGGGTTTGAAGCTATGAATTCCTAATGAATTTAATTATTGGAATTAACTTCAGAAGCAGAGTCATTGTATGGTTTGTTGACACTTGGGGCAAGATTTCATCAGGCCTCACCTCCAAACTCAATTCCACATGCACCCACCCAACATTACCCCTGTCTGTAAGAAACCAATCATAAACTCATGTTAAGTGACTATCAAATACATGTAAACAAAATAGGTTTAAACACATAATGAGCCATGTGGCGTTAGGTGATGTGGACTTAACAACTTTCAAGCTGCCTTATCCTATTAGCAAAGTTCCTTGGTGGGTTAAATTGCTGTCGGTGTTTTTTTTGCCTAAAAGAGACACTTAATCCAATATAGTTTGGGATAACTTGGCAATAATAAAGTTATTGGTGTCAAATATTCATTTGTTCAATAAATACATCATGCCTCAACCCTAAATACATGAAACGTAATGTTCAAAATTCTGTTAAGCCTAATTATAAAAAATACATTATGTATCTCTAATGTTTTTAAATTTTAGCTGTTCCTGCAGCAACCCCTAGAATTGCCCTGGTTGCCCCCACATGTGGCCGCCCTGTTCAGAAGAACTAGAAGGAATGAAAGTATTAGAGTAATAACTTAATGTGGGAGAAGCTACTACATCAGTTTCTTGTTGAGTTTCAAATTTAGTATATCTGCTCTGTTCAGGTTCTTTGAAGAAGGAAACTTTGTTAGCAAAAATATCAGGGGATTTTATCTGTACAAAAATAAATTGTTAAATAGTCACACATACTATTTTGATATTTTACATTTAGTTTATAAGTTATATAGCCATATGTGTTGTTCATTTTTTTAATTATAATAAAAATATATAATATAAAGGTAAATACTCTAGTGAATAGTTATATATAATTTATTTTTACTAGGGATTATAATAATATCCTATAAATGAACCTTTAAAAGTGTTTAAAAAATGAGTAATAAAGGGATCAGAAACCAAAAACAAATCAATTATCAAACATTGAAAATAGGAAGAATCTTGAAACTTATGTTTTATGTTTTAATCACTCAACTTACTAACCCGAGTTAACTCAGAATGTGCGTTTGATGTTTATATTACCAACCTGAGCTAACTCAGAATGTGCGTTTGTTGTTTAAATTACTAACCAGAGGTAACTCAGAATATGCGTTTGTTGTTTAAATTACTACTCGAGTTAACTTGGAATGTTTTTTTTTTCTTGTGCCATATGTTTCACAATGCGATAATGATCGAAAATGTAAACACAGGCATAGATAATGTTTATGTCCTAGACTATTTATAGCTGAGATTATCTGACATTTGTTTACAATATTATGACAGACAACTCGTTCCGTCGCCCACGCATTTTGGTATGTGACTTACTTACAACAGATAGTTTTTTTTAATGTTTGCTCTTTTTACCAGATATTGCATTTCCAAATTTGTTTGTAGCTCCAATACATCGTAGCCCAACCCCAACATCCCTTAGGCTAACAAGGTATCACTTTTCAGAGATACTAACACAAACTGCCAAAAAAAGAAATCCAACTAAATAATGTGTAATTTGTGCCCATACACTTGATGCAAATGGAAATTAAAACTTAAGGAGAATTTAGATATTTCTGCCATGATTGTGAAGTGGCGCTTTGTGTTACACCAAGTTTCAAAATTTACCATAATCTCGCAAGTATATAAAATCATTTTTACAAATTTTATGTACACTTATGTAGATATTTACTGATGAAAGCGTAGTGATATGTATATATATACTGTATATATATATATATATATATATATATATATATATATATATATATATTATAACTTAACTTTTGTTTTAATTAAATTTATATTTAAATGTTATTTATTTACCTTATCTTTTAATGTCACACCTTCAGGTTTTTAAAGAATTAACAATCTTATCAATTTTTAAACATCACTTGCATTTATTCTCTTCAATTAACTCTACACATTATTCCAAATTTATATTAATATTTTGCAGTGACAGGATTGATATCTTAACTAATATTACAATGATAAAATGTGGACTTCTGAGGCTTTAGATAATAAAATAACCTAACAAAAAAAACAGTATTCAAATTTTATTCTTGCTCTCGGGTCGCTATTATGGGAACTTTGCTTTTAAATTAGAAATGGTGAAACTAGAATAATTTTTATAAATTTTGATGAACATTAAAATTTGTTCTGAACTAAAAGATAGATGTCTGTTGGCTACACTTATATTCAAATAATACTTATTGTTCTGAAGAGTCCCTGGAATCCTGGCCTTGGTTATTACCTTCTGCACTTACACTTGACACACAAAAAAACTTTATATTTCAAAAAAAACTTTTACGTCACACTTTTTAAATTTTACTTATAAACAAACTCTTTACTTTATTTAATCAACTTCTCCCTTTACAACACTTCCATCCTGGACTCCACCAATCCGTCTTCCTCTGAGACTCTCCTCAAACTTTTTTCCTAAAACTCCCTATCGTTTAGTTTTTATTAAAAATCCTTAATTTCCCCCACTACCAATGTTCTTTGTAAGTTCTCACAGTTCGTCTAATCTAACGGTACACGGTTATTTTCCCAGGCTATATCGGCCGCTAGATTTCCTGTCTTAACCACTACGGACCCTTCTCTATTGTCTATGGTTGCCGGACTCAACTTATAGCTTTCCTGGAAAAGGATAATGACATGGTACCTGCTTTGTCCGCACTAGAAAACTATTTGTGTCTTTCTTTGCTTAATTCAACAGATGATTAGTTAGCAACTAACTGAATTTAATCTAAAGCCTCGTACTTTATGTTATAATATATATTTAGTGTGTAAATGTTTAGGAGTGTGAAAGTAAAACATTCATAGTGTACTCTCAAACTACATTCAAAACCAGCAATATTTGTGTATGTAAGTTACATTTTTCTTATTACACTTTTGCTATTACTTGCGACCAAACTTTTTGTTAACTAAAAGTTGTTACATTATTAACTCACACTTGGAGGAGTGTAATAAAAATTAATAACCAGCTCGTCATGAACAGCAATAAGATTCCAATATTTACATTTTTCTATGTACAGTCACTTCAAAGTTCTAACCTAAATGCATGAATAAAATTTTACTATGTAATATTGTAATTAAATTATATAAATAATATTGCGTGTTAATTATTTTTAGTTAGGATGCTTTTTTCGATTTCTGAATTAACTCAGGTTAATAATTTAATGATATTTATTACAGATATTTTACCCCTTTTTATATGATAAAACCATTTTAAAATGAATTCAGTTCTAATAAGATATAGAGAGGGTTAGAAGTTCACAATAAAAACATATGATTTTTTTGGAAAGGAAATGTGAAAAAAATTTGTAAGTTATGTGGTTTCAACATTTTATATAAATCTTTTATAATTGTCTAATTTCATATGAGTAACACTAGCTAGTTGAGCTGGTAGGCCCACCTGAATAAGACAGTAAAAACAGGCAAGAGAAATTATATTTTATATTTATTATGAAAGTATTTGACAGAGGGCACAAATAATTAAAAAAAAAATGTATGTAAAACCAGATTAAGAGCAGTTTCTTTAATTGTGTTTTCAAAATTTACAGTTTATATTTCTTAAAACTCGGCTTGTATTCTTAATACCCTTGCATGGTATTATGATTTAAAAAGTTTAACCTTGTATATCATAACTTGCACAAGCCTATAATTATTACAGCTTATTACAATATAAAATTACTTGTGACCTGAGATTCTATTAGTATAAGTTGTTAAAATTATCAACTCACACTTGAAGGTAATGTTTTCATCTAACTGAAGAAGTCATTAGACAAAAACGTTACTTCTGAGAGTAAGTTAATAATTTTAACAACTTATATAAATAGAATGTCTGGCCGCAAGTAATTTTGTATTGTAATTAGTGAATAACAACCAGTTCATCATGAACAACAAATTTTTGAAATTATTAGGTATAGATTTTAAAAAAAATATAGAGTGAAATGTTAATGACAGCATTAGGTAATTATTTATATTCTTGTAATTTATCTACAAATATAAACTTGAACAAAGATGAATATCTAAGTGAGATTTATTTTTAAGTTTTTGAATATGGTGATACTTTTTCTTAAGTAACACTAAATTGAATTGACTTTCTATCCTTTGTATAAATCAAAGGTAAAAATGAGTTACTTACATCATCATAAAATTCTTCAACAGTGTCTTTATCAAGTAGCCACTCAGGAAAGCCAATATGTCTCTTAATGGCTCTAGCTTTATCTTTAATTGCAGCTTTAGTTTCTTGGTCAATCCATTTTGACTCTTCAATACTTTTTATAAATGCTTGTTGGACCTCATCTACCATTTCATTAACCTTAACATGGACAGTTAATATAACATGTAACATTTTAAAATGAAAATCAACAAAAAAATGAAATAGCTTAGCTTGCACTATGGTGTATTATGAAACATATTTCTCTATCATACACTATGTCATTTAAAATTATTTTTCAGGTTTAAATTTAATATGAATAAACTAAGGGAGATAAAAAATATACCGACTTTTTTTTCTTCTCTTTCTCCCTTTTGTCCTTTTCTCTCCCTTTTTCTTTTCTCGTTTTTCCTCTATCAATTAGGGGGTATTTGTTAGAAACAGTAGAAAACTGCTAATTTTTCAAGAATTTTATTTCCTTAACTATAACATTCTTTTGTGTAGAAAATAAATATTACAGAATTTCATTCTAACCAAAGTTTATTGGTTAAAATGAATTTATAAATGTTTTAGGAAGTATATAGAATAAATTACTATATATTTCATTGAACCATGGTAAGAAAATTTTAATTTGAGTTATTCCATCTAAAAATGTAATTATTAAAATTAAAAAATATTACACATGGTCATTGAAAAAAAGGGTCCTTGATTTTGATTTATAATTGTAAAATTAATATCGAAGTAATCTATGCAAGTTTGACTTAAGACAAATCCACTTTAAAAAAGGAGATTTTGCTCGACAGTATAGTTTATCAATTAACAAGAAAATGTGTCTGTTTATTCGACCAGATTTTTTAGCCATTTCAATATCTATTTTTCAAACAATAAATATGTCATACAAGCTTTGTAAATGTGTTCATAAATTTACATTTTTTCTGATAATTACACTTTTAAATGATCAGATCATCTCTTATTTTCTACTTTTCTTAACATTAGAGCAGAGATTTTTTTAATCATCTATATTTTCTCTAGCCAGAACTGCCACCCTCTTTTTATTGTTTTTTCTATGAGTACACCTTTTATTTTAAAATGAAAATGTCTTGTTTGGTAAGTACTTCGAGTACAATTTTATGTCTTCTACATTGAAAATATTTTTCGCCTAATAATCTTCAATAATTTTTGAAAATGTACTATGCCACCTTTCTAAATATCTGTGAATGTTTTCTAAATGGTTTTATTCGACCCACTATCACCAAAATAATTTCAGAATGCAATTCAGTTTCTGTGTTATTTCAATTCATCTTCACGTGAGCTACTAATTTTCACTAAAACACTTGTAAATATTTTTCAACTTGCTTATAGTAGCTCTTACTTATATTTGTTGAGGATGGCCATTTCGGGAGATCAGTTATAGTCTGAGTTGACAATGGGACACATCTCCCGAAATAGCCGTCCTCAACAAATGTAAGTAAGTGCTACTGTAGATCAGTTTCTGTCTTTAAAGTTTCCAAACCAACGGATTTAAAATTCATCAATATCCAAGACAGTAAATTTGTCTTCCAAATTCATCCAAATTACAACAAAAAACATTTTCTAACACTATTCTACTTGATAACCATTCACATTATCTATATGAGTTTGATTCGAATGTCGGGTAAACTTTCTATCTCTTCAGTAAGGTTCTGTCTTCAAAAGGTCGAGAAGAAAAGAGAATGTGTATAAGATCTTTAATAATCTTCTGCACCATTGTGAGCAAACAAAATGCACATTAGAGGATTATTTTGAATCCCCACTAATGTATTGGTTAAAATTTGTACACAATTGTAAGCTGTAATCGTTTAGCTTCATGCTTTCACAAAAGTTCTAATCTACGTTTGATGTGTTTAGAGTGTTCAGGTCAGTGTTTAGAGTTCATCACCTGTTGTTAGCAATTGTTACCTACTGTTAGTACAAAATACATATAACTAAACTTAACCTTCTACTGAAATATTAGTTTATCCTACCATTTACCACTGTTTAAATTAGAAGTAACATTACAAACTGCAATCAGTTTTTTTATGAAGTCTAATTTGTATTTTTAGTCTTATATTTATATCCAAAGACGCCATTGTTAGTCTAGTCAAAGGTTTTCTTTCCTAAGAAGGTTTTGTTATCAACTTATAGGATAGAAGAAAGCTTAATTTTATGTTGTAAAAATTACTTCATTTTAAAAACAAGAATGTTTTTTTCTCTTTAAAAGTTATTTACAAGCTAATGGGAATTGACTCTTTGATTAACAACATGTCCATACCCTGATAAATTCCCTAGGAGCAACATATTTTAATATTTGTTGATTCCATTTTCACCTGAGCTACTAGTTTTCACTAAACCACTTGTAAATATTTACAAACTTGCCTATAGTAGCACTTACTTATATTTGTTGAGGACGGCCGTTTCGGGAGATGTGTCCCATTGTCAACTCAGACCGTAACTCATTACGGTAAGTTGACAGTACACTCAGAGAGTTACAGTCTGAGTTGGCAATGGAACACATCTCCTGAAACGGCCGTCCTCAACAAATATGAGTAAGTGCTACTATAGGCAAGTTTGTAAATATTTACAAGTGTTTAGTGACATATTTTAAATTTTCCCCTAATTTTTCTCTTGATTTTTCACTAACTTTCTTAAATAATGTACTATTTTTAATATTTGTTTTCAAAAATATTTAATATTTAAGAAAATATAAATTTTGTCAACATTTTCAGTTTTGAATGGTCAGATATAGTAGTATTTTCATTCACAAATCCGTAATATTCATTGGTTTTTTAGTAACTATATTTTTCACGATATCTCTATCAAAAAATATTTTGAAAAAGACTAATTCTTAAGGTTCCTATAGGAAAAAAATTATTTTAGAAATGCCTCACTTATTCGTATCAAAATCATGCAACGATCTGTAAACATGTGAGACAAAACAGAGACTTTGTGCACAGAAGAATGGTGACTATGTACTCAGTGTAGCATTTATTGTCCAGGTAGTATAAACTAGAGGAGAGTACAATACACAAGAAACAAAATTGTAAACCTATGGCAATGCTAATCTGAGAGAAATGGTAGAAAGTTCATGTACGGGAATAGTCCTACTGGCCTAGTTCACCCAGTACCGGTATATGAATGCTAATCAAAGGGTTAAAGTAGGATATGTTATTTTTTTCAATTCCGACTGTTTCATCTAAAAAATTATGTTTACATAATTACAAAATAAATAATTAAAAACAAAAATACAGTACTTACTTTTATTTTTGTTGAATGAATAAACTCTTTGCTAGCAGCAGAATATCCAACAGCAACTGTCAATAATTCCCAAACTACAGATGTACAACGAATAGACCTAACCAAATTAAACAAATATTTTAAAATACATTAGAAATAATGAGCTTTAACAAATTATAAATAAAATTTAGATCAAGGGTTTGTTTTTAGGAACATTTTTTAATTTAACATACATTTATAACTAACTTACTTGCTAAATATATGTTTTATAATATTTGATTAATTGAATGAAAACACTGTATATTGAAAGTTTCAAAATATTATTATTTACCAAGAATATTTATGGAAGGAAATTTTTCTAAACTATATACTGAATCTGATCTAGTAAAATCCTTTAGATTATGATAACTATTCTTCAAATATTCCTTAAAATAGAATTTGATACAATGTATATAGTTTAGGTTTGTTAATTTACACCTTATGTTAAATTATGTATTTGATTATAAATTGAATTGAATATATATTTAACCTAAAAAGTATGAAAGTAGTAATTCATATAGCTATAAACTCATAGTATATTGGAATAAGATTATTTAATTTAAATTGATAAACTTTAAATATTAAGATTGTTTATCGTATGAGATAAAAAATATTTTTGATTTCTAAAAGAAAGTCACCCTAAATATGTTAGCCATATGTATGTAGCATGCAGTTTTGTTAAAATTAAAATAAATAAAGGAACAAATTCAAATGTTTGATGAAAGTTTCAGATGATGTATGAAAAGTTCTTGACTAGATTAAAAAAATAAGTCGCCATAATCTGATCCAACTCTTTTGGTCCTAGTTATTGATGAATCTTATTGCAAAAAGGTGCAATATGAGTATATACATGGTTAATGATTTACACATTGGAGGAAAATAACCTGATAGTTTTTTTATCCAGTACACATAAGAGTTATATTTACTTATTATTAAAACTTGGTACAAACAGGACCCATTTTGCACTTGTTCAGTGCATTGTTCAATACTGTTACGGACAAGACTTTTGCTCAGTTCTATTATGATATTGTGATTCTGTGGTGTTTTGGTTTGCAGAAAAACACCAGCAAGTAGTGGTTTTTACTGATTTTAATAAAAAAGTAAATATTACTAAAAAACATTAGGATGTACAAATTGCAAGTTTTATAGGAGTTAGTTTTAAGATGGTTTGGGTTTAACAGATAAACTGTGCATTAAAATTATCAAGTTTTTAAAAAAGTATTCAAATGAGGTTTTAAGTAGCATAACTTTAACATTTTATTCCAGAAAAATAAAGCTTTATCTTAGTCATAAAAATGTTTTTAAAAATTTGCAGTAATTCTAACATAAAGTATAGACAATGTAAATGATTTTGGAATGACTCAAAACTATAAATATCAATTGTTTCTATTAATTCGGACAAACGGTTGATGAATTAAAATAAGATGTTTTATTACAAGATTCTTAAAACCGAGAATATTGTTTCTGGAGCTTTATATTTTCCTTCTGAAAGTTCATTTTGAACATCAAATGTATGGTATTCTTTATTAATGTGGTCAGTTTTCATTTAGAATGTAAAATTAGATCTATATTTTTACAGGTGGCTGTGAATAACATATAACAGTATGTTTAGAATGGGATATAAATATTTTTTACCTGGATGTCCCAGTAGTTTCGCCAATGTTTTTCTCAATGAAGTTACTACGTATATCTCGCATGTAGTTTGTAGTATGTGGTCCCAGTAGGTATATAACTTCCCACCACAGAGTGGACACTAAACAAAAGGTTTGTTATAAAAACAAAATAATTCGAAATGTAAAGGTATGTTTGATTATGAAAATTTTCATTAAAAAAAACTTACATATTGTAGTAATTGGAGTTCTTGCTAGCAACCTTGAAATACCCATTAGGTATTCTATTTCATAAACAGCCACTCTTGTTTGATCAGTTATAGGTTTTATTTCAGTGCCAAAAAACAATGTGCGTAGATATCGTTTCCATAAAATCTGTAAATAATGGAGAAAATAATATTAAAATTATTAAATTTGGAGATAATGAGGTGATAAAATATTTTATACTCTTGAAAGTATTATTTTAAACCATCTCTGAATCAGAGCCTTGGTTTAGAAGTGTTGCACAGTAAAACATTTACCAGATGTTCTTTTATTCGAAACAATCTTAGATCTCCTCTCAGAGAGAACAAAATTTTGTTTCCATATCTTTAAGTTTTTGTGATGTTTAAAAAAAAATTTTTTAAAGAAATAATTTAAAAAAAGAAAGTGCTTTGATAAATTTTGAATTGGCAACTGTGACCTAAAATGTGTGATATAAAAAGTAAATAGTTCTGTAATAAAATTAAATAATAAAATGATCTACAGAAATTGGCAGCAAAATTTACCACCAATGAAATAAGTACTACAACCAATCAAATAAGCAGGATATTGAGGATTGAGGTTCACTCAGAAATAAATTTTTTTCAAATATAAATGTAGCAGCATGGGTGTTTTCCAGGCATTATAATTTTATATTAAGTACTACACAAACAATTTAACGATTAACATTATGGTGCGTAAATGTTTTTCAATTCCTTCTATTAGTTTATGCTCTCCTTATATATATTATAACTTAACTTTTGTTATAACTAAATTTATTTTTAAATGTTATTTATTTACCTTACCTATTAATGTCACACCTTCAGGTTTATAAAAGAATTAACAATCTTATCAATTTTTAAATATCACTTGCATTTATTCTCTTCAATTAACTCTACACATTCTTCCAAATTTATATTAATATTGTTTAGTGACAGGATTGATATCTCAACTAAATTTACAATGATAAAAGGTGGACTTCTCAGGCTTTAGATTTCTAATAGAATAACATAGAAAAAAAACAGTATTAAAATTTTATTCTTGCTCTTGGGGTCGCTATTACGGGAACTTTGCTTTTAAATTAGAACTGGCGAAACTAGAATAATTTTTATAAATTTTAATGAAATTAAAATTTGTTTTGGAACTAAAAGATAGATGTCTGTTGGCTACACTTATATTCAAATATACTTATTGTTCTGAAGAGTCCCTGGAATCCTGGCTTTGTTCACTTCAGAGCTTACACTTGACACAAAAAAAAACTTACTTTATATTTCAAAAAAAACTTTTACGTTACACTTTTAAAATTTACTTATAAAAAAACTCTTTACTTAATTTAATCAATTTCTCCCTTTACAATACTTCGGTCCTGGTCCCCACCAATCTGCCTGTCTTTCTCTGAGACTTTTCAAACTCCTTTTAAACTCCCGATCATTTAGTTTTTATTCAAAATCTAATCATTCTCCCACTACCAATGTTCTTTGTAAGTTCTCACAGTTCTACAATTAGCTAAACCTAACGGTACACGGTTAAAGATACACCATCCAAGGGCGGCTCCATTGGAGGAGCAGTAGGGGCAATTGCTCCCCCCCTCCGAGAACTAGTGTACTATTTTTTTTAGAAATATATTTTTCATATTCAGAACACATTTAAATTTATCCCAGTTTACTTATAAAAATGTATTTTTCATTTGACTTTTATTTTAAAGCAATGCAAATTGTTTTTACATTTACGTAATATTACGTGTAAAAATTCATCTGATAACAATGGTAGATCCACCCAGTATTAACAACACTAGCATGTTACAAGTCGCACATTAGTTTCATACCGGCTTGGCTGTACTATCAGTTTGTGTACTACAACTCCACGTTGAACTCGTCTGAAGACTGTGCCATATGATGAAATGATGAATGATATACAATATTTTGTATCATGTAAAAAAAAAATAATTTTGGTATCTATGTCATTCAAGTAAAATGCATATTTTGATTTTAAAATATGCCAAATTTCTTGTGATTTTTAAGTACAAGAATAGCTTAAAATTTCATTTCCAGGCCTTTATTTTTGAAAGTTTTTGGCCCCAAACCACCCGATGATTTCTTGCTATTGTGCCCCCTCCGAAAGTATATCCTGGAACTGCCTTGACACCATCTAGCTCTGCCTGGTTAAGATCATTATCTTTAGAGGTATTACTCATAGTAGTAGGTCCATATCAGCAATCTTCACTTATATCATCTGTGTCTAAATTAGGAACACTAGATGCCACAGTCATTACCACTAATTATATACAAATCACAAATAAAAACATAATAAAAAAACCAATAAAAATCATATAAATAAAAAATAAAAAGCTATTGTACAAGAAAGAAGTTTATGTCCTTCTTATCACATGGTGACAAAAGTCACTATCTAAGGGACATGTGCCTTAACATGTTCGCTACGAAAGGCCTCTAGCGTAAAGTTCATAAGGTGCTGAAACTTTTTAAAATTAATTTTGATGGTTTTGCTTTAAAAATAAAAGAATATGACAATAAAAATTAAATTTGAGCCTTGATAATAAAAAAAAATACTAGGCCGCCATTTTGCCTCCGATCGAAGACGGCAGCTACTTGCGAGCATCCCAAGATTATCAGTATTTTATTTTTTACATTAAGCATGTAATTCCCATTTGTAACTGTAATAAATAATAAATAATAATCACTGAAATAATAAATAAACATTATTTCGTGAAATAAAAACAACAAATTAGCTTTTAAAATATTTAATAAAAATTATGTACAAATTTTTGCGATCCCGTATAAATCAGTAGGTCTATGAGTGCTTTCAGTTTAAGCACTATCAACTCTTTCCAGTTATTTATTTTTGACAATGACGTAAGATTTGGTTTAGTAAACACATCCCATGCATAAATATTAGTAGATTTCACAATATTCTCCAAAAATATGTCATCAGGAAGTAGTCTGAAACAGTCATAGGGTCGATTTTCTCCCGGGAATGGAACGATAAATTTATTTTCCTTTGTAAACAGAAAGTTGCAAAGGCCTAATGTACTAGGTGCCCATTGAGATTATATATTTCTTCTTCCAAATTGGAATCGGACAGTTCCTTGCTATTGTAATCAACTTCCCCTGTAGCTGGATCCAGCTCACTGTCATGGCAATCGTCGTCGCTTGCCTCAGATTCAGGATACTCAGAAACCATATTTGTAGGGTCCCTAGTACACTCTACTGCATCATTGGTATTAAATAAACAGTCCTTAGAAGTCTCAGGTACACCTTCTATGTCGCGAGCAATGTTACTCACAGCCACTCGCATACAATAAACTCTCACTAACACTACTGACACAAAAATAGCAGGTAATATTAACCAAACTAAAACAAACATCCGAAATACGTCACCTTGACACTGAAACACCCAACTAAGTCTCTTGTACAATGCTGGGGAAGATAACAACATATCCAAATAAAATGCTAACTATCTCCGATCGGAGACGGCCGCATCCAACTGGCACTCCACCCATCTCCGATCGGCGATGGCTGCAGTGAACGTGTTAATGCCATTGACAAAGTTAGTCAATAGGTTCCTGGTCAGAAGTTGTTACAGGCAGTAGTTGGTAGCTGATAGGCTACCTGTGCAACTAAAGTGTTAAGTAAGCAACAGAAACATAATTTGTTGCTAACAGCGAAGAAGAAACTGTTGTAACAAGATATTTTGTTTTTATAGTACATGTAAGCACTAAGCGAGCCTTACTTAAAAAAACTAGACTAAGTGCACAATTTATCTAAATTTACCTTTGTTGGATATTTTATTCTAGATGCTGCATAGTCGGTAATGTTTTGTAATTGACTAAGAGTCATAATAGTAGGCGCTACATCAAAACCACCTGCTGAAGTAAAGTTGTCTGATGTCTGAAATTAAATGACGATTTCAAAGATAAATTAAAAAATTAAAAAAAATTTTTTTGTTAGATTTCAGTAACTTTTATATAGCCAATCACAATGAAAACAAGTTATGTATTTTAATTTATTAAATGATTAAGAAGTAAATGTAGCAATAGTGAATAAAAATAGTAAACAAATTTTTTTTGTTGAACAACTATTTTTTATGGCTGTCCTGACTGTGTATGTTGTGCACGAAGAAAATCTTTAGCTTGCAATGCCACTTACATGATGCTCTAACATAATGGTTCCCAGCAAAATGTTTTAAGGACCCCTTCATTGGTCGCATTATTGACCACAACCCCTCAAATTCTTAATCTTAAATTATATATTACACGCAAAAAAATTTGAGCTATATTAGTTATGGTTATTAGTAACTTATGGTTTGCCTACCTACTTACTTTAAGATGGAAACTGTTCTTAGATATGAAAACTAAATTTGATGCTACCACAAGTTTATGACAAGTACATTCAAGAAGTGACTTATTTTTATTTAACTTACAAAAAGTAATACATTCAACATACAAAAAAGTAGGTCAGGCAAAATTCATTGAGAAAACTATTGAATAAAATTAGAATAATAATAATAATAATATTAGTTCACAATTATTATACAATGCAATTAATTGCAATAGCTTATAACTTGACAATAATTTCAGTGAGATAAGTTGAATCTGTCCTTTGAGTTTATGATTCCAGAAATGTTAGGTTCTATACTTGACACTTTTATTCTGATATACTGCATATCAAGCTGATTCCTATATTTATTTTTCATGTAGCACATATTTGAGAATGTCTGTTTATATTGTAGGTACCGAGTTGGAAAAGCTAGTATTACCTTCATTGCCTTATAGTTGAGTTCTTTATAGTTTTTATGTACTGTCAACCAAAGTTCTACAATGTTCTTGACATTAAAAATATTTTTTAATATGCTACTCCTGATTAGGTCTGCAATTTGACCTTGTTCCTCTTCTGAAAGACTCTGGATCTATCCTATTTCAGAAAACAGAATGGATTTCTAATCCAACTCCCATTATGATCTGATTTTTAATCTAACTTCCATTACGATCTGGCTTTGAAAAGTATTTCCTGAAACTTTGAAGGTGCTAGGTTGCAAAACTGGGAAGGTACCTAAAACTGATATTTTTTAACCAAGGCACTAACTTTGTCTTCAACTTTGAACATATCTATATTGTTATCTTTTAAAAATAGATTTAAAAATGCATATGTTCAAACACATCAGCTAAGTAGGCAGTTGCGGAAAGTGAAGAAAAGTCTTTAAAAAAATCTGCATACTTAGTACCAAGAAAGACGATTATGACCTCATCCTCAAGCTCACAAAACCTTTTCAATATACTACCGCGAGAGAGCCATCTTACTTCAGTATGAATAAAAAGCTGCACATGCTCCACTGCTAATTTCTTTGCTCAACAAAGAAAACAATCTAGACTGCAAAGGTCGAGTTTTAATATGAACTACTTCATTGAGAGTTCTAGGCAACATTTCAGGCAATTTCTTGGCCACTAAAGCCTCTCGATGAATGCAGTAGTGCAACCATTTCATGAAAAGAGCTACAGTTTTGATATAGGCTTAAATAACTGTTTTGTACCCAGCCATGGATTTTGCTCCATTTGTAGCCAAAACCCACACACTTCCTCAAAGCAATGTCGTGTTTAGTAAAAAAGTCATTCAAAGCATTGAAAATATCATCTGCTATTATAAAGAAGTTCACATGAAAAAAGAAAGTCTTCAAACATCTCACGGGCCCCTAAGACATTGTCCACAGATTACCAGTTGGGATCCATCTCTAACACATTATTTTTTGTACTGCATTCAAATTATATTAAGTCATAAGGTATGATTTCATATAACAGGTGATTTTATCTTATAGGTTATGTTGTAGAACAACTTTTCTAACACATAGGTTATGTGACTTTATTTATTGTACATTATAAAGATTTATTTAAATAACTTTTATCACTTAAAAAATATGTTAATTTGTTTATATCTCAATAAATCTTACTATAATTAATTCAATATAGTCATAATAATAAAATATATAGTTTGATGCAAATGCGAGTATTTTGGAAATGTAAAAGTAAATTAATTTTAATTGTGAAACATATATTGTCATTAATTGAAGACAGGCATTTTTTCATTTCATTGTTTCTTTTAATTAGATCACTAAAACTAATCTAGATAACCACAGGTTCATAAGCAATAAATATCTCACTGTCACTGAATTAATAATCTTAATCAGTTGTTATAACTTTTGTAATATCACAGACTGAAAACAAAATACAGGAAGTATGCTAAGGTTTACAGAATTCTTCATAAGATCTTATCACATTGGAATGCATAAACAAGAGATATTATCTATGTACATATCATAGAGCGATTGTCATGCCTTAGGGGTTGTGCAGTTCTGTGCCAATTACTTTCTATACCCAATGAATCTTTCTCTCTCTCTCTCCCCCCCCCACTACTATCAACAACCAACCAGTCTCTTATAGTAACTCAGTAACTCAGAGAAAACGGATTTAATATATGTATATTATATTTTTAAATTTAGTTCTAGTAGAGCTAAAAGCTTATTAGAGAATTTTTTGGACTAGATAGGAGACTGACAGACTTACAAGACTTCTTTGTAGATAAAGTAAAACTAGACTAAACACTAAGGTAATTATATATTACAGACATATTCTGTCCTTAGTCAGTCAGAGAGAGAGAAATGGAAGTAATTTTTTACTATAAGTAATTATTGCGTAACTAAATGAATACTTTTGACCTTACTTGCGGATATGTTTCGAAATTATCGTTTCACTTACAAAGCTGACAACCTACTGTTTACAGTAGATTGTCAGCTTTGTAAATGAAATGATTGTTTCAAAATGCATTTGCATGTAAGTTCAAAAGTATTCATTTAGTTACGCAATAATACCTTACAGTTTAATCAACAAATTCAAGAAAATTACAACAAGCAACAGCAAATTTTTAATTTATTACTTTTCCTAAATTATAAATATATTTATTTTACTATATAATCTTAGTTCTTAGTGTGAAGCACTCAAATTGAGAAACATTGGACACACTATTGGTGTTCTATTAAAATAAACTTTATTCTTCACTTTTTATTTTACGTTATACTTGTTTCGCTGTGAATTTAAATACAGTGTCAAAGAAATCAAATTGTTACAAGATCTTAACTTCCCTTTTAACATTTTATTTATCTTATATTTATTAACTTAAATATAATTTATGAGTTACACATACCTCAGTGAGACCAATTTCAAAATCTACAATTTTATCTGCCAACAGATAAACTGAACTGTTATAGTCTCGAACAGAGAGGTTATTATACTGTATGAAGTAATTCATTGTCAAAATTATATACTCTTTCCAGGCTTTTATTCCTCTGTGGTCGTTTCTCCTTAAAGTTTTACGCAACATCTTTTCAACACGTTTTTCATATTCCTTGTGACTGAAATAATAAATAACAGTTATAATTTTGTTTTATAAAATCAAAAGTTTCCTTTAAAATATATGTCACTCAGACTTTATTTGTATTTGATCTTAATAAAATAATGATTTTTCTGAACTCATAAAATAAATAAGTTTGAAAAAAACACATTTGGAAGTAGCAGTTTTTCTTACTGTTTAAAAAATTATTATATAAATTTACTAACTTTATAAGCTCTACAAGTTGTGAAGCTATTATCAAGTTTAAATGTAAAAGTTTGGCCAACCATTTTGAACCCCTGTGTTTTCCCCACTGTGTCAAGTTGTAGCTTTGACTAAAGTTAAGTTCATTACTGACACACTATGTAACACTTTTCTTCTTACTCTAATTGGAATTATCCCTAAATTATTTAATTTCTAGAGATAAGTCCAATTAGAGTAAAAAAAAAGTGTTCTATAACATATATAATGAACTTAACTTTGATCAAAGTTATAGCTTGCTAATGTGTGTAATACAAAAATTAAAAATTTATTTCTGGGAGTGAGGTTAGAAGATTGAATACAAAAGATGACTGCATAATGGCCTACATGCATGACTAAATTAAAATTAAACAGTACAGGTCACATATCTAAAATGAATGTTCAAGATAGACAACAAACAGGCATAAAGGAAGACAACTTACACTGGACAAATAACATCCGTATTATTAAAAACTTAAAAAACCAACAGGAAAACAGAAAGAGTAAAATATAGATTTAGGAACCTAGGTATAACAGATGGCATAAAGTGTTGGATAATGTATTTTAAAATAAATTAAGATAAATTAAAATAATTATATTAGCTTATTACATTATGATACATAGTGTATACTAAATTGTATACACAATTTTGTGTATACAGAAAAAAATGCGTATTAAACTATTTAGGGTTGCTATGATTAACCTACTTTTTACAGACACTATTAAGTTACCAAAAGTATTAAATATCCGCAAGTATTTATTAAGTAGCAAAGTCATAATTTATGTCTTTTCAAAAGTAGAATAATTTAAAATACACAACTTACAGGTTGAAATTATTGCAATTCCTCAAACTGGTTATGTCAATGTGACATATCAGCTAACCTATGTACTCTGGGTGTGTTATACTGGATTTCAATGAGGAGAAATCATATGACAATTATTGGAAAGTGGAAAAACAAAGTTATGTATTTGCTTAACTGGTCCAGTATCAGAAGCTGTTTGGATATACAAGTCATCTAAGTTGTTGATAATTCAAATCTTAATGTTTGAAAGAGAAAATTCTTAATTTTATAAGTAATATTTAAAAGACTGTTTTAGGTTCAATGAAAATATTTCTTAGAATGGGTATAATTAAAATATATCTCTGAGTATATACGTTCTTTATCCAAACTGTTACAGTTTAAAAGTGATGGACAAATATAGTACAAACAACTCAGAAATGTAAATCAGAATTGGTAGTACAGTATATATATATATATATATATATATATATATATATATATATTCTTGATATTTTACGTTATCTATTGTTTTTCCGTTGCACTGACTTTATGAAGTTAATATATTACTATTGTAGTAATTTTATCCACCATTAAGTGCAATGATTTTACCTTGTGTGATGGAACCTTTTGGTCACTTGACCATTTTCGAATCACTGATATTTTTCTGGTGTAGATGTTCGGTCCGTGATGTTGAACTTATCACACAAGGTAAAATCATTGCACTTAATGGCGGTTAAAATTACTACAATAGTAATATATTAACTTCATATATATATAAATATACATGAATAGTAATGTTTCAGTTACTTCAATGAAAAATATTTAAAAAGGTTTATAACAAAAATCCCAAAATTTCTGTTACAAGAAGTTGGAAAAAATAACTTTGCCTTAGTGTTCAGAGTTATATAAAATAAATGGTTGTAAATATTCTGAAATTTCCAAAATAAGGATGAGCAGCTAAACCCTAGAAAGAACCATTTTATACTAGCTAGGCCTTATACATACCCAAGTGGCTTAAATACAAATTTAAATATAGAAAACATTTATCAGCTATAATACTCAGGACATTCGATGTATATTTAAATATCCTCTATCTATTACTCACCTCGGTATAGGGTTTTTATCACTGGGAGTCCCCACAGTTATTAAATTTTCTGTTCTGTTCAGAACATTTGGAGTAACAGATAATGAGAAAAAGAGCCTCTTGTCTAAGAAATGATTAATGTTAGCCAAGGTATCCATTATGGATGTCCTGGTGTTACTAAAAGGAGGAATCGATGACAAGCCCAATCTTTGCAAGACGTTATTTAAAGGTGACAAACTCCTTTTTTCCAAGGTATCTAGAAAAGAAATGATTATCAGAACTACACATTGTACTGCCTTTACAATTTTTGCACACATTTCAGAATGTCTCTATTTCTCAATTATTACAGTGTTGTTGATTTGAAGTAGTAAGAAAAATTTGTACCAATAAAAATATTATTGAAGTACGTTTACTGTTGTAACTAATAGCTACCTAAATGTTTTGAAATTTATTGCTATTCATGATAAAAAATAATATCCATTTTAAAAGTTTTTGTTAACTTATTATTTTAAGTTTGATAACTGCTATATTGGACAATTTTTATATTTAAACAAAATAACCAAAATATGTGATTACAAAAAATAATATTCCACATTTCTTCAATCAATATTAATACATAACAGATAAAAACATTGATTATAGCACGATTCCTCAAGTTTTGAAAGTGGCTTACAAACTGAATTAAAGACATCTAAATTATATTTTATTAGCAAATTTATAAATGTTTATTGCTTGAGTAGAGTCACTAAAACACATTTTTGTGTGTTGAGTTTAGTTTACTACCTGCTAATTGAACCTTAAATTACCACACATTTGTTGGAGCTTTCTAGTATAGAGCTCAATAATTGAAAAAAGTCACTATAATTTAACTCATATAATTCAAGAGTTTTAAGAATTTATTTTTGACTAGATTTATTTCATTTCGTACACTTTCTGAAAATTTTCCACTTAACTGTCAATTTTGTACTACTAGACTTATAAAACATTTCTTCTTTATGTTTTTACTACATTAAAGAATTTGATTCCTTTGAGCTTTGAATTTTGACTACCTTTATTACTACCTAGGCTTTGATTTCTAGGTTTATTAGTGCAAGAATTTTTTTCCTGCAGTAATGATATTTTCTTCCTGGTTTTTATTTTTAATGTTTGCTAATTTTTATTGGGCATCTGGCGAAAAAATTAAAGTTCCATCCAATAATTTATTTATATTACTTCCACTGCTCCTAATTGCATTTCCTTCTTCTAAATTCTTTTGATAAAATGTATAAAACATTTTGTATCCCAAGTGGACCACCTCCTTGTTCTTGACCCAAGTGCCGAAAACCCAGGAATAAAGTTTTTTCTTATAGGCAATTTGTGTCAATTTTTCAAAATGATATGATCTTGTCTTTTAGAATTATTTTCTATGTTTCCATTTGCTTTCAGTTAGTATCACTCTTCAGTAATAATTCAAACTTTTGAAGCATGCTACATCAAGTGGCTAACTGATATGGATAGGTTACTATTAAGAAAGGGGACGAGTGGAATGAATCTGATGATATTCTCTTGCTAAGATGTCATAACAGACAGAGATGTGTAACTGCATTGGTGTTTTATTTAATTTTAGTAGCACGCAGAATTTGTGCAATTATACCACATATGGTTCTTTTGCATGATGGTCCAGAACTTACATAGGCGATCCATCTATTACACTTCATATGTACCATAAAATTCCTTCTCAGCAGAAACAGAGAACATTAGGAACTGAGGCACAATTGAAACTAAGACATACTCGTTTATGAAAGCTTTTAGAGATAATACAAATTCATCTTATGGAACGTCTTGAAAAATGTAAGCAAACTTACAGCATAAAATATAGCTTGTTTTCAAAATAGCTAGGAAACTCATTGATTGATCATACAAGGTCAAACTTAACACATTTTCTACAACCACTCAAACATAATTATTTATGAAAATTATTTTTTAATTAGGAAGTTTTCAAATTGTTATTGAAAAGTTAATAGGTAGTTATAACAAACAGAAGTGATGTTTAAGTTAGTAATTTTTTGGGAATGGCAGCATGTAGCATATTTTTAGTTTAAGACAACATTTGTAAACACTGAATCAATTATTATTATAATTATTAATATTATATATGTACACAATATGTAATAACTTTAGAAGTGTAAGTAATTATTGCATAACTAAGTGAATACCTTTGAACTTACTTGCTGATGCGTTTCAAAACGATCGTTTCATTTACAAAGCTGACATTCTACTACATCTACAGTAGAGTGTCTGCTTTATAAATGATACAATTGTTTTGAAATGTGTGATTAAGTAAGTTCAAAAGTATTCACTTACTTATGCAATATTTACTTATAGTTTAATCTGTGAGTTCTAGATGATTACAACAAGCAAAATTTAATTTTAGAAGGCTCAGAAATTTTAAACAGCACGTTATACAGTTATATAAACAATTTATTCTTTGTACAAAAATAAAGAATAGTCATCTAACTAAAGAAAATTCTCCTCATGCTGAACCCAATAACAACTTCCTCCAACTCATGCTACCCTGATACTAAAGAAATCACCAAAAATGTTCATAAAGGTAAGTGAAGTCATCCACAGTTCTACATGATTACCACGTGATCATAGTTCAATGCGTCTAGTGAATGTATTAAAGAAGAGAAAATAACTTACGGTTTAATTTAGTGATGAGAATTTGAAGAAATTTAGAAGGATTGAATTAACAAAAGAAAGAAAAAAAGAAAAAAAGAAAGATAAAAATGTATTCCTCTAAAAACAAATTGTTCACCTTATTAGTAATTATTTAAAAAATACTACGTGAAAACTAGCAACATATTGTGCTGATGAGTTTTGAAAATTCAGTTTTATTGACGAAGCCTAGCTTAGTAGGTTAGTGGGTTACCTTAACTTATTTGTTAATTCAATCTAGTTTTCACTAAACACTTGTAAGTATTTACAAACTTGCCTATGGTAGCACTTACTTATATTTTTTGAGGACGGCCCTTTCGGGAGATGTGTCCCAATGTCAACTCAGACCGTAACTCAGTCAGAGAATTCCAGTCTGAGTTGAGATTGGGACACATCTCCCGAAACGGCCGTCCTCAACAAATATAAGTAACTGCTACTATAGGCGATTTTGTAAATATTTACAAGTTTCTAGTTACCTTAACTACCTTAATAAGTTTTAGTAGTAGGTTATATTGATAATAGCTATATTTACTACAATGTTTCTAAACTTAAGATTGACATTTAAAAAAAATTAATTTAAAATTTCTCAAATTTGTAATTTTACAATACAAAAGCTGCAAATTTTAAATTTGTCATTTCAAAAAATATATTTTTTATTAAAATTTAAAAATGTGTAGATAATGAAACAAATGTTTAATATCCAATTGTGTTTACTTTAAAATTCATTTACCAATATCTATACAAGCTCTGTACATTTCTCTTGCTTGATGAACTGGTTTCGGTTCACTGTCAGTATCATTTTGTTCCAAAAATGCTGAAACATTACAACAATTTAAATTTAAATTTACAGATACAAAAGCCAATGTTATTTGATAGTTTAATACACATTACTTATGAATTTCTAACCTCTAACATCTCTTGTGATCAATGAACCCCGATCAGTAAACCAGTCAATGCTGAAGGAAGTGTCTGGGATTGGGTGATCCACATGCCAATTCCCACAAGCATACTGATAGAAGTCATCGCAAGGGTCTGCAGTGGTGTCCATTGATTGAAGCAAGTTGGAAGCTGGAAAAATACAATAAATAATACTGTTTGATAATATATATCATAAGTTTAACATATATCAAATGAATCTCGAAATATTTATAAATATAATAAATAAGCAGTGCCTTATTTTCATATTACGAAAGAATAATCAAGAAGTCTGTAACTAAATTTTAGAGAGTGACGGCTGTTTCAAGAGATAATAAAATACTTTTTATGCATCCACTCAAGTTGAAATACATTTGTTTAACTTGTACTGGATTACACTTGATGGTGATTAGTTTAAAAAAATATTAATTCAATATTTTTAATTTAAAAAGCATTTGAGTGCTGGATTTCAAACATCTAGTCATACAGTTAGAATCCAACCTAAAGATTTCAACTTTTTACATTTTAATTCATAAATTAATATTTGAAAAACTGTATCAATTGTCATCTGCTACAAGTTAAAAAAAATGTATTTGAAATTGAGTGGATGAATAAAATGTATTTTATTAATGATTGAAAATTTGAACAAGATGTCTATAAGGAGAGTGTGAAGTAATAGAAGGAATTGAATAACACATTGTTTCATTATTTCCATTGTTTATAAGTCCGGAATCATAAGGATAAATGTTAAATGTTTACTGATTCACTAAGATAAAAAATTGCTGTATAAATAAAAAAAATTATATAAAAAAACTAATCAAGTCCTCTTTAAGGTATTCTTTCAGTCTAAGTCACTTTCAAGAGCTTCCTCCTCCCCCCAGGTTGTATAAGGCTGAAGAATTGCAACAATTACAAAAATATAGGTTAAAACCAAAACTAACACTCCAAAGTGACTGTACTGAAAGTGTATAGCAATGGTTCGCAAACTGGAGGGGCGCCCCCCTTGGGGGGTGTGAAGGCAAGACAGGGGAGGCACGGATCAGTTGGGTAAAAGTAAGATAAATTCCCATTTAGTTAAAATTTAAGTAGGCAATTTATCAAATTTTAAAACTAAATTTACACCACAGATTTTTTTTTACATATCAAATTTTATTGACCACGATGTTTAGAAAATTTAAGTGAAATGTATGCATTTATAAAAGACATATAAATAAAGTTTGAGCAAATTTTGTAAACTTCAAATTAAATCAACATGACAGCTTGAAAAGAATAATAGTACAAAAGTGCCACGAAACGAATGTTTGACGTGCAACGTAACAGCGCTGCAAGGGACAAATATTTATTTTGGATAAAGCACTTAAAAGTGTATCACAGACAGCTCTTCAATTATATTTGCCATTTTCAAGCACCTGAAGCCATTTTGCGAAAAAATATTTTCAGAACTTGTTGCAATAAAAACAAAATATAGGAACAAACTTCGATGTTGCTAATGACTTGCGTTGTGCCTTTACTAAAATACAGGCTCAAATAGGAATGCTAGTGAAAAATATTCAAACTCATTCATCTCAATAACAGATTTCCCTCTTATCAGGTAAAATTTACCTTGTGAATTAAAACTTAAAATGTTATATCATGTTTCTTGTGAAAGTATGTATAAATAAATAAATTATATATATATATATATATATATATATATATATATATATATATATATATATATATATATATATGTATGTCTTTCATATGCGCATACCATTTATTTATAGTGTAAAGTGGAAGGGGGCATGGGAGGATTTGAATTCAAGAAGAGCGGGCTTCCATTTGTAAAGCATATAGGAAAAAGTAAATTTATCTTGTACTTGCAGGACATGGAAATCAAAACAAGGTATAATTTTGTTTAAGTTACGATCTCATACATTGAGTAGGTACCAAGCAATGTGGTACCAAATAGACGGCTTGCATACTAACAGTTTAGGCGTATCGGCCGGCTAAACATAAATAAATTTGTCCATATATCAACTGTTATTTCAACCCTGTTTCATGATAGGAATATATTTGCAAAAAGTAACGGATTATTTATGTAGGCCTCTCGTCCTTTAGATGCGGCAAGTTACGGCAACGTCACATGTTTTCGTACCGCGACAACGCACGACAGATCTAAACGTGAAGAAGTAAATGAAGCCACTTCCATCAGGAGAGGTTCCTATTCAGTTTGGATTTGTCGTGCGAATAGCATCATGTATAGTGAGAAACTTATTCATCTTGTCCAAGAAAGGATACCCCTGTGGGAACAACACCACAGGAGGCACACCACTAATATATTATAATTGTAAACTATAATTATTATAATAAAATTATAGATATAAAATAAATTATCGATTCAAATTGCTACTGAAGTTTTAATTCTCCGATAGTATGAAATTTCAAAGCTCACTATATGTAAACTAGATTTTCTATGGACCAAAAGTTGCATTTATTATATCTATCTTGTACCTATTGGTATTTATGGTTGCGCTGTTTTCATTCATTTCCCGTAGTTTCAAGTCTTCATTATTTTCCTCAGACTTTACTTTCTTTAATCACTTAACTTATCGATTTTTTTTCCCATATCCTTCAGAAAAAAAATCATATTTTGTTATTGTGAATTTCTTATCCTCTCTCTATATCCAGTTAGAATGACCTTAATTGAAAAACTGTTTTTTCGTATAACGGGTGAAATATCTCTCATAACTACCCCCTATTTTTTCACCCGAGTTAATTCGGAAATTGACAAACGTATCTTAATAAATGATATAAACACATGTAACATTAATTTAACTACTATCGTATATATATATATATATATATATATATATATATATATATATATGTGTATGTGTGTGTGTGTGTGTGTGTGTGTGTTTTATGCATAGGCCTATAGGTTAGAAGTGATTGTACAACGAAATATTGTAATATACGTTCGCAAATATTGCTGCTTTTGAATGTAGTTTGTCAGTAACAAGGTGAATATTTCACATCACACTCGTACAAAAATTTAATTCATTTACACACAAAAATACTCAGTAAATATATACACTTTCATCAATAAATATCTACATAGTATGTGTAAAAATGGTATGTTTAAATATTTGCGAGAGTATGGTAAATTTTGAAATTTTTAGTATAACAGGAAGTGCTACATCAGTCAGGGCAGAAATATCTGGATTGTCATGTTAATATTGTAAACAATTGTCAGCTAATCACGGTTATAAATAGTCTGGGCGGGACATTGAGTTGTTGACTTTTGACGGCGAGATAAACACAGCTGACTTAGTCGTAGGGCAAAAATTAAGGACGCAGATGTGCACGAGGGGCACGACAATCGTACGTTGTCGCTGTCTCTGTCGTTACGCATTTAGAGGACGAGAAGCCTTAAAGTAAACGAAAATATAAACTTCAAAAACGTAACGATAATATTCACTGATATTTTCAAAGATGACTTTTTTAATAGTTTTACCCAAGTAAATGGACTATCTTTTATTAACAATTACAATGAGAGAAAACTTTAAGTTCTTTAAACAGGTCATGAAAGATTAAAAATACATTCAATCTAGACGCTAGGAAGAAACCTAAGAGAAAACATGTGCATTGTATATTTGAAAATGATAACAGATTTTGTGATAAATCAGTAACTGTGGGATGCTGGCTTGTGATACTATAACATGTAATCTTGGTGGTCTTGCAACTTTAAAACTGTCTCATTACTGAAAACATAAGTTACACCTTATAGCAACATGTTAGTTACAAGTACGTACCTGATTTGATACATTCTGGTGTGGTGCAGATTCCAGCACTCGCTCTCATGGATTGCAGAACTGGAACAGGAAATATCGATAACTGGATGTAAAATAATCGCTAATAATAACAACAAAATAATTATTTATTAATTGAAATAAATTACTAAAAAATATGAATAATTTTCTAAAATTTTTAAAATTATTATTCTAAAAATTAATATATTTTAGCCCAAAGCCATCTTTGAATTTTTATATAAATTTTCGTGAAAACATTTCCAGTATTTGTTTTCACTTCGGATTTGAGAAAATAGAAAGAGTTATCTATTTTAAACATATAAAATTGCCTATTACAGCTTATACTTTATAAAAAGTAGCACATTAGCAAATCTGAGTTGACAAAAAAATGTTTTGAAATGGCTGTCCTCATTGTAAACCAATTTAAGTGCTCCTTATATATTTTTAAATAAGATTTTTTCAAGATCAATATATTTAAATGAAGTATAGACTTATTATTCTGAATTTAATACATTTTTTGTATTTTTAGGAAGAAAATTAGCAATTTATTTCGATTTTTTAAATCGTAAATCGATTAATAGAATACTAAAGCAATCATATCACATAATGATCTTGCTTATTAATCCTAGTTTTTGCTTAATGCAGATCATTTATTGTAATCCTGCAAGTCTTGTCCGTGACTCGCAGCATGGAAAAACTCGCTGACCGAGTGCGTAACGCGTTTGCCAAGAAGTATCAGTAAGCAGTGATTTTTGTCAAGTAAACTGATAAATAAACGTAACCCCAACTAGGTCATATCTCCCTCCTCCCTATCTCTTTGTTTTATAACCCTATATCTACAAGTATCCTGAACGTTTCTTCCTGTTCCTAGAAGTATCCTTCGGAAGTATTTTCTTGCTAAACAATGTCTTAACTATCTATTCCTCATTTTGATTACCTTGAGCTATTTTAGTTTTGATCTCAAACCTCTATTTATAACTTAGCTTGCTTCTCTTGTTTGGATTATGATAAGAAACGTTAAGTTGTTTTCGATCAATGGAACAGCAAATTAATGTTTCCAGAATTTGGACTGTTAGCATATTTTCGCCTACTTAAGTCCGCAACTAAGTCGCTACTTAAGTCCATACTTTAAGAGTGTCAGTATGTTCTAGGGTTAATGTACTCTGAATCCAGTCTCTGAATCGATATTTCAAACAGGTTCAGTAATTTTCTTTCGTATTTTTCGTAAATAGTTATATATATATATATATATATATATATATATATATGTGTGTGTGTGTGTGTATGTGTGTGTGTGTGTATACACACACACACAGACACACATGTAAATATAATTATTTAATGTGAATAGTTAGTATCAGGAGTTCATCAGTTCATTTTTAACCGACTTCAAAAAAGGAGGTTCTGTATTTGATCCGTATGATTTTTGTCTGTTTGTTCCACCATAACTTCGGAAGTATTTTACCGGTCAAAGTGATTTTTTTTCGTAAATGAAAGAGAAAACCTTCTCGATGGTCTATTATAGTTACATCCCAACCCGTCCGATTTGGAGACAATAATACACTATTTTAGGCAATAATACGCTCCTGAGGCTGAAGAAGTTGTAAGACAAAAACGTTTTCTCGAAGTGAAAGTTAACAATTTAACAAATTTTAGTTAACAAAAAGTCTGGTCGCAAGTAATATCAAAGTGTAATGAGTAATTAACAACCAGTTGGTCATGAACAACAAAAAGTTTTCAATATTTTAAATTGAAAAAAAATTTTTGAGAAAGAAAATTTAAAAAGAATTTAATTAGGAATATGAATTATAAGATAATTAATAAGCAAAATAAACAATCACAACCGACTTTGAAAAAAGAGGAGGTTCGATCCGTATGTTTTGATTCTGTTTGTTCCATGATAACTTTGGTAGTATTTAACTGATCAAGATAAGGATTATGAATTATAAGCTGATTAATCAGCAAAATAAACAATCACAGCATTTTTGTAATGTAGTATTCTACAACACATAAAAATAACACAGAAAAAATAAGTATAAAACGAATAGGTTTTTTAATTTCTTGCTTGATAAAGCTGCTTAGAACGTTCATTATCGGATAATAATGAATGATTTTTCCTCATTAAAAAGTGCCTTCTTCGATGGTCTACCCATACTGATATATAACTTGATATAACTCGAATGAGATAGGCCAAAATAAATACACTGAAAATCCGATCAAGTTCATTTACCATAATCAAGATATTCAATACTCTTCATGAGTACCACTATATCTCAAGAAATAAATATAAATTTACTATCAATTTTCACTTTATTTTTTTTAATAAATCTTTTCGAGTACAAAAATATTGTTTCAGATAATTATTAGAGACAGCATTATTGAATATTTACCTGAGATATTGCATTTCGTGATTAATAACACGTTTTTAAACAGAAATGAAAAAAAAATAATTGAAAGATAAGAAATGATATGTAAGATTTTAGGCCAATTGGTCAAGGAAATTTCAAACCTAAATTATTCAACGTATTCGTCTGACAAGCTGATATGCAAATAGTATTTTTCAAGGATGCGTCATTTATTTGAAAAACGATCAAGCAATATGATTATAGGTATATACGCATCGGAAATTTGTATGGATAAATAGTGGCAATTTTGACAACATAATCAACGGCATGAAACGAAATTAGATTATAATGTAAATAGAATTTAAAGATAATACCTCTAAAAATGAAGAAATAAATAAAAAAATTAAAAATTAAAATTAAACAGAACCTACTTAACAAAAAAGAACCCGAATATATATTTTTTCCAACTAAAAAGTAAAAACTAATTTTCTCATAACGAATAAATAATTTATCATAAGCTTATTACCCACAAAATTTTGAAATCGGAGCCGCAATCATGCCTGCTATTTGCTAATCTATCAAATCTGTTCCAAACATTTCCGAAATAATCTGCTTTTTGATTGTTTGATTTTTCATGACTAATTATAGAGAACCATAGAGTCTTCTCATGAAACAATAATTTAATGTATTCGATATGATGATAATATGGACGATACTTGATCTTTGTTCTCGGCAAAGACCATACAATATGTGATTTCATATTTTTCGTTCAGATATACAGATTGCGGACAATTCAACATTCTTTGAATGCCTTACACGGAATGTGATTACTGTAGTTG
The DNA here is from genome assembly GCA_036971475.1 of Prosapia bicincta. NCBI lineage: Eukaryota > Metazoa > Arthropoda > Insecta > Hemiptera > Cercopidae > Prosapia > Prosapia bicincta. The sequence continues at coordinate 275,746,151 of JBAIZL010000001.1, read as the reverse complement.
CTTATAGAAGTAAGAAAACATATCTCTTGAATCCTTTTGTAATAAAAATGTAATAAATTTCTTATACTGAATCTATAAAATAGTTTATGGAAGAAATGATTGAATAGGCTGTGTGTGTATTGTAATTTGTTAATCTACATGCCAAGGAGCTCTAACAGCATGTAAAATCCCTTTATTTGTTCCGTTCTGAATGTTAAATATGAGTGCAAGTATAAAATTCGGCGAATACATCAACATATTGTGGGCAATAAGCTTATGATAAATTATGTTGTCTATCAGAAAATTATATTTTACTTTTTAGTAAGTAAAATTATACTTCGGAAACTTTATTTGGAGTAGGTTCTGTTTTCTTAAAAACAATTTCTGTGGTGTATAAACGCAGTGCCAATGTTTCGCCAGAAACCCATCTAGCATTGACGAAGGGACCCAGCCAGGTTTCGCGCTTTAACTGTTGTTGGGTTCATCTCGTCAATTCCAAATGAGATTCTAGCGCAATTTCGGAACTGCGTTTATGCGCTACAAAATGAATAGATGTAGTCCGGATAGTAACTATTTATTATTATTTTCCTCCCTTGGAGGAATAAGTATCAACATACATATATAGCCTCTCTCTCTCTCTCTCTCTCTATCTCTCGCTCTCTCTCACCTCCACACTCTCTTTTTTCTCTCTCTGTCTTTCTCTCTCTCTGTCTCTGTCTGTCTGTCTCTTTCTCTCTCTCTCTGTCTCTCTCTCTCTCTCTTTCTCTCTCACTTCCACTCTCTCTGTCTCTGTCTGTCTGTCTCTCTCTCTTTTCTCTCTCACTTCCACTCTCTCTTTTTTCTCTCTCTGTCTCTGTCTGTCTGTCTGTCTCTCTCCCTCTCTCTGTCTGTCTCTTTCTCTCTCTCTCTGTCTGTCTCTCTCTCTCACTTCCACTCTCTCTTATTTCTCTCTCTGTCTCTGTCTGTCTCTTTCTCTCTCTCTCTGTCTGTCTGTCTGTCTGTCTCTCTCTCTCTCTCTCTCTCTCTCTCTCTCTCTCTCTCTATATATATATATATATATATATATATATATATATATATATGTATATATATATATATATATATAATGTATATTACTAAAACATAAGTAAGAAGACCCACGGTGTTAATGTAATACATCTGCCTTATATTGTAGTAAAAAATCTGTGTAAATTAATTTTTTTTTTGCTATACACATTGAATACATATTTTATTAAAGTTTAAAATAAAAACTTAAGAATACTTACAGAAGTAAAGAAGAAGAATAAACGCTAACAGCAAACCCAACAATATAACGATTAGTACAGGAATAAAGAGATTAAATCTTTTATGTTTCGATGGCTCCTTTGATCTGAAATAATATACATTATAAAAGCATTAATGTTAAGTTATAACTTGATAGATGATATTTATTTATTATTATTATCGATACAATATCAACAAATTATTTCAATAATACCCAATAAATTAGTGCAATACATTTGTACATTTAATGCAACACATTATTATATAATAGCTGTTTTATGTTTTAATAATAGTTTAAAAATTGGAGAGAATTTTATTTGAGTAGTTTAAGTCGGAATTTTACACCATTGTATCATTGCAAACTGCTGAAATTTTAATTTTAAAAATATAGCTTTTCATATACTTATTAGTATTTACAGATGACGGGTCATTTCCAACACGTTCGTTTTTTGTTGAAGCCCATCAAAATCATGTCCATAAAGATCAAGTGATTTAGTATATTCACCGAAGCCCAGGCACAAGTATGAGACAGGTTTATTGCGTATTGGACAGGTTTATCATGAAACTAATTGCGTGCTGTATATTTTAAGAATGAACTGTATAAAAGTTTGCGTGTATCTACTTTGGGACTATTTTACATCGTTCTCTTCAGACTTGAACTATCTACAAATTGTTTTTTGTTTTAAAATTATACATTGTTCATTATTTAACAAAGTTAATGTACTTCAAACATAAACATGTTTTCAAACTGAGGTTTAATAAATACACAAAAAACCTCTTAACCACAAACTCTCTTTATTTTACCCTTATGTACATTTCAGTTACCAAGTAACCATCCTCAGAGGGAGATAACATACAGAGTCTTTGTGTGATATCCCTCTGAGGATGGTTACTTGGTAACTGAAATGTACATAAGGGTGAAGTAAAGAAAGTTTGTGGTTAAGAGTTTTTTGTGTATTTATTATTAAATTCAACCCCAGTATATTCCTAATAAATAGAAACTGAGGTTAACATATTTTGGCAGGTAATTTACAAATTACTGTAACTAAAGATCTAGGATATTTTAAATTCAATTTTACAGTTCATTTTACATAAAATCTTCTTCATTTTAAACCCTTAAATAACGTCCCACAAATTCCGTATGGTTTCATTGTAACGGTTAATCTTTCGCCAGCTGTGACTCGTAATCAAACGTTTCCATGTATATGTTTACGTGACGTTTTCCCTTATTTTCGCTTGAGAAACAATCTCTGAAGCCAACATCGGTGAGAGCGTCAAAGCTGTCCAAGAATTATTTGGTGTCTCAAAGGATAAGATCATTGTGGGAGAAAAGGTGTCAAGAGGATTTTCTGTGACCAGATCGCTGCAACTCCCCGACTCTGTTAAAAATATGTGGAGAAAGTACTCCCAACTGGAAAAAATGCAAGGGGGTGGGGTTCCAAATAAACATTACAATGTTTTTACAATACAATTTGTGGATGGCCAAGTGATTATAGCTCAAGAAAAAGAAGGTTTGAAATACATGACACGAAAAATAAAAGAATAAAATGAGAAAGGAGGCGCGCAAATCAATAGAGATAGGACAAAATATATATGTACTGGAAGCTCCTGGAGACTAACTTGGTGTTAAAAGGCGTGTAAAATCAAAATTTGCGACAAATATAAATACCTAGGAGTGAAAATAACAAAGGCCGTTAAAGTAAAAGGAGAAATAAAACATAGAGTTGGGCAAGGACGAAGTAAAAAGACTGAACGTACGTAAACTTTTAGTTAAGACTAAAATACACGATACATTTATTAAAATATATTTAAAAAGTTTTGATTATAAAACTTTTAGTATGTTACACTTCAATATGTATTGATAAAAACAGGACTTACATGACTCCTTTCTTTGTGACATCTACAAGCTGGTGATCATCGGTTGCCCCGCTCCAAACCTTTCTAGCATTGCCTATTTCCTGATCTAAAAATAAATAATAATTAGTAAATAAATAAAAAAATAAAAATAAAATTATTTCTAAGAATATGTTGAACTTGGTAAACAATTATTTTACTCTTTCATTTCTAGCAATGCAAACCTTCCTGTTAGTTAAATGTTACCAGGGTATTTCTAAAAGATCAAAACGAGACAAAGTTAAAGCGATGCGACGGACCGACGGGAGCTGCTGTGGTTGGAACCAATCTTAGTGTCATTGCCATGGCAGTTTACTACGCGATAGTAGAATAAAATGTATTTAGAGTTTGTACTTTCAAATCATAAGACAAACTCTAAATTAATAAACTCTAAATTAATATGTGAACTTCAATTTAGTGACTAAAGTATTAAATATCTATCTGCTCAAAATATTAAAAACAAAAAATTGAAAAAGTAACAAAATGTCTTTTACTATTCTGTAAAAACGAGACGAATAAACGTCCCCAGGAAGAAAATCGGGACAATGGGACGTTTGGTCACCTTTTTATTGTACGAGGGATGCAGATTTAGGATATGTATTTGGTTTTAAAAATTGGGGTTTTAAAAACGAGCGGGCTACTGCCAGAACGTGAATATTCCGAAGAGCCACAGACTCTCATACAGAAACAAGATAATTTCGGGAATTAATTTCGAAAATAATTCACAGAAATTTAAATTTTTTTAAATACAAAAGGAACGTATACTAGACACATAATGGGTTACTTTCTGGGAGAGGAGGATTTACTACAAACATAGAGGATTTAAAAAAATAATCATAAAATGTGTCAACATAAAAACTAAACAAGAATAGTAGAAAAATTAAAATTTTATTATAAAGAAGCTATTTGTGTTAAGGTTAAAAATTATCGACTCATGTAAAACTAGAAGCGTACAATGGGTATTCACGTTACAAAAATCCATACTGTTCCATTTTGTAAGAAATATTCTGACTTCCAACTTCAAGAGTACATTATTTAGTATCTAATAGGGCATAAATTAGGTATCACGAGTGTCTACTGGCTAATGACTGTCTATCGATCGATTGTTACAACAATGCTAACTATACAGGTTGTAATCAGTTGTTCTACGCTCTGTTTAATCAGTGTCTGGCTTTATAACACTAGTTTTTTGAAGTATTTAATTTGTTTAAAGTGAAGTATTGTTTTGTTTTGTTATTACGTAAGATAATGGCTGCTTGTCGCTACCAAAATTTAAACAATAAAAACAGACCACACTGTAATTGCCTTAGCTTAACATTTGAACAAAAATTAAAACTGTACCCATATATAATTCACGCTTGCTCAAACAAACTCATTTATCTCTCTCTCTCTCTTTCTCTTTCACACACACACACACACACACACACACACACACACACACACACACACACACACACACACACACACACACACACACACACACACACACACACACACACACACACATACACACACACATACATACACATACACACACATACACACACATACACACACACACACACACACACACACACACACACACACACACACACACACACACACACACACACACACACACATACACATACACACACATACACACACACACACACACACACACACACACACACACACACACACACACACACACACACACACATACACACACACACACACACACACACACACACATACATACACTCACACACACTCACACACACACACACACACACTCACACACACACACACACACACACACACACACACACACACACACACACACACACACACACACACACACACACACACACACACACACACACACACACACATACACATACACACACACACACACACAATTATAAAATTAAGGTTTATCTATAAAAAAGAACAATATGTTGTACTACATTACAATATAACTTCAAAACAGTTAAAAAAAACTTAGGTACAATAAAGGAAATAATGCTTTTTAATACAATGTAAGGAATCCCAAGCGATTTGGCCTCCATTGCTACTGCATACACGTTGGTGGTTTTTTTCACTTCACGTATAAACTTTCTAGCTCGTGTTAGTAATCTTTATTTATTTTCTAAACAAACCTATTCCAACTGAATACTTTCTTTTATAAAAAAACCTTAATTTTCCTAAAGTTTTGTATGGGATATAAAGTGAGGTTTAAATGAGGATTTGTTTCAATTTTTCTATTTTATTAGGTCATCATAGGAAAGTAATATAATTTTTTCTGGTTTCTAAGGTTTCACTAATGTCAGGTATAGTTTGTGTTTCATATCTCCAGATATAAAATACCTTTATAACTTAGGTAAAATTTGTTTCTTAGCTTTTAGAATTGAAAAAAAATGTATTTCTATTCGATTGATGCTTTGTATCGATCATGTAACCAAAAGAAATTGGAAAAACATGACTAAATAATTTTAAATCTGAAAAAAATAAATAAAATTGCAATTAAATAATGTTTAAATGTTGAAAGTTTTGGGAAGATAAGAGATTAACGTTTGGAAGAAAATCTGCCATTGCCTAAGGCCTAAAGTAAAAGTTAATGGATTCAAGCGGTACAAGTTAATAATAGGTTACGCATTCAAGGAAGATAAAAATAGTAATGAACTTATGAACTAGAGCAATTATATTGTAAAATAAATGGTAAATGTATGCTAAAAAAAAGGTTAATAAAAATAAAGCAATGAGCAACCCGTAAGGAAAGGAAAAAATATTGGCCCTTCAATCTCAGAGGAAGATTGTGAAGAATTAGTGATTCTTGATAGAAAAGAAAATGTCATAATAAACAAATGCTGTCCAGCTGTTCATCCAGAAAGGAAACTTGAAGGAATCTGTCACGTAGCAGATTGAAATGGAGATAAGTTCTTCTATTATTGGAGGAAGAAGTATGTAAGACAAAGGATAATCTTGCAATCAGGAAACTCTGGGGCGTGAATATTAAATGACGCAAGTAAAGCGAAGCTAGTAATAGAATAATCATGTTAAGTTGGCAGTACTGTATTTCCAAAAAAAGGAGGAAAGAGGTGGAAAAGGCAAACGTATGTCTTGTTAGTCCACCAGAGGTTTTGTTTCAAATTACAGTAAATCTAGACGGTCAGAAATGAGTTTTTAAGATGGGCGTAAGACTACGAAAACCTTTAAATTATTCATAATTTAACTAATCAGTTGAAATTAGTTTTCGGTGTTGCGTGGTCACCGAAAGTGGATAGGGCAATGAATGTTATACCTAAGGTTTTAGGTTCCTTTCCAGTAGTGCTAAAGAATATCTGGTATGTTTTCTGTTCTCGGTTCCACTCGGCTGTGTGTGTGAGTACCTATAGTCTGTCCATTTTGGGAAGGCGGGTAAAAGATTAAGTCACCGCCCGAGCTCCCAACAATAGCTTGGGTCAGGCGCTCGGCGGCCGGCCGCCCGCGCTAATGAGGCGTAAAAAGCACTCCACTCCAAAATATTATCACATAAAAGTAAGCGTATTTTTTAATTTTTTATTACAGTTTTGATGTCTACGTGTGATTTCATGAAAAACTAGTCCAAACACGACGGAGTTATGTCAATTAGTAAAATTAGTGGTTACAAAAGTTAAATAAGGCCAAATACAATTTTTTGCAACCACTAATTTAACTAATTGACATAACTTCGTCGTGTTTGGACTAGTTTTTCATGAAATCACACGTAGACATCAAAACTGTAATAAAAAATTAAAAAAATACGCTTACTTTTATGTGATAATATTTTGGAGTGGAGTGCTTTTTACGCCTCATTAGCGCGGGCGGCCGGCCGCCGAGCGCCTGACCCAAGCTATTGTTGGGAGCTCGGGCGGTGACTTAATCTTTTACCCGCCGTCCCAAAATGGATAGACTATAGTACTTGTCACATTACCTTCCTTACATACCCTTATGGCCCAAGTAAGGAAGTTCACCCCCCCCCCCTTAAACCATGGCTCATGGTATAAAAGACATTAATATAAAAGTGTTTTTTGCAGACCAAAAGCAAATAAATCGTCGGTTTTGAGAAGTGTTGACGCTTTGTTTCTTAAAATAACTCGTCCAGATCAGAAGATATAATGAGTTGACCAGAAAGCTAGGAAATGGGCACTGATCAGATGCGCAACTACAAGATCTTCACGGACGTCGATAAGCGTCAATCAGAGACGATACATGAAAAAGTCAATAGTAGGCAGATCGGAACTAGGTAATTATTTTCTTTCTAAAAGTAATCGATATTGGTAAAAAAATATACCTGTTGTTGCAGAAAGTTATCAGAAACGCTTAAAAATAGAAAAGGTTAGTGGTGACGCTACTACTTCAAAAAAAATTTAAAAGAAAGCTGAATATGACATCATAATAAACACAAAATGTTTTAAAATCACTCATAGATTTGGTTATAAAAAAACAAACAAAGTCTAGTAAAAGGCCAATTTGTTGACATATGAATAGGTATAGGTATAAGCTATCTATTTACGTATAGGCTATCCATTTCGGTATAGGCTATACATTTAGGCACAGGCTATCCATTTAGGTATAGGCTATACATTTAGGTATAGGCTATCCATTTAGGCACAGGCTATCCATTTAGGTATAGGCTATACATTTAGGTATAGGCTATCCATTTCGGTATAGGCTATACATTTAGGTATAGGCTATACATTTAGGTATAGGCTATCCATTTCGGTATAGGCTATACATTTAGGTATAGGCTATCCATTTAGGCACAGGCTATCCATTTAGGTATAGGCTATCCAATTAGACCCAGGCTATCCATTTAGGTATAGGCCAAGGTGGCTAGAATATCCATCTTGGGTATAGGCTATCCATTTACATATAGGCCTAGGTGGCTAGAATACCCAACTTTTGTATAGGTTATCCATTTAGGTATAGGCCAAGGCGGCTAGAATACCCACCTTGGGTATAGGCTATCTATTTAGGTATAGGCCAAGGCGGCTAGAATATCCATCTTGGGTATAGGCTATCTATTTAGGTATAGGCCAAGGCGGCTAGAATATCCATCTTGGGTATAGGCTATCTATTTAGGTATAGGCCAAGGCGGCTAGAATATCCATCTTGGGTATAGGCTATCTATTTAGGTATAGGCCAAGGCGGCTAGAATACCCACCTTGGGTATAGGCTATCTATTTAGGTATAGGCCAAGGCGGCTAGAATACCCACCTTGGGTATATACTACGTTTATGCATGGCTGCACGCAACAAAACGTCAGGCTTAACGCAACTACTACTTGCGTATTCACCTCGTGCATTAGTAAACATTATTTTATTCAATAAAGCAAATCCTTCTTAACTAGGGTTTTTGTAGCTATATTGCAATGCAGTATAACATATTGATCTCTTTAAAAAAAAGGATTTTATATATAACTAATTTAATAAACTGCTTGAAGTAGTGATTGTTTGTAAAGCAAAATAATAAATACATGTTATTCATAAACATCCAGCTGTACAACAAAATAAATGAAGTTTTGTGTGTATTGGTAGGTGTTTATTTAAAGTGGTTGGAGCATCACCATTTATTAAAAAAAATAACAATTTTTGAATTTTGCATTTTCTGGTGTAATTTTAGTTACCAATTACGATTGCTCAGGGAAAGGAAATAATTACCTAAAAACCCTGTTTTTAATTAAAAATTTATTGAATAATGAAATATTTATTGTGTTCGAAAAAAATTATTATCAAATTTTTAATGCTTTGTTAAAAACCTATAGAGTTAAAAATATTTGAGGAACAATAACAATACTCTCAGAAAGGGTTGACATTAAAAAATTTAAACAATTTAAAATCAAACGAACATAATTATTGTGATGGTAATTTTATTAAATCTTTCGTTGTAATATTTAAGGTCTAATTTTAATGTTCAAGAATAAAACCATTCTCCATACATTTTTAATAAAAAAATGAATAGAATAAATAGAAACATGCTTGCAGGGGAAGAAACCTGCAAAAGGGATACATTCTGGAAGAATAATATGGGAAGTCAAACAAACTTTCTAAACATATTCTAAAATGTAATGTGTTTACAATATTCTAAAAAAAATAAAATTTGGTAACTTTTGTATTAAATTGTTTTCCAATAGTATAATCATGAATTCGAACTATAAACTACGAGTTACGTGATTTATATTTGTAAAAATCTTAATGTCTCTATAACTTCTTTGCATGTTCTTTCATTAAATAATTTCTAACATTTATTATATAACATAAATTAATACTTATACAATATAAACATTTTATTTGTCTCACATGCAAGATGATTTAACAGAATAAATTTAGAATAAATTCGTAACAGAACCTTTTATAAACAATTCAATTTATAAATCTTTTAAGAATTAACACCAATGTTACGTCTACCACTTAATTTTTTAGGTTATTCTATAATATTTGGTTCATAGTTTATTGGCAATAAAAAAGTTTAATAAAACTGCATAAAATTTCAAGTTGTATAAAATGATGAAAATTACTACAGTTTTAAAATTGGAATATATATTACTAAATGTATAAAGTTTTGGATCGAAGAATACTTTTTCTACTAATTGTATACGTTTTATACTAAATGTTTACGTTTTTTATATTATTCGAGTACATTTTCACTTCAAATTTCAAAAATGAATAATATATTATAAACTACTCATTGTATTTTTGTCTGTGGTATTTATAGATTTATATTATTAAAGTTTATACTGCGAAGTTAATAGTACTGACTATGAGGATATAAAGAAATACTGTAGTAAAACTAAATTTGTATATAAGACTAAATTAAGAATACATAATAATATAGCCTATGTTTATTAATTTCGTAGTGTATACTTTTATAAAATATATTTACGATTACACACACACACACACACACACACACACATACATAAATGATAAAGGATTATTTTGAGCTACACATACCTTTCAAATAGTTAACGTAAACATCACAAAGACAAGGGTATCTGTAGATGCCAGTGAGAGTGACAATCTTACCATTAAAGAGGCAACTCTTGGACGGATCGGTTTGTTTAATTGTCACATCTTTGATAAAAATTACATAAAATGGATTATTTAAAACTTTTTAAGGCTCTATAGACGCACAATTATTTTTAAATGGATTTGAGCTAGCTGAAGAATGAGTGTTTATTGTAATTTAGTATTTATTATTACAAAAAACGCTTGCAAGATTATAATACTTAAAAGTGTATCAATCAGTTTTAATGAAAATTATCCGTCCTCTGCCTAAAGTTTTAGTTTCAAAGTAGATGGTTAGGTTTAACACAAAAAATATATGAACCGATTTACAATAATTTTAGAATAAAAAACAAGAATCAAGAAATAAATTTTAAAAAGAAGAATGTGTGTAAAAAGATTAACAAAATAAGATTTTCAGATTTGAGTAGAATGTTATTAAGATATTGTCTAAGTAGAATTTTAAAGGGAATTGAGCTTTCCAGGTTAGAGCAGAAGCGAAAACAGTTAAAACATGGTATAAATATTTGAAAAAAACACGTTAAAAAACTTCAAAGTAAGTAAATATGACAAAGGAAACTTCAAAGTAAGTAGAAGATGGCAAAGGAAACTTCAAAGTAAGTAGGAGGTACATGTATTCCATGTAAAGACCACCAAAAATAAGTAGGATGTGGAAAAGATAACTACAACATAAGTAGAACTTGGCAAAGGAAACTCCAAAGTAAGTAGGATATGATAAATGACACTTCAGAGTAGGAAGGACATCGAAAAGAAAACTTCAAAGTAAGTAGAGGATGGTAAAGCTCACTTCAAAGTAGGTAGGACATGGAAAAAATGACTTCAAAGTAATTAGTACATGAGAAAGGACACTTCAAAAGGAAATAGAAGATGGTAAAGGCCACTTCAAAGTAATTAGGAAATGGGAAAGATAACTTCAAAGTAGGTAGGTAGGGCATGGTAAAGGCAACTTCAAAGTAAGTTGGACATGGAAAAGATAATTTCAAAGTAGGTAGGACTAGGCAAAGGCAATTTAAAAGTAAGTAGGATATGGGAAAGATAACTTCAAAGTAGGTAGGTCATGGTAAAGGTAACTTCAAAGTAAGTTGGACATGACAAAGGTAATTTCAAAGTAAATAGGACTTGGCAAAGGCAATTTAAAAGTAGGTAGGATATGGGAAAGATAACGTCAAAGTACCTAGGGAATGGCAAAGGCAACTTCAAAGTAAGTAGGAGGTTGTAAAGGAAACTTCAAAGTAAGTAGGAGATGGCCATGTTAACTTCAAAGGAAATAGGACATAGAAAAGTAACTTCAAAGTATTACATGGTGTAGCTAACTTCAAATAATTTTATTTATGCAATAGTATGATGTAAGTTATTAGGAATCATTACACAACCTTATACTAATTTTATTTGTTCAATTTCTCTTCTTAGATTTTTGACTACAAAGATTGATTGATACATTGTCTAGACTATTCATGTTCTGTAGTCAAGCAAATCGTACGACTAATAGAATGCAGAGCGTAACCTGATCTTGTTTATTAATGTAATTTTATATATTTTATAATATAAATTCTATAATTCATCACGCAGGCCTACTCACATCTAAGTAACGTCTGCTGATGTTCTTGTACATGACATATGACTACCTATCTTTCAAACGGAAAACTGTAACACGACCTTCGTACAAGTTGTGTCATACAGAGTGTAAAGTGTCACTCACGACAAGGAAGACAATTTAATTACACTTAAATGGAGCCGTGACTTAGGAAAAAGAAGACTTGGTAATTACGGTGTAAATTACTTTTAGCAAGTAAAAACAATTTAGTCTGATTGCAACTGTTGATCTTAGTTTGTATGAGTGAAACTAGTGTCGACATTGTTGAAACCTTTATCCATTGTTGAACAATTATATTTTTTTCAATTAAACAAATTTTTGTTTGTCATTTTTGATAATTCTAGCAAACTAAGCTGACGAAAAGCTTCAAACAGTTAAGTAAGGGGTTAATCTTGTTAAATTGTTGCATGTAAAACCTACATCTACAATCCTTTTATATCCTTCATAGAGGACAGTAGTTATACCGGTTAGTAACTTTAAAACGACAAAAGGAAAGAAGCATATTATGATTTTCACACTTATTAAAGTACAACAATTTTGAAACATGTAGGATGTCGCATTTCTTTCGTTTTAAAAGAATTATGTTGAAAATTATACTTTAGTTTAAAGGATTTCTATTTCTTTACAATTAAGAAATGGTTATTTTTATAAGGTTGAAAACCCTTAAATAAATAAGTCCACAACTGAGAGTTAAAAATTAGAAGTTAATATAAAAAATAACCTAAATGAAATTGTTCTAACGGACACGCATGTCCGTGCTCACAGTTATAAGTTATATTTGAGATACATATTTCATTTAGTTTCTAGGCTGTGATACAATCTAATAGTCAATGGAAAAAGATTTGTTCCAGGTATTATTTTGAAATTTGGTTAGGTTTTGGTAGCTTCAAATTAGTCATGGAAGGTTTAAGAGTTATGTTCGTGGATGGGTCAATTTTATTAAATTTTAAGATGGTGTAATATAGTCCTCTACCACCACTAAATGGCCGAACAATATGAACTCATTTAATGGAAAGGCGGTGGGGAGGGGTTAAAAAACCCTAAAGAATAGGAAACCTTAGGTTACCATCGCTTTCTCCAAACAGATTTTGTTTTGCAGAAGGAGGTCTCTTTAGTTTGGTATATATACAGATGGGAAGGCAGTCAGTTAATAAAGAAACTTTTCAATCCGTTCTATTAGTTCACAATCTCGTTATATATATCTTGTTCAAATTTTTAATTGTTAGTCAAATACTTTTTATTCATCCACTCAAATTCAAATGGATCTTTTTAAAGTTGCAACGAATGACACGATATTAATACAATTTTTTTTCAAATATTAATTCATTACTTAAATTTAACTAATTAATTTTAGTTTTGTATGAGAGAACAGTTTTCACAAAAGGGGCAATTTATGTAATATAATTATTTCGGCCCATTTTGTTTAAAATGAGTGGATAAAATATGATTTCATAAAATAGCCGATTTTCTATCATAGGTGATGGTGGTACGCTGTTTTAACGCATAGGCTATGTTACTTTATTTATATTAATTTAAACTATTTAATAAAAAGTAGCTAAAATAAAAGTTTTCTTTGTTGACCTAAGTAGGAATTGACGTAAAAAACGTTTTTTAATGTTAGTCGTTAATACTAAAGAAGGAGTATATACAAAAAACATTTGTTTCTGTTGGCTGCAAACGTCAAAATTAAAGGTTATATAAAAATGAAATACATCGAGAAGTATGTAGTGGTCAAGAAATTAGCGAAGTAAACAGAATAAACAAAAATAGGAGAAAATGAAATTTATTTTAGGATTTTGCATTGTAACAAACTAATATCAGAGGATACGTCATTATATAGGTTTAAAAACCCGAATACCAATTTTTTTAAAATTTACAAAGAATATTAATTTTAAGAAGACATTAACACAGCCTACTGGACATTAGGCCCTACATTTATTCATGCTTCCCGGGTAGTTATTAGAGACCTCCCTTCTTCTATGCTGATAACATGTCTATTTTGGGCAACTGAACCTGCCCATCCTATGTCCAGTAAAACCTCGATGATTCGGACTAACTAGGACCGTGGCCTATCCGTATTATCGAGAATCCGGGTTAGCCGGACACTAAAAAAAAAAAAAAATTAAAAGAAGAGATTGTATTTACAGAAAAACCCCTTTATATTTATCAAATACAGAGTAATATGCACACTATATGAACGTACATATTGTATATACTGGTAAACTCCACTGAAATTTATTTCTCGGCAAACAAATCTGTCAGTTTTGGCTGTTTAAGTTTGTGAGCCACTTTCGTGCTGTGCGATCCCATAGTTTTTTCAGTATAAAACGCACAAAACATTACGTTAATTATTTAGTTTATCTGTAGGTCTTAGACATTTTTATTGTTGTGTTAGACTTTTTATGTACGTACTGTACTTATTTGACTTCTGTTATTTATTTTTTATTGTTTCTATCTTACTTCAAAAATGTTTGGGTTATCCGGAGATTCGAGTTAACGAAATCCGACTTATCGAGTTTCTATCGTAACAATTTACTTCTATTCCCAGTACCAGAGAAACAATATGCCTTTCCCTTAAAGCTACCTAATTCCATGATCTCCTATAAGAAAGTGTAACGGTTAGACATGTCATTATGACCCCAATAAAGAGTATCTACTAGGGTAAGGGGAAAAGTTCTCCGACTTAAAAAAAAAGATTATATTTTCTACATAAATTCCCTTGACATCAATACACTTGGTCCAGCGTTTCTCCAACATCAGAATTCCTTCCCAGAAGTGAGAGTCTGTGAGGCTGTTAAAATATTCACTCATGGCCCTCTCAATGTCTTCGTTGGACACGAAGCGCTCACCAGAAACAAAATTGTTTCAGATTTGGGAAGAGATGAAAGTCCGAGGGTGCCAAATCAGGAGAGTAGGGGATGACCGAGTAAATCGTACCCCAAATCTTGCAGTTTTCCCATTGTCAAAACACTTTTGTTAGCAGGTGCGTTTTCTTGATGAAATATTACTTTTTTCTTCTTCTTGCGAAATTTGACATCCAGCTGGTCAAGAAGGTTGGAATTATATTTACTCGTAATAGTTTCGCCTTTTCAAGGTAATCAGTTATCAAGATCCATTTGGCATTCCAAAACACACTGGCCATGACCTTTCCAGCAAATGCGACAGACTTGGCTTACTTTGTCGCTGAGCCACCAGCTTCCACCCACTGTTTCGACTGTTGTTTAGTTTCGGGCGTGTAGTGGTGGACCCATGTCTCATTCATGGTGACAAATCACCGCACAAAATCAGTCGGGTCCTTCTTGAATCGATCCAAAATTGCTGTGAATATCGTTTGCGATTGCTTTTGATCCGGATTCAGCAAATGCGACACCCGCCTTGCGCAGAGCTTTCACATCGCTAATTCTTCGTGAAAGATACACCGCACCCTTTCTCCTGATAGCCATACAGCCTCAGCTATCTCACGCAACTTTACTCTCCTATCGTCCAACACAATATCGTGCATCTTTTCGACAGTTCCAGTGTGGTTGCAGTTTTTGCACTTCCTTTAAGTGGATCATTTTCCAGCAATCACGTTTAAATTTAGTTGCCAACTTTTTAACTGTTGACATTGAAGGAGCAGAGGCCCCGTACACTTTTATTAACTTCGAATGAATTTTATTAGGGGTTAATCCATCCAAAATGAAACATTTTATCACCTCACTATATTAAAGTTTATACATTTTAACTAAAAGAAGGCAAGACGTCTACTATAAAATTCCTGTACACAAACTACTTGAGCGGACAAGGTTATCATACGGACTAATGAAATGTGCACGCAGGCAGGAAAGATTCATTTTCAGTGCTTGGAATGCCATCTCTCCAAGCTTTTCAGTGCTTGGAAAGCAGAGAACCTTTTATCGTATCCTTGTATAATTCATATACTCCGCACACGATATTACCCTTATAGTCCTAGAGAATAGGCCTAACGTAAAACTTGACGTCATGGCCTCCTATATCCTCTACAAGAGGGTTTCGGATCCTTTTCTAAATCTTACCTTTTTAAAAATCCTTTCCTATCCTTCACAAGAGATAATTGCCATACTAACAAAGCGCCTTAAAACTATAAAATATCTTTCTGTTTCTTTAAATTTAAAATTAACACGTATCACTAAACTTGAACAACACAAATACTGTCTGTCATAAATCATTACATTTGTTTGTTATCGGTACAAAACTATTCATTATCGATTCTTTTTTCTTTTCATGTAGCCACAGAGCTTCCTAAGGCACGGCTTCCAGGAAAAAATAATGTATTTTAAAGTCATAGGCTCTACAACAATTTTTAGAATTTTCTTTTGAAAAGTATAAATAGAGAATGATATAATACAGATGTATAAGACAAAGAAGTAGGCACCTCATTGAGAACACCCAGTAATGACATCTATTCAGTTTTGTTTATATTGTTTGCAATAAATAAGAATGAATGCGTAGTGACGTGAACCAATGTGGTGAATGATAATAATTTGTGGCATTGATCTGTGATTGAATGCAACATATGCAGAGTGATTCATTGCAACTGATCTGTTACGTATATCCGTAAAATGATTCGCTTGTCATTAGGTTTAAGCCAGTGACTAAGAATAACTTTTGTCAAACATAGATGTATAAAAGTAAATATTTAAAGGTATAGTTTTAATATATTTTAAAAAAAAAAAATGTCCCAAATTGTACTTTATTGTATTTCATTCAAATAAATATTACTGACTATTAATTACTAGGAATAATTAACTTTGGTTTGTTTTTAATAAATAACACACAACACCTCAAATCACAAATACATTTATTCTAGTCTTATGTACATTTCGGTTACAAAGTAACCATCCTCAGAGACATGACAAAACATAATTACTAACTCTACACAGGTCCCTTATTTAAATGAACCAAGGGGCAAGTAGTTTGGTTCATTTATAGATTGGGGAACTGTGTGGAGTTAGTAAGTATGTATTGTCATGTCTCTGAGGATGGTTACTTTGTAACAGAAATGTACTTAAGACTAGAATAAAAATAATTGTGGTTAGAGGTTGTGTGTGTTATTTATTTGCTGATTAGCGTAGGCTACATCTATATTGAGAGAAATACTCTTCTAGACTTTATGAATAAAGAATTGTAAGTAATAGCAATATTTTTCTTGAAATATTTATTCTCGTATTTGCTTATATTTACAGATTAAATAGCCCTGAGATATTACAAAATTGTATATTTTTGCTTGCATCTAGAAATATATAAGAATTACTAAAAGAGTAAAAAAAAATCATATTTTGAAAAAACGTTAAAAAATTAAATTGAATAAGAGTGTATTTTTTATTGCTTTGAGATTAAAAAAAAATAATTGTATTTACTTACACGAAGATTTAAATAATGTTAGACAAAGTGTAGAGTTTGACAAGTGTATTTCCAAGAACCATACTGGTGATATATTTCTTTCTACTAAATAAAAATGAAATATTTATCAATTGAGACACAGATGAATTAAATGGTCACAGAATTGAAATGGTAACCGAAATATACTGTATTGGGAAGTCCTCAAGAATACTAAAAATGAAATAAAACTTTTTGTCGATACTCCAAAAATTAAGAATTTTGAACAAAGGACAGAAATAACTTCATGTTAAATCAGGGATACAATTTTTAATTTATAGGTGCTCTATAAGGCAGAGAAATATAAAGCTACATCACAATATAACTATAAGGTATCTCAGTAGGGTGGATTAGATTTTTAAAAGAAAATAGTTTCCTAAAGTAAGCTGTTCGGTTGACGTTCATTCAGATGAATTGCCGCGTACAAGGTGAAAGGCATATTCAACTTCACATACTTCAAGAGGTTACCTAACATTAATAAAAGACGGTGGAATAAAAGATATGTGTCAATAACATTTATTTTCAAAATAACAGTGACGTTTCGACAATTAGTTTGCCATCTTCATCTGGCCAATAATACTGTGTGTAGTATACACGCAGTAATTACAGTACGTACATGTAGCACAGGCAGTATTATTGGCCTGATGAAGATGGCAAACTAGCTGTCGAAACGTCGCTGTTATTTTGAAAACAAAAACTATTGACTCATATATCAACCGTCTTCTAATAATATCAAAACTTGTGAGTTTATATATACAAAAATTAAGATACCACATTATTATTGGTTTACCCAACTACATACATTGTAGCTAAATGTTAATGTAGAATAACATTAAGAAAACTTGGTTTTACAAAGTTACATGCATGTTGTAATTTGAGATTAAAAGTGTCTTTTTACAAAAATGTTAAACGTTTCGGTCATCATTACCTAATTTAGTTACGCTTTTTTTTATTAATAAAGACAATTTACAAACAGAAGTAATAATTTTGTTTCTACAATATCGGTGACATCTGGTTTAGCCGATAAAAAATACAAGGTCATAAAAATCTGAAATTGTAAATCTTTGAAATATTACAATTTGATTAAAACTATGTTAATTGTAAGGAAAAATAGTTATGTAAAGAAAATGTTTCAGTCACTGAAAGTTTATTGGCAGTGGTACGTACTGTGTTCAGGGGGTTGCTGTTGGCCCATTGTCCACTTGGCATTACTCAGTACCTTTCTGCAACCCCTAAACATAAACAAATTTAAATTAATTATATAACTTTCGAAATATGATTTCACAAAGCATAACAATTTATAAAACTTAACATTAAAAAAAGTTAAAAATACGACAGTATAAATTATTTCGAAGTATAACTATAATGTAAAATTAAACTAATACTCTTATTATATCACTTTTGTTAGACTTTTTTAATGTGTAATGGAAAGTGAAAGATGTCATACAATTGAAATACAAGAAATATTAGTTGAGCATGAAAATAGATTATCTATTTAAAGATTAATAATGTAAAATACATTCTTGTAGTAACAATTTGTTTGTTAGCACAGTTATGAGTTTTGACATCTTGCTTTAGGCTGCTTTCTGACATTAATTAAGGCTGTAACAAAGTTTATTTAGTTCAAGAACAATATTACAAATAATATAATTAATAATAAACCCAAGAAAGCAATGAAGGTTATACAGTTAATTACAATCCCAAGGTCACAGTGGAAGCTATATAGTGAATAATAAACCCAATACCACAGTGCAAGCTATACAATTACTAATACATCCAAGACTGCAATGCCAGATATACAGTTAATAATAAACCCAAGACCACAGTGCAAGTTATACAGTTATTAATACATCCAAGACTGCAATGCCAGATATACAGTTAATAATAAACCCAAGGCCATAGTGAAAGTTATACAATTATTAATATACTCAGGACTGCAATGCCAGTTACATAGTTAATAATAATCCCAAGGCCATAGTGCAAGTTATACAATTATTAATATACTCAGGACTGCAATGCCAGTTATATAGTTAATAATAAACCCAAGGCCATAGTGCAAGTTATACAATTATTAATATACTCAGGACTGCAATGCCAGTTATATAGTTAATAATAAACCCAAGGCCATAGTGCAAGTTATACAATTATTAATATACTCAGGACCGCAATGCCAGTTATATAGTTAATAATAAACCCAAGGCCATAGTGCAAGTTATACAATTATTAATATACTCAGGACCGCAATGCCAGTTATATAGTTAATAATAAACCCAAGGCCATAGTGCAAGTTATACAATTATTAATATACTCAGGACCGCAATGCCAGTTATATAGTTAATAATAAACCCAAGACCACAGTGCAAGCTATACAGTTATTAATATACCCAAGACTGCAATGCCAGATATACAGTTAATAATAAACCCAAGACCACAGTGCAAGCTATACAGTTATTAATACATCCAAGACTGCAATGCCAGATATACAGTTAATAATAAACCCAAGGCCATAGTGCAAGTTATACAATTATTAATATACTCAGGACTACAATGCCAGATATATAGTTAATAATAAACCCAAGGCCATAGTGCAAGTTATACAATTATTAATATACTCAGGACTGCAATGCCAGATATATAGTTAATAATAAACCCAAGGCCATAGTGCAAGTTATACAATTATTAATATACTCAGGACTACAATGCCAGATATATAGTTAATAATAAACCCAAGGCCATAGTGCAAGTTATACAATTATTAATATACTCAGGACTGCAATGCCAGATATACAGTTAATAATAAACCCAAGACGGGAATGCCAATTACACAGTTAAATTACACCCAAGATCACAGTGCAATTTATACAATTAACATCAAACGTATACCAATGTTACAAGTTTAGGGTTTTGTAGGGGGCACAGAATGTCAGTCTACAAAAACTGGTCCACACAAATTAACGGTGGCCTCATAACGGTGCATATTGCCAAATAATAAACTGAAGTCTTCGTCAATAACATTATTAAAAATTTAGTATTCATAAATATAAGAAATATGCAAATTATATTGGTTTAATTTATCTTTGTTCAAACTATTATTATTTACATTTTCTATACTTTCAATTTTGACCGTTACATTCGACTAATAGTTAGGATCCTAGAATAAACACGATCCTAGTTTTTGATGAACATGAAGTTGATGAAGATAAAGTTATATCTAATTTCAAGTTATTAAAGATGCTAGCTAATACGTATTTGAAATTCATTACTATTAAATTCATCACTATTAAGCAATGTTGAGAAAAACATTAAACTCCACTGGAAGTCGAAGATTTTAAAGAATTATCACATGTGTGCAAGAATGCTTACATGAGGTAGACCATACAATGTCGATCCCTACAGACGAATTACATGTATTAAAATTTTATCTCTAAAAACATTGTAAATTTGTTACACACATGCCACTAGTAATAACATTATTTTGACATTTACAAACTCTCCACTTTTACACATTAGTTGTAACTTACAAAACTAATGATACTATTAACAATAAAAGAACACACAATAAATGTTTCATTAACGCAAACAAACTTCGATGACGTCATCGATCGCAGTCAATAATTTAAATTTTGGAAATTAAAGTAGCATTTGGAAGGCTGATGAATAAATAAAATATTGATTATGAGTAGGCTTATATGTTAAATGTATTATTAACATAACATTTTTGTTACGTTTCTAGAGGCACGGTTGCTAAGTGATCACAAAATCTTCACTTTTCATGTAGTGGTCACTGAATACCGCCATAAATCCGACATTATAAACGTAGTTCGATGAGGGTGTTGTTAAACGTATTCTCAACTAGCAAGGAATTTACAACAAAAATAACTCGCCGCAAGTGTCATTATTTTATATTAAATCTGCATAGCCGCAGTTACCATAATACTTTAGTATAAATTGAACATTATGTTGTAAGCTGAACTTCATGTTGTAAACTGTAAATTTTTTATCGTAAGGTGTAGGCCTACTTTATGTTGTAAGGTGAACCTTATGTCGTAAAATATACTATTTTTTGTAAGCTGGAATTTATATCGTAAGGTGTAGGACTACATTACGTTGTAAGATGAACCTTATATTGTAAGCTATACTATTTTTTGTAAGCTGGAATTTATATCGTAAGGTGTAGGGCTACATTTCGTTGTAAGATGAACCTTATATTGTAAGCTGAACTTTATATTGTAAAATGAACCTTATGTCGTAAGCTATACTATTTGTTGTAAGCTGGAATTTATATCGTAAGGTGTAGGGATACTTTATGTTGTAAGGTGAACCTTATGTTGTGAACTGGACTTACGTTGTAAGGTAGGCTATTTGTTGTTGTCTGGAATTTATATCGTAAAGTGTAGGGCTACCTCACGTTGTAAGATTAAACTTATGTTGTAAGCTGAACTTCATGTTGTAAGCTGGAATTTTTTATCGTTTGTTGTAGGCCTATTTTATGTTGTGACATAAGGACAACCTTATGTTGTAAGTTATACTATTTGTTGTAAGCTGAACTTTGTGTTGTGAACGGGACCTTAAGTTGTAATCTTTATGTTGTTAGCTGAAACTTATTATGTAAAATGCACCTTAGACTATTTGTTGTAAGTTGCACTGTATGTTGTAAGCGTGACCTTCTGCTGTAAGCTTGAAGTTTTGTTTCGTCTAAAGTCGTAGACAACAAAATCCCGAAAATGTTTTATCAAAAAAAAAATAGCATTGCTAATAAAATTACCGCATTAAGTGACCCTTATTCGACCCCCATACTTTGCCACCAGGTGATGAAAGTTTTCTGATTTTCGCTTTAAAACATAAACACTCATACAGATCTCAAGTTAAATATTTCTAAAGAAATAATAATAATAAAATATACCGATTTCTTGTGGACAGACATGTCCTAAATATATTGAAAGTCGACTTTTATAATTGAAAATGAATTTAAGTTCAACCCAATTATACTTTTGATTAAAATATTTGTCATGACTAACATTTCTTTGTTTTAGTTATCTAGTCTCCCACTTATATATTCTAACTTTAAACTTAACTTCTTTTCTCCCAAATATTTATTTTCACAATAAATATATTCATCTTCATTTAAAATATTTTGCAATATAATTATTCACAAAATATTATATTCGCAAATATTATTCGCAAAATAGTAATATTTTAGTCTTGATAACGACCTTAAATTACAATGTAAATGGTTGTAAGTCACTGTGATATTAAATTAATATTGTTTTATGTCGTACGGCCGAGTCCTGGTTATTTATTCTTGTCTCGTTAAATTTTAATAATTTTCCCTAGTATTTAGCCTTCACAAAAACCAAAAAAATATTTCTCAAATAACAACTATCTTGGATATTGATGAAAAATAGAAATATTTTGATTTCTGACTGAGGTTTGTCTTTAACTACAGATGCAAATTTTCGAATCATAAACTAAATTTTAGTTACACGGCAGTGTAAAGGGTTATTTAAAATTAAATGTACTACTTTTTAAAATTATAAGCAATTTAAAAAAAAGACTTGCTACTCACCCTGAACAGAGGAAAACAACAAATGGTACAATTTCTATCCGAAGCCCTCACTTAACTTAAAAGATAATTTATCACAAGGGGAATCAATATTTATAATAATCGTTATGGTGTCAACAGTTACATTAATAATGGCACGAGAAAGGAGGTTAGCTCTTCCCTTTTGTCCTTGAACTGTCTTTATGAAGGAAACTGAGTCAAAACGTTCTCCTACAGTCAAGGTATTGTTAGTTCAGCGCGAAAAGAAAGCAATGGAGGTATTTAGAAAAGATTTCTGGGATAATATTTTATGGACACAAAACACACACACACACACACACAAACAAACAACGCACACACACACACATTCACACACTCACACACACACATACACACGCACACACAGACACATACACCATACACACACACACACACACACACATACACACACACACACACACACAGACACACACACACACACACATTCACACACTCACACACACACATACACACGTACACACAGACACATACACCATACACACACACACACACAAACAAACAACGCACACACACGCACATTCACACACACACACACACATACACACGCACACACAGATACATACACCATACACACACACACACACACACACACACACAAACAAACAACGCACACACACACATTCACACACTCACACATACACATACACACGAGAACAGCATGAGTACGAAATGTTACCAAAGGGACTCTAAGAAGGTAAAAACCTCAAAGACATCCTCTTGGAGCCATAATTAATTGTTGTTACCTTGTATAAATTAAGTTCTATATCCATTTATACTTCTTTGTTATTTTCCCTCCTAAAGTAGTCTAGTGATTATTATTAATGGTTTAGAAAAAGGGTTAAGAAACTAACAATAGTAAATATCTTTTGAGAAGCCTAAATAAATGAAGGTTAAAATTATCATCGAGACTTCGCTGATATCTGAGTTGTATTAAGTTAATAAATGTTTAGCCAAAGTTACTTTGTAAATTTTAAGTAACTTATGATCACATTACTTAATGAAACGAGTGAAGAAGTGTTCTGCAACTTGTCAATCTGCGAAGTGCTTACATTTTGTTCACAAGTATTTTCTTAGTTTAAAAGGTATAAAACCGTTGACTTGTTTGGCTAAATTGTCTTCAAAATATACACTATCTGTAGATATAGATCGATTAGAACTTTTACATGGATATTAGAAACGAAAATTACGACTTTTATTTGTGAAGAGGGAGAACCTTGTTTGACCAATATTTAATACGTTGTAACATAATACAATACATTCAGGAACAGATGATAAGTTAAAAAGGAAATATACTGTTTTTATAGTCTATAAAATTGCCGTTCTTGTTCCTAAGTTCGCCGTGTTCGCGGCGGCATGGGTTTATAGTCGTACCAAAGCCGTACAATCTGTGCGCCACTTGTAAAAGAGGAAAGTAACAAAACAGGAAGCGCTGTCGGACCAACAATGCGCGAACTTTCTGCAAAGCCATCAAGTTTGCACCTTGAAATCAACAGCGTGATAAACGTGGAGAGAGGATCACAATATTCGAGACCCGTCCAATTAACCAACTCTGTCACCGCACGGCGCTGGTTTACCGGTTTAAGAACTTTTTTCGTTTTATTATCGACCACAAAAATTATATTTGATGATTTTAAACAGAACCGTTAAGTTCGAGAGATATTAAGGTCAGCTCATCTTTTGGTCCGGCTAATTTAGGAATTTTGAAAACAAAATGACCCTAAATCTTCTTACTTTACAGTCGAGAAAGAATTGAAAGAGCCATAAAATCCTGCCAAAAAAGCTTTGCAAAATAAAGGCGGTTGTGTGACACTTCACAGGTCTTGGAATGGAAGAATTGGTGCAGGATATATTGTTGGCATTGTTCGAGTGATAAAGCTTTTGTCACAGATATGAACATAACCTGTATCAAATGTGTCAATTGTGTCGTTAAAATATAGAAATGATTTGTTAAAAGTTATTTGTATAGCTATTTACAGTTTATTTTTACGTTGTAAAGCAAATATATTAAACAAGAAAAACATTTGTTTAAATTTTTCCTACACGTAAGTAAATTTTTTCCTCTTTGGTAGCCCTGTTCTTTCAAATTTTTGGTTCCGAGCAAGAGTTATCATTAAAAACAAGTAAAAAAAATCAGAAATTTTTAAAATAAATTCTTACTTAGGACAACAGAAAATTTATTTTAGTTATTTTTTAACTAATAGTTACAATTAATATAAATGAAGTAACATAACCTATATGTTAAAACAGCTGTTCTACAGCATAACCTATAATATAAAATCACCTGCTTTATGAAACCATATGTTATCATTTATTTTAAGTAAAATGAACGATGTAACTATTGAATACCTTGATATTTTTGTGAAACGTTTTTCTCCCATGTAAAACTAAAATTAATTAATTAGGCCTATATTTAATAATGAATTAATATTTGAAGAATCTGTAATATTCTCAGTTGTCATCCACTAAACGTTTAAAACAATGTATTTAAGGTTAAGTGGATGAATAAAACGTATTTTAATAACAATTAAAAAATTGAACTCCTAATATACGTGGCTCAAGAAGAAATATGTATGACGTCTACAAATACCAGCATCACAGACCTAACAACCACACCAGAAAAATAGAGAATATTAATTAGGTGATTCGATAATGGTCAAGTGACCGAAAGGTGCCTCATCACATAAAGTAAAATTATTGCACTTAGTGGTGGAAAAATATTTACTAGTAATAATAATAACTTCAACCCCCCACACACACATATATGTATATATATATATATATATATATATATATATATATATAGAATATCAAATATGTTTTCCTGTTAGAATATTTTTAAGATTAAATAATATACACTAATACAGGAATATTTAATCTATTGAATAATATACACAAAGCTTTTCGTTGGTTGACATTACCAACATCCTCAGGAATTACAATATTAAGAATGATGATATTTCTTAGTATTGTAATTCCTGAGGATGTTGGTAATGTCAACCAACGAAAAGCTTTGAGTATATTATTCAATAAATTAAATATTCCTGTATTAGTGTATATTATTTAATCTTAAATACATACATATATATATATATATATATATATATATATATATATATATATATATATATAAGAAGAATGTGAACAAAAAAAATCTAGCTTCATAAATTGTAACTTTGGCTATAAAGATATAAATCTATAGTTACACTATTCTTCGCTACTTTTCCTTTACTGTTAGCTGTTCTTCATCCGGGAAAGTATTTATCGGCCTTCAAGTCTCCACCCTCTACAAACCAAAATCCGCTTGATCTTCCTTTGACTCTATTTACCTTCCGAAGCAAGGTTTGGGCGTAGTAAAGTTCAGGTTACATTAGCAAGCCATCTTGTACGACCTACTCACGAATTTCGCTCTGATGGGATATAGATTAACATCCAGTCTTTCTGCTTCTGCTAAAGGAAGAAGTGGCGCACGAGATTGTACCCACCCGTCGTCACCCCTTTGCAGACAAAATCACTTGAAAGTTGGTAAATTTCGAATATTATTTAATCCATAGCTACGCCATTACATATAATTCATTTTTACCAGAAAAATATTAAATTTTTCTAATTTGACGAATGGTCTTATTTTCATTTTTGAAGTGTAACCTTCCTTAGGCGCGCCTAGTTGTTATCGTACGTTAGCAAAACTGTAGAAATAAAACTTTGCATTTAAGAACACTACACGTTAGATTTAGGAAAGCCAAACAGATGTTTTCAAACAACACTTGCGTTCCCTTCATTCAGAGGTTATGTTAAAATAATTTTCAATCGCAATTTCCAATCTATTCAGCAAATCTGATTAAATTATTTGTTAACATGTGATTTGGTAAAAAAATGTGTTTTGATTTTTGATAACAGTCTCACGCTGTGTTAGTTTCAGTCTTGATATTAATATGTTAAAATGTATGATATTTAATAATTTATACTTATTAACTTGTCATTATTTTAAAATAACTTATTTTAAATTTTGATGAAAGTACAGAATAAAAAACACTAAAAGTAAAAGTACGAGGAAAATTATGTTCTGCCCTAATAAGTTATATATTTTAGTCATATACATTTTCAATTCAGTATTACACGTTAATTTAATTGGTTTTAAATGTACTATAGATCCAATAACCGGTTTTGTAATAACAGGATTTTAGCCAAATTTCTTGACTTTCTAAGTCAAATGCCATAATAAACACTTCGGCTGTGAGCATTTTGCAGATATCTCTTATTTAAAACTAGTGATATTATTATTTTTAAATGTATCTAATAAATATAATTCTTATATAAGAGTTCTATAGCTTTTAATGCAGTGAGTAGTCATGCTAAACGTGTAAAATTATTTAATTAATATGTAGCAAATTTTCTTTTTTCTAACTACAAGCAAAACTGGAAACTATTTTAAATAAAACTGTATTCCATTGGTTGGTCGTATAGATTAGAAAAATTAAACTTAGAAAAAATGGCTAAAAGACAACATCATCGAAACAGGTCTCCGAGATTACTTTCTAATGTTTTCGAGTTTTCTAAAGTTTGAAAACAGTTTTATATTTAACAACTGTACAATTCGACAAATAACTTATAATTCTATTTCGTTCTATAAAAAAACCTTATACTTCTTTTTCGGATGGAATTTTAAAAGTGATTCTCAAAAAGTGTGAAATAGACTTCCCAGGATCCAAATTTCAATAATACACCCGACTGTATTTTAATTTGATACTGGATTCCTTTTATCATAAAAGTTTATCCTTTATCCGTAGATTACATGGTTGTAAGTGCCATTGATACGTAATTCACGAGACGTCACGGACCGACCTTGAGCCACGTTTCGAACCATATCTCTCTGTCACGGTGCATTTCAAACCGGCGAAAACACCGTGTAACATATAGCCCTGGCGTTACGAGCTAACTGTGTGTATTTCTAACAAATCGATTTGACACACGGTCGACCTTGGTCAGTTTACAGGAAATTTTGCACCATATCCTTTCTCTTTCACAATGTAAATAGAGAACCGGTGTTGATGAAAACAAATTAAAATAGTTTGTTCTTAACATATTACTAAATGAGTTAAACGACATTTTACGCATATAATTTCTATTTACGTATTAGAACTCTGGGATAATGAATTTGTTTCTACCTGTATACCAAAATTTGAGCTTAGAACTAATTACTTGGAATAATTGAATGAGGTTTAATAAAAATAAATGTTTTCATTCTAACCTGATGTACACTTCGCTTACCAAGTAGTTAGCCTCAGACGGATGATTGATTCAATATACTGAAATGTACGATTACATCAGGATAAAATAAAAATATTCGTAGTTATTGCATTTTGTGAATTACTTATTAAATTCATTATTTTAGCCTACACGCTCCGATATATATATATATATATATATATATATATTTTAAAACAACATATCAACATCAGATTTTTATTCCTGATGATGTTGGTACTGTTTACCAACGAAAAGCTTTGAATATAAATTAATAAATATTCTTGTATTTGAATAACCTATGTTGTTTTAAATTATTAAACAAGAAAACCTGTTATATATATTATATTTACAAATTTTCAATAGTTTATAAAATACGTTTTTATTCATCAAATCAAGTTGAAACACATTTTTTTTAAACCTATAGTGGATGACAATTGATGGTAATACAGTTTTTTCAAATATTAATTTAATAATTAGACTATATAATTTATGAGGTCCAGCCGGATTCGAACTGAGAATCCTGATGTCCGAAGACTATGGCGCCGTGGCATTGAGTTAACTTTCCAATAGCAATTTCAATTGCATAACTTTAAACTGTTGCCATGGTTACCACACAATATCGTATATAGTGCTGTAGGGAAACTAAAAAAAATAATTTCTTTGTTAACCTCAGTAGGAATATACTTCAATTTTTTTAAATTTTTAAGCTAAAGTTTAAAGCAAAGTAATACTCAAATAAAAAAAAACACCAAATTAAATCAATAATATAGTTTCTCACATTCAGTAGAACTTCTTTATGACGAACTAATATTGGGGCCAAGAGTTGTACGTTTTAATAAAAGTCGGTAATAAGCCCGTATTAAAAGGGTTTGTAGTATTGAAGGGTTTTGCTGTTTATGAATTCAAAACTATAACTAGAGTTTTACTTATAGTTTAGAATTAGCATAATTATACTCAGTGTTAATGAGATTTTCATTGAAACGTGTTTGGCAAATAAATTATTTTTTAAAGCTGGTGTTCGTTTTTATTTAATTTTAAAAAAATGTGTTTTTATTTATTATAAGGTATTAAAAACCTATTTAGTTATGTTATAATTATACCTACAATCATTGATGGACTTGTTGGACCATCTGGTATTTTTACTCCAGTACATACGTTAGGAAATACATGTTAGCAGCCGCCTCGCGTTTGATCTGCTATAGCAATTCACTGAGACGTGTATGCTACAACACAATACACAAGGGCAATGGGGTTTCTCTGCTTTTTGGCCTTTTGGGCATATCTGTATTGTCGAAGCGTTAATTAATCTTAATTTTCAACACATGCTGTTGTTATTGATAGTCCCTCAAGCTCCGTAATTCCTGGTCGACTGTACCCATTGCAAGATCTCCATGCAGGTCTTGATTTCTGCCATGGTGTATCCACAACACTTTGAAATACCATGTTTCATAATCTGGATTTTGGTGACAGTCAAAGGGTTTGCCAATACTAAATACTGATTGGAGAATTTGGTTTTATAATATTTTTTTGTAATAGTTGACAAGGGCAGAGTCACCTTAAAATTTTGTTTTCACATACGTTAATTAAGAAAAATTACTTTGAAAGTAACACACAAAAAAGTAGATTTAACGTAGAATTATAACCGCACTGTTATAGTACAATCCTTTATCGGTGGATAAGCAATTCTTCAGTAATGTCTTGTCGTGTTATTTTAAGTTGCTAACTACATAGTATCTAGTTGCCAATGTATTTACACAGATATCTAGTTAGCTATGTTTTGTAAAGCTTCATAAGAGAGTAGAACCTTCAGGACCCTTATAACCTCGTGCCAAATCGTCTTCCCCCAGCATGACCAGGCATTGTCCCCTATCGTCTACTAAAAATGGAAACTTATTTTAATTATTACGGAAAATAATATACAGACTCTTGGGGGACACTGTAACCCCTAGAGGGCCCATTCCCAGGCGGTGGATTGGGGAATGCCTCCATCTGTTTATTTTCAGGTGATGGTAGAAGGAAATCAAATACCTGGCACTTGCCAACAGGCAGAAGTCCAGTCTCTTTGAAGTTCTGGCAAACCGTCTCTGGAGGCACTGAAACTGGCGGCAGCTATCGTCTGGACATTCGATATGATCTAAACCTCCATGGACACGAAAACAAGAAACAACGAGCAAAATTATCAATAAAATTACAGTTTCGTTGAAAGAAAAATATAAAAAAAGCCCCAAACATGAAAAATGTTATTAGGAGTTTAGTGTTTAGGGTTTAATATAACTTTGTACTATTATTTACATAACCTTAAAAAAGTATTTAATGTTTGGTAAGTTTTCTTTTTTTATCCTCTTTTAACGAAACTACAACTTTATTGATATTTTTCTACATAAATAAAACAGGTTTTCATTTTTAAGTACACAATAGGTAGCAAATTGCCAGGGTAAACGATCACTAATGTATAATTGATACAGTCTTATAAGGTTCCGTCAGGTGTTTGGCTGAGAGCACAGTGCTCTTTCAAAATCTTACACACTGATAGGTAGGTGTGGTTATAACAACAAGTAATATAACAAAAAATTGTTTCAAAGTCATTTCCTACTTAGGCCAAAAAAATATTTTAGCTACTTTTTATCAAATAATTATAATTAATATAAATAAAGTAACATAACCTATACGTTAAAACAGCTGTTATACCACATAACCTATAACTAAAATCAGCTGTTTTGTTAAGCAAAATGAGACGAAATAACTATATTGCATACCTTGCCCCTTTCGTAAAAAGGTTTCCTCCCATATAAAACTAAAATTAATTTTTTTATTGAATTAATATTTGAAAAAAAACTATTAACATCAAGTGTCATCTACTACAAGTTTAGAAAATGTATTTAAACTTGAATGGATGAATAAAAACCAATTTTTGTAGCTATTGAAAATTTGAATAATGTATATATATATATATGCACGTGTTATCTCAATTTTCCCGGTTCTCTAAGAACTTACCTAGACTCACATTGATAAGACGTGACTAGTTTACGTGAGAGCTTACGTGTTTTTTTTTTTATAAACAAACCGATTCTAACCGAACACAGCTAAACTGTGATATAGCTATATTTTAATGTAGTACAAAATAGTGAGATGTTTTATTAGACGTTTTGAGTGTGTACAGTGCCGATTGCGTTTTATTCGAGGTTATGTTTGTAATTAATTATGGTTTGCGTCATTTAAAATAGCCTTTGTCTTATTTTAAATATATCTTTTTAGTAACACACTTGAAAAAAATCGGAGTTGACGCAATCTCAGTTAATTATTAGTTTTTTTTTTTAAATTATGAGTGACACTTTGAAGCTTTGTTTAATG
The DNA here is from genome assembly GCA_036971475.1 of Prosapia bicincta. NCBI lineage: Eukaryota > Metazoa > Arthropoda > Insecta > Hemiptera > Cercopidae > Prosapia > Prosapia bicincta. Next base: position 275,714,800 of record JBAIZL010000001.1, on the reverse strand, counting down.
CAACAATTATTTTGTTTAATTTCATTTATAACTCTTCTTTATGTTTCTTGTCGTGTATTTTCCAACATAGATTAAATCTAGGGTTTACTAGCTTATATATATTTCAACTTTTATTGAAATATTATTTTAGTCTAATTGGTTTGTTTACAATTGTAAGCATATTTTTAATATTTGTTGTTTTTCAATAGAGCTTGAATTTTAATAAAATTTCAATATTTCAATAAACAATTTGAAAAAAGTTTTTAAACTGCAAACAAAATTAATTTTTTTAATTTTAAAAGATTGTTTTAGGTTATGTAACTGTTCCAGATCTTGCACGATAGGAACAACAATGCTTCAAACGTAACACAGTGATATTAGCCAACTCGTGGAACAGTGACAATACATTTAAGTAATCTCATTGTTGTGTTACTATTTTTACAATGTTACACGCGTATTAAACATGAAAACATGTCTCTAGAGAGTTTGATTGTTGAACCAGCTGGAATGGCACCGGCGCCTCGGCTATATTTCTACCATTGCATTGTGCAAAGGCTTCTTACTGATAGTTCACAAACATAAACTACGAACAATTGAAAAATAAATAAGCGTGTAGTTTTGTACCCGGAAACTACTTGTCGGCACTGTCATTATTGTTCTCAATGTTTTCACCGCATCACCACACTCTTGTCAACGCAGCGCGAAGGTCGTCAATTACCTTAATAACACTCCTGGCGACTCTTCCTCGAAACACATTCGTTATTTATAATGATATATTATTTGTTATCGAAATCAATTTCAGAGAAGTTTCCCTTTTGTTAATAAGCAGGACCTAGAAATATAAATGAACTTTTTTATTGTAAGACTCCATCTGCATTTTAGCTACTATTTTTACACTACAACCCTTGAACATACGTTATTGTGTTACTCTCGTTTGTAGTAAGTAGGACCTACTTTTTTGAAATTAAATATTTGTTCAGCTGTTAAACGTTGTACTGTAGAGTATTACACTACTGAGAAGGAGTTTCTGTATCTAAACACACACTGCAAAAGTTTTATAAATTTAAATTTCAATGAATTAAAATTTAACGCATAAATGTTAAAATTTTTATAATAAAGAAGAATTAAACAAAACATTGAATACAGAGTGAGAAAAGCCAATATTTTATAGTCAATAATAAAAATTGTAAATAACAAATAAATTTGAAAAACCGGGATTGTAGTGCCGATAATCAAGTGAAAAAAATACTATCTAGCGAACCTGACCACCTACAACCACCATTGACATTTCTAAATTACAAGTAAAGTGTGAACAAAATAATAGTGAAATCATAAAGCATCAAACTTCAATAAATAAAAATTTAAGCAAAATTAAATAAATAGACATTTTAAGAATAAAAAAAACTATAACGGCCTTTCGTATCAAGCAAACTGGTTTACGTAACGGAGAAACAATCAAATACAGGTAGATAAGCTACCAGAGTTGTGAGACCAAACTGCTGGAGGGGAAACTGTGGTGAGGCGAATATATACGGTAGCCAAGAGTTTTAAAGAAAAGTCCGAAAAAAATAAAAAAAAGTGGCGAACGAAACTATGTCGGTTTTCAGCTAGGCACAAGAGTCAATAGGCCAGATTGCGTATACAAGAACGTTTCTATCATAAAATTTATTAAGCAAGTTATAAATCGCGATTCGACAATCGGTACTTCCATTTCTTAGAAATGTAACTCAAATCGTAACAACTTACCATGGTTTCACTGTCCGAAAATTCCAAAGGATCCAGGGAGAAGAAAGTAGACCTCGGCCTCAACCAGATCTAAAGGCCAGGAACCGGAGATGGCAGGAAGTGAGAGCTTTGGTAAGTAATTTTTAAAGTCAAATTTATTAGTTAAAGATTGACTTAACTTTTAAGAAATTTCTAATTCAAAATTTAGATTTATAAAGAAATAAGCAATGGCTTCACTCTAAATAAAATTGTGAATAGGTAAGAAAAAAGGTTTTTCTTAAATGTAATATTGAATTGTGTAAAATAATTAAAATTAAATGAAATAAGCCAGTTTTCCAAAAAAAAAGTTTTGCATGTAAATTATTCATATTTCATATTGAAGTCTCTAAATCGGCTTAATCATGAAGAAACCAAAAAAAAAACTTTAATTAAATTAATTAGTATAGTGGTCTCGACTATAAACTTGGTCATTTTTAATAAGGCTGAAAGAGTAAAGTATTGTAGCAAAAGCTTGAATAATTTTAAATAAATAATATGAGTAATAATTTCATATAATATTGGTAACTAATTTTGAAGGTATTAAATAGCTATTAACATAACAGAATGTTATATTAACACTTAAGAAAAATTAATTCAAGAGTTAAAAATTATGGGAATAATTAACGTATGATATACTGTGAAAATTCAAAATAAAAGTTTAAGTTAGTTTTCAAGAATCAATGATTTAATTTATAAGATAAATTAAATATACGTAGAAAGTTAATTGAATGAAATATGTAGTGTTAAATAATTTTCTGCATATTGACAAAGGTAGTAGAAATCACAAAGTGTATAATTTTGTTAATTTTTATATTATTTTCTATCATTAAAATTACAATAGAAAATCCTTATGATTTATTTCAAAATATCCTGTGTTAATGAATAAATAATAACTTCAAGTTTTTTCAACTCTAAAACTAATAGCGGCAAAGATATATATCAAGAGTATTTAAATTGATAAAACACTAAATGTAATAAAATAAAAGCCTTGTGTTACAATAGGAGAGTTTCCTTCTGAGAGTAAGTTATTTAAAATATTTGAGCTATACTAAAAGATAGTTGGTTTTTAAATCAAAGTCCAGGAACAAGTTCTACTGGCAGATGCTGCTTAAATGTAGCACAGGAGCCTATAAAAAGGTAAAATTAAGCAGGATTCTATTTTGCCCGGCCCAACCTGGATTATCTAATAAGAATGGCACATGATACGATTTTATGTATGTTACGATTGTTCATGTTAAATGTATCTATTCAGCTGACAAAATGACTATATAGCCCTCACAATATTAGTTAAGAGCAGGGGGCATGTTTAGAACAGCAAGTCAAGTCGGCGTGTCGTTGCATGGACTCAAGTGCATTTTAAACAGAAGGCAGGTGGTTAAGAATAGATAGAAAAAAGAGCCGAGGTTTAAGAGGGGTTCGTAGCAACAAACATACACACACACACACACACACACACACACACGCACGCACACACACACACACCCACCCACCCACACACACACACACACACACGCACACACACACACACACACACACACACACACACACACACACACACACACACACACACACACACACACACACACACATTATTAGTTATTATCTATCTTAATAGTTATAATCAGGAGTACATCCGTTCATTCTACAGTGCATAAAATCGCAGTTCCGACGATTCCCTAGAATCTCACCTAGCATTGACGAAGTGAAACCAACAACAGCTGAAGAGTGAGGTTGTATATATATATATATATATATATATATATATATATATATATACATGTATGTCTATCGATATACTTTTAAATGCAAGAAATACTAAGTAAAATTTCATTAGCATAGAAAATAACTAAATGCATTTTTTTAAAAATGCAAGACAATCTTTGACTAATGGCCATTTTTCTTCCAGAGGTAATCTAATGACAGTCAAACTCATTCAACTTTTGGAACGCTTTTATTGGAAAAATGTCTGAATAAATATTCCATAAACTTTTAGAAACTGCAAATGATAAAAATAATCACTAGGTTCAATTGATTGGAAGTAAACAAAATTATTTTCAGGATAAAACATTTTTTCAATATATTGTGAAAATTATAAAAAATATAGTTTGGTAGTAAACTAACTAACTATTCCAAGCTGAAAAATAAATAGCGGCCATGGAAATAAGAAATAGGAGTGAAAATGTTCATGATAAATACCTAATGGGTTTATGTAATGTTAAAAAAGTTATTGAATAAAAATTAATATAATGTAAAAAGTTTAAATTTTTAATATAGGGTTTTATGCTTTATAAACGTTTACATAGTGTATGTAGGATTTTTTTTGTAGGTTAATTTTTTAAGCACCTAATCGTAGTAGTAAATGCAACTTTATTTTTATAAATCACTGTTTTCACAAAAACTACGTGATAAATATTAAGTTTCTAAGGAAATCCCAATGTAAAAGTAATTGAGGATAAAACACATACATTGTCATATTTAAATTAAATTCATTCAATAACTTTAAGCTGTATTCATATTGCATAACCATCGCCTGAAATATATTTTCGTCAAGGAAGTGCAACGACCTCAATTTTATTCGAAGCAACAGTATAGCGGAGGACATTCTTCCTTGCGATTAATACGAATGTTTGATTTAAGAAAGAAAATTTTAACGTTTATTTGTAATACTTTCACAGCTGAATAAAAAGACAAACGAGGGTCAAAGAAAATTCCATTCAAACGGTCCCGGAAACTGGGTCAGATTATCAAATAATCAAGCTGTGAGGGAAATAGCAAGTAAATGATTTTACAGACTGTAGGGAAACTGAGAAAAGTTAATATCATTTTTAAAGTAACAATTGCACAAGTATATAAATTTGTTGTAGAATTTCTCCTATCTGCAAAACAACTAATTGCTTTTTTTAAATATAACAGTTGTGTTTTTTGGGTATTTCTGATAAGATATTAAACATGTATAGAGAAAATTAATACATTATTAAGTTATATATATATATATATATATATATATATATATATATATATATATATATATATATAAGGGATGGAGTTAGAAGAAGGGGGGAATAAGTTTATAAAATATTGTACATTATAACTAAAAACATTAGGTTAGACAAAGATTCCAACCGAATAACTTCAAACATTACATTGATGAAATAAAAACATTAAAAAGTACACTATTTATGGCAAAACTAGATAACGAGTATGGGATATATACATATACGAGAAAAGAGATACCATATACGACATAAAGAAATAACGCTATTTTTCATAAAGACAAAAAAATATGAAAAGATAACAATAGTGAACTTATATTATACGAGATTAAGGGAGAATTTTATACAAGCGAGATAACGTTATAAGACATAAAGGATGTTAAATGTTTAAATGTTATTAGATATTTAAAAGTTATAGGACTTTAAATATAACTTTAAATAGTTTTAAGGGTAACATAAATAGACAACATTATACGAGAAACAGAATCTACGTTATACGACATAAAGAGGCAATGTTATATTACATACATGTAAGGTTATGTACGGCATTAGGTGATAATGTTAAACTACGTCAAGAGATATCGTTATAAGACATTAAGAGATAACGCTACAACTTATACAAGATAAAGATATAATAAAAACGTATACATAGTTCGGGAGTATTAAAGTAAAATTGAAGTACATAGGACAGCCAAAACTCTAAAATATTAAAATACAGAGTTAAATGGAAGCTTGGCAATGATATAAACATAAAAATTAAACAAAAAGCTAACAATTTTAAAAACTAATAATTTACTAGAACATAAAAAAATAATAGACACGAATAAATGACATAAAGCGTCCGAGTCAAACGTTTAGTAATAAACGCAATCACAAGAATATCTCAGTTGACTGAAACATCTAGTAACCAAATATGAGAAGAACAATTGAATACATAAACTTATGAAGTCTACGTTAACATCAATGATTAGAGATCCGAAAAAAGTAATGAAATTATAATGATATCGTTACAAAATTGCTTACATAAAAACAAAACAATACATAATATAGGCTAGTAGAAAGATTATAAGATATACCAACAGTAAAATTTTAAAACAGGACAAAAACTCATCTACTTTTTAAAAATGTTTAGTTACTGCGAAATGGCAAATTGACCTTTACACACACACACACACACACACACACACACACACACACACACACACACACACACACACACACACACACACACACACACACACACACACACACACACACACACACACACACACACACACACAGTCTGACAGACACACACACACACACACACACACACACACACACACACACACACACACACACACACACACACACACACACACACACACACACACACACACACACACACACACACACACACACACACACACACACATACACACACACACACACACACACACACACACACACAAACACACACACACACACACACATATATATATATATATATATATATATATATATATATATATATATATATATATATATATATAATTCATTGCATGAAAATAGATATGATATATTGGTGATTAAATATAACATAATATGTAGATAGGTATAACGCCATTAAAGAACAAAAATGCGTAGTAGTATAGTTTGACAGTTTGAATAATTAAAACCAGAATATATTCAATTATTTTTTAACTGATATTATTTGTTATTCCAGTTGTCAGGATCAAGAGACATTTTAAAACTTTGGTTGCCAAATAAAAGTAAAAATAATTTTTGTAAGAACTAAATATAAAGTTTTATAATTAAAAATAAAGCAGTTTTAAAAATTTAATATAAATAGCATTTGGAAAATTCGCCACTCAGTTATATATATTTTTGAAAAATACTATAATAATAAAATTCTTTACCTTTTCATTTTAAACTGATATCAATAAATTATAAACGACTCTGCTATTATAAGCGTTCACAACACTTACATTTCAACCGTGTCGGACATCTTTCTGTTTAGAAGTAAAACTGAAATTAATCCCACTGCTACTTCAGCATAACCACAACAACTACAGTTAAACAAGAGAGTGGAAACTAAACGAAAAACGATTTTTAACTTGATAGCCTTAGTTAATTTCTCCATCAACGTGTGTCATAATGGAGTACACTTAACAAAGACGTGACTGCAAATTACGCCAGAAAGCTAGGCAACATCTGTCAAGTATAAAAGTAACAATAAAAGTGGGTATAATATTAACAAGAATCGATAGGGGAAAAGAATTATTGTTGAGAATCAATTGACAGCTGAGATTAAAAACCAAAATTATTCTAGAAGTTAGTTACTGTAATAATTTAAACTAAATAACGAAACACATTCTATAAAGTCTTTCAAGTCACCGGTATTTAAGTGTAAACACTACAATATATGAATGTTCTTTGTATGAATCATAACGATTACGAATATCGTTATATGCTTGTACGTATCATATGCATCATACATCATAGAATATGTAGGAAAGAGAATTACTTTCTTTTCACAAGTAATTGTTTTTTTATTATAATTTCTTTGATTTAGTCAGTGTTATGAATGGTTAACAGTTGACAAAAATTGATTGTCATTATGAACTCGCTACTTTGTGTTAGAAAATTGTAACAATATAAAAAAATAATGGGTATTTGTGTCGGTCTGAAACTCAAAAATATTACAAAATAAATATATCTTGAGATGGAAAAGGTTTTCAGAAACACAGAAAAAGTAAAAATAAAAATTTTGGTACTACAATCCAGGTAAAACGTTTTAAAAAAATACACAATTGAACTTTACTTCAAACATGAAACGTTATAAAGTTAAGATTTGATTTTAAAACAGTTCATTATAGTGTATTACATTACAATGTAACCCCAAATTATCCGGCTTGTTTTTGTGTGTGTTTTGAAATAAAGTTTACTAACATGAGGTAACTAGTGGATGCGTGATGTAAAAGATGACCTCCCTCTTCTTTGCTATAATGTAATAACATACACTAAGATAAAAGTCAATTTATTAGTCAACATGTTAGGTTACGTTAGAAAACTTTATGTTGTTGTTTTTGTTATAACCAAATTTGTTCTAATCGAATACTTTGTAGCTATTTGATAATGCAATGTCACAGTTTGTGTTTTTCGGTTATTTTTATCTACTGTTAAATTTTTAAAATTTGGGGGCTTCAGCTCAAAGTGTTATTTATTGTTTCGAATTCAAAAGTTTTTGTTCATCGTCAGGGATATTTTCTTTTCAATATACGTGATATGTGAAATCTATATAGTTACGGAAATTCATAAACTGCTGCAAACAGTATAGGTGAACATACAGAATACGAAACCTGTAAAACATTTGCTTTCAAATACAATCCCGGCAATTTCAAAACAAAGCCTCAAGTAATGAAAGAAAATAAGAAAAATGTGGAAAGAAAACAGAAAATAGTTCCCAATAAGGAATTTTAAGATATTATTTTCACCCTTTTTATACATCAGGGAAATACAATGAAAAACCATTTGTCCACAATCGTTGGAACTGTTAAGGAAGGTATCAGCCAGTAAAAACTGGTCAAGGTTAGTTGATCGCTGAGGTCCCTGCTCCTGTTTCAAACGTCCAAGACTTTCCTGTTCAATAAGACGTGATTCCGTTTCCGCGGAAGGCAGTGATTTTACTTCAGAAGCCAATGCCTTCATAAGTAATTTCCTTACGATAATTGGAACAAAAAAACAACGTACAACGAAGATTTGTTTTACTTCTGAATGTTTTTATAATTTAGGAATTTACTTTGTCTTATCTTGGATTTTTCTGTATAATTATAGTTCTCAATGATTTAGACGTTCGCATTAAGTGCAAAAGAGAATCTGAAAAAATGTTAAAATCGAGATTAAAAGAAACGAAGATCTGATTGCATGACATAGTTTATATAATACCACTTTTAGTAGTATTGGATACGAACTTATCTGTTTTAATAACAGAACAATCTATTCGCTGCTCGTAGCCTAAGACTTGGCGCAAGAGTTAGATAGAATTTATTACAGGTAAACAGGGTTACAAATATAACAGTATTTAATTTTTATTGGTATATCTTTATGCCGATGCTAAATTAATACCTTTTTTCATAGAAAGATGTTAACACTTCAGTAGTCGCAAGGGGTTGCTTGCGACCAAAGACGTTTTGTTTTGTGTTTGGCGTTACTGCATGACCTTGACAGTCTCAGTAGCTTCTCCCTCACTATTTCTGAGTATTTTCGTCGTGTTTTGAACGACTGTATGAATTTATCGCCCACCATAGTGGTTCAGGAGCAGCGACTCTGGCTAGTAAGTTAAGAGACTCTGCTAACAGGTAATAACTATAAAATTCCACCAAGCCATTGCAATACTTTGTTGGGAGATATTATTCTCATAAATGAAAAACCTGTTCCAATTATATTGGCGAGAAGACCGGAATACTGAGTGGGGTCAAAAAAGACCCCTCGCGAGCACTCACGTCACGATAAGAGGCGCGGGTACTGGAGTGTTAAAATACTAAACTACATACAGTATATCTAGAAACACGTTTTGAAAACATAAAAATATATTATGTGAAAATATATTAAAGGTTTTGCTAGCGTTTTAATTGATTTTATTTCAGTAACAATAAAAACGAAATATTAGCTCTAATAATTAAGTACAAAAATTAAATAAAAAGTCTAGAATAAAAATACGGTTGATTTAACGAGTCCAGAATCTTCATTTATTAGGGCGACGTTTCTGCAACTATTTTGTTGTCCTTTTCAAGCCATTGTTAAACCCATTGTATAAAGGAAGAACAAAGATAATGCTCCTGGCAATAAGAATGGAAAGGTTAGAAAATTAGTTGTAGATACGTCACAATATTAAATAATCATTCTGGAGTCGTTAAAACAAGTCTTTTTTAATGTAAAAAATTTCATACGAGAGGCAGATTGGTGAATAAAAAATCATTAAAATGACTTAATTTCATATATAGAGACATTTATACTTTACCCTTGTAAATTCATAGAAATAACAATTTATTCATAAACGATATGCAAAAATAAAGCAATTATTTTACTTTGGTAATATATAAATAGATAACCATACCTGAGAATCTTTGGTAAATATTCTCTTTTAACAAATATTAATTGAATTATTTTTATTACTTATAATGTATATAGGAAATTACTTTAGATCTACTTTTAAAATACATAAAGACAAAGGGGTATTCAAAAATAAATTTTGTAATTGACGTACCCACTCGCACACTCTCGCATGAGCGCACTACTAAGGCTAACAAATACACTATTAATATGTTAGTGAATTAGGTACTATTATAACATCTTTGAAAAATGGTCATAGATTAAGTAATGAACTAACACCAAATTCCCCATTTATTGTTGACCAAGTGGAGCCATCATGGCTTAAGTGTGTTTCATTGTATTCCTAAAGTAGACCCTACTCTATATCATGGTTAAAACGATTGTCCAATCACAACCCCCCTTTGTAGAGTTAGGAAATATGGGATTTTATGGGATATGTAAATAAGAATACGGTAAGGATATGTGCACCTCTTTAGGAACTGTATATGCTAAGTATAAGGTTTGGAGGTGCCAGGACTACTTAAATAATCTCTCTAACGGAAATATGGGTTGCTTCTTAATAACGATAATTACTCCTCAACGTTTTAGGTTATTGATGGTTTACTTTGTTCAGTAAAAAATATTAAAATATAGTTAGTAACAATAATGAAAATCAGGCAAAAATGATGAAACCGTTAATGAAAGTAAGAACAGCAGACAGACATAGATGGTTTCTAAGAAAAATAAATTTACCGAGTGAATCTGTGTTTAACTAAAGTGAATCTGTGTTGAGGCTTAAAGCAATATCAGTGTTTACATTGTTGCGGTAAAACAAACTGATCCCTTTAAAAGTTTTAAAAACCCAAGTAAAAAGTTTATATAGTTCAAGTACTTACTAGTTGTCTAAAAGCTAAAGTTTTATCTTACAATTTGTCACATTTCTATAGATATATCTATTAAATAATGAAAAGTCAAACATAGTTGGCAATAAACAATAATATTCTTTGAGCTTAGCTTGTGAGGTTATGTTAAAAACAAATAAAAACATACACAAAACTCAACAAATTATTTATTTATTTACTCATACGCGTTTCAATGACCAAGTCATTATCATCAGTGAGTGTTACTACTACAAACTCTAACTTACCTACGTAAGTAGAGTGTAAGTTAGAGTTTGTAGTAGTAACACTCACTGATGATGATGACTTAGTCATTGAAACGCGTATGAGTAAATAAATGAATAATTTGTGAGTTTTGTGTATGTTTTTATAATTGGCAATGTAAGCTAACTTTAAAGTTTTTGTAAAATATTAAATAATTAAAAAGTGTAAATCAAGTTTATTTACTAAATTAAACTCTTACAAGTACCTTTCACAATGAGCCGTCCGGGATGCAATCGATGGTGTTGCTAATCGATATATTACGCATACCTCGACTGTATGAAACCTTCACGTGTGAGTATGATGAGGACAAAGCTAGTGTGAAGTGACAAAGCTTGCATAAAGCGTAGAGGGCGGCGCCAAGGCCATTGCGGATCATCGATAGTGTACAATGAGACTTTACACAGGTTTTATGGTAGGTCAAAGAACCGATTTATATATTCCCATGAACATTAAACACGGTATAGAGAACAAAGCTCGTCTATATAGTGATTTAAAAAAATTGTCATGTAGAGTAGATTTTGACAGGTATAAACAACAAAATCTACAGAACACTATTTATTATTATTAATTATAGTAATGAAACAGAAATAACGCTTGTTACAAATAATTGTAGCAAGTGTTATTGTTGCCTAATTATTAGGTATGAAATAGTTGGCAAAAATAAACTAAATTAATATTATATTTGTAATATAATATAAATATTAAAATATCAGTAAATCTCTAAACTAAAAAAATAATTAATAAACCGTCTGAATTACTGAAATATAAATCCTTTTTAAAATTGAACCTGAACCACTTAGTACTTTAGGAATAAATAATAATAATAATAAAACAATAACAACAATAATAATAATAATAATAACAATAAAAATTAAATGTCTAACAACTCTTGACAATAAAATTCCATTAAATAAAATACACATAGTTTTTTATAAATTAATATCTGCGTCTATGGTTCGATGCAAAAGGAAGACGAATAACGAGAAGAAATAGATAGTATTACGATAAATAATTAAGTAGTATTACGTCAGTGATACGTAAATGTTTTGGTGACATATTTTAATGATTAAAGTAAGAAAAATGTATGAATTGAAATAGACTTATTTATTAAGGATTGAGATAGAATTAGGAGTTAAATTGAGGATTGGGGAAACAGATAATATTGAAATGTGATTGGGATAAGGATTTAAGGTAATATAAGGGCTAAAGTAGGATTGAGATAGGAATTGAATTGAGGATTGAAGTGGGAGATAGACAAGGATTGAAGTATAATATGGATAAGGATTAAGGAACTAATAATGTAAGGGGTAAAGGAGGATTAAGGTAGAAATTGAATTGACGATTGTAGTGGGAAGTAAATAACAATTGAAGCGTGATAAGGATAAGGATTAAGGGAGGATTAAAAGGGTGGGATTAGGGTAAAAATTAAATTGAGGATTGAAGTGGGAAGTAAATTCGGATTGAAGTATGAATAGGATAACGATTAAGGAAGTAATAATGTAAGGGTAGGTTTAAAATAAGGAACTGAGTTGAGGATTGAAGCGGGAATTGGATAACAATTGAAGCATGATTGGGATAAGGATTAAGGAAGAAATTATGTAAGGGCTGAGGGAGGGTTATAGAAATATTAGAACTGAAGATTAAAGTGAGAAGTAGATAATGATTGGAGTGTGATTAGGATAAGGATTAAAGAAACTAATAGTGTAAGGATTGAAAAAGGGGTAAGGTAGTAATTGAATTGAGAATTGAAGTGGGGAGTAGATAAGGATTGAAGTATGCTTAGGATAAGGATTAAAGAAAGGGTCATGTAAAAGCTGAAGTAGGATTAAGGTGGGAGTTGAATTGAGAATTGAAGTGGGGAGTAGAGAAGGATTCAGGGAGGAATATTGTAGAGGCTGTAGTAGGATAAGGTAGGAATTTAATTGAGGATTGCAATGGGAAGTAGGTGGATTGAAGTATGAATAGGATAAAGATTAAGGGAGGAAAAATGTAGGGGTGAAAGTGGGGTTAATTTATAAATTGGAGTAGAACTAAGAGAAGTACTGAGGTAGGATTAAAAGAAGCAAAAATAAGTTAAACGTAAGGAAAGAATTTAAGTAGGAACAAGGTAAGGATTAGGGCAAGTACTGACGTACGATTAACGTGGAGATCGTGGTAGGGTGAAGATAAGAATTGAGGTAGGATGATGAACTTTAAATGGTACTAGGTATGGTAATGGATATTTGTCTTAAACACAGGTATAGCGAAGACTACTAACTAGCCAGTAATTTACTTAATGTATTAATTTAAATTTTAATCCCTAGATATATTAAATTGAAGTGAAATAGTGACTCTTCAGTTTTGAATATATTTTCTCATATTTGCGTCAGTTTTAGTTTAACGTTGTATAATGTTGTATAATGTAATGTAGTACAACATCGTGCTCAACTGTTAAAAACAATGATTTTTTTAAATTTCTTCTGTGTTTGAAAAAGTGAGGCTATGTCGATTAATATAAGTTGTAATCAATATTTATAATTTGTGACGTATGCCCGAAGATAATGACAAGGTCAGTCATTGAAAGTTAACTCGCATAAATACCAAGTAAGATTCTTGTTTAAGTATATAAGTGAAAGTGATAAGTATATACAAGAAAACAGTGTTGCATAACTACAATATATATATATATATATATATATATATATATATATATATATATATATATATATATTTAATAAATAGAAAATGTTTCAAAAACAAAAATATATTTAATGAATATATTTATTCAAAGCTTTTCGCCGATAAAATAGTATCAGCAACTTTAGGAAAATAATTTACGAACAAAATATTTTTGTAAAAAATATATTTGTAAAAATATTTTGTTAGATAATTATTTTCCTGAAGATGCTGATACTATTTTATCGACGAAAAGCTTTGATTAAATATATGCATTAAAAGTATTCTTGTTTTTGAAACATTTTCTATTTATTAACTATATTACAAGAAAACATATTACCATATTTAATATATATATATATATATATATATATATATATATATATATATATATATATATATATATATATATCAAAACAGCTGAGGATATTCAAGTGCAAGAATTATTTATTAATTATTTTCATTCAAAGCGTCACGTTGGCAAACAGTTCCAACATCATGAGAAATGAATAATGTTCATTTATTATGTTCAGGAATATTAATTATTCATAACACGATGATGTTTGAACTATTTGCCAACAAGAAGCTCTGAATGATGAAAATTAATAAATAATTATTATATTTCAATATCCTCAGTTGTTTTGATGACTACACAATAAATCATATTTTATATGTTATACATTTATTTATACACACACACACACACACACACACACACAGAAATATATACATTTCAAAACATTTCAAATCCCTATTTCCATGAAAATGACCTAAATACTAGTGAAAATTATAAAATAATATCTCGGGATTGCAACAAATGTTATGTAAGTCAAACAAAAAAGAGAAAGATATAAAGAACATTTAAACGCCTCCTAAAAGCTACCTAATTTTAAATCTAATCTAGCTACCCATCTCATTGCCAAAGAACGTAATATTTTCAAAATACAGGTATGAAACTACTTAAACCTGTAAATAGGGGATGAAAATGAATATAATGGAGTCTATGGATATATTCAAACTTAATATTAATTTCGTTGGCAATACTGTGACTTGTAAACTCTTTACATCTGAAAATTAGTTTTCAACAGGATGTGTTATCGACCTCAAGTCTTTGATAATGGTAGCAATGAGGTTGGGAAAAAACTTAAAACTTCTCAAGTGAGAACATACTCGTTTTTAAACGGTTTATAAAAATAAAAAAAGGTATAGCAAAATTAACTACGTGTTTAAAAACTTCAAAACTATAAACAAATTAATTTGCATGGTATCTGTAAGAATAATTCTTGGTTTCAATGGTCTAAAGGTTTTTCAAAAACTCTTTTAAACGTTCTTAACAATTTGGGGGAAGATTTGGATTGTGATTGTCATAAAAACCTTTATGCCCTAAACAGCCTGTCAATATTCGAACTGTTTCAGTGAGTCTAAAGTATTACCTGAACTTTGGATTTCTTTTCGGGACGACCATCCTCCAGGCGGAAAGGTAGAAGTCGTCAAGTGGCATGCCCACTTTGACTTGCGATCGCCCTGCGTGTCTGTAGAGACTGAGGATGCAGTACGGACAAGGCAAAGAAATGTTGCGTGTGAGTCAGGGGAAAATCAATGTCTGGATAAAATATAGGTTATCACTAATGCGCTAAATTCTGGTGAATTAGTTACCATATTTAAGTAGAACTAAAACGCCACGAATACTATTTATCTTTGTCTTGGATGTATATTTAAATATCTCAAAACAGCTGTTATATCTCAGCTTATAGAACAAAGACATGTTTACGTCACTGGATACTTGCTATACACAGCGGAGAGTGAACCCATGGAGACGTATGAGAAGTTGGATGTTAAAGAAAGGAAACTTGCTTCGAATTCGAAATTCGATTGACCGGAATAAAGATTTTATATATATATATATATATATATATATATATATATATATATATATTTTTTTTTAGACGTATTTACTATCCAAGGCTTTATCGTGGCAGTGCCTCATTTTTTTGTTAACTTACTATGAGTGCGTTTAGATAGCTGTGTCTTTTGGGATAATATCTGGTAAGATGGTTAAATACCTTGCCGTCTCCTAACAAGAATTCAAAATCCCCCTTTTAAAAAGAATTTTGAACAATAACTCTCTCTTGGTCGAGGACGGAGTGCATAGTTATATATAAACAAAAGACGTGGAGTCCTAAGTAAGTGAAAGATTTCTTTGCCCAAGTAGGAATAGGTTTAAATAAAGATGTGTATACACACACACACACACACACACACACACACACACACACACACACACACACACACACACACACACACACACACACACACACACACACACACACACACACACACACACACACACACACACACACACACACACACACACACACACACACACACACACACACACACACACACACACACACACACACACACACACACACACACACACACACACACACACACACACACACACACACACACACACACACACACACACACACACATATATATATATATATATATATATATATATATATATATATATAAAGAAATAAGACAAAATACAAATACAAGAATTGAATTTACAATTCAATATTGCGTATTATATTATACGATTACATATTGCATATGTAATACGCAATACATACAATTACATATTGCGATATATATATATATATATATATATATATACTTACATTCATATATATATATATATATATATATATATATATATATATATATATATATATATTAATGACATTTATTTATTCGTTAGTGGAAATAAAATTTTAGAAGTTGTTTTTTATGATCTTGGTATATCTCTAACATGGTTTCCTAAATACATGCCATCCTGTACATGTGATTCATTTTCCTACATTGTATCCTCATTAATTATATGATCTGTTTGAATTAGGATGATATTTTAATCAGTTATTTTGTCAACTTCCATCCAATTTAAATCGTTAGAAGGTTATAAATGTGATTTTGATTTGAACATTTTATGTTATGTGTATATAGTAGCTCCCAGTTCCCCCGCAATGGCAAAACTCCCCATGGTAGTGACATCTGACCCCGTTACTCTTTTCAATTATAAGATACAAAAGGTCATTGTAAGAAGGAAAATGTAAACCTTTACAAGTATCATTAAGGCATCGCGTGAATGGAAGAAATTATCACTCCAGCGTTAATCACAACACAGAACAAAGTAGTTCGTAAGAAGCCTGTTTCTTTACATCCAGAGTCGGCAGTTCCTTCTTTGACATAGTTATGTCAATTTTAGCAAAGGTTCAACTAGTTCTACATTTGTATTCGCGTTGTGCATGTGTGTTTTACATAATAAATATATAACGTTCTATGTAATAAATATGAGAATAGGGACAGACAGACTGACAGATAATTGGAGTCTGTTTTTTTTAATAAATACACAAAAACCTCTTAACCACAAACTTTCTTTAATTTACCCTAATGTACATTTCAGTTACAAAGTAACCATCCTCAGAGGGATAACATACAAAGACTGATTAACGCTAGAAAAAACCCTTATTTATAATCTACAGAACTAGTCACTCCCACTCCGACCGCCGCGGCCCCACCTGTTAAACAAGGCGTAGCCACGCCCATCGAGTGAAAGCAAGATATCTAACGTCAACTTACTAAAATATAAATTAAAAATACAATAAAAACATAATTAAAATTGTTTTTTGAAATTATAACCAACACAAAATTTAATATAAAAATCATAATCCTATTTAACAAATGAATATAAAATTGAATTAGGAATAGGACCTCTATCAGAATTTAATAAATTCTCTGGTTTATGTTTACTAATTTTTAAAGTTTCAAAACTATTTAATAACTTATTAGTTCTAACGTTCTTAATTAACTTGACATCATTAACATCTAGATTGTGATTGGTCTCTAAAATATGGGCAGCAATACTAGACTTATCAGACCTTTGGTATTTAATATCCCTAATATGTTCCTTAAATCTAGTTATTACTTTTCGTCTTGTCTGCCCAATATACATTTTATCACAATCCTTACAATTAACTTGGTAAATCCCTGATTTATCAAGTGTTTCTACTTTATCTTTTGCATTACCTACTAAATTTTTAAGGTTATTATGATTTTTATACGCAACTCTCAATTTAACATTCTTAAAAATTCCCTCCAGCCCTTTGGTTAAAACTTTGTCAAAAGGTAAACTAATAAAACGGCTTTCTTCTTTAGTTTCCAAAGGTAATGTTGTTAAATTCTTCCGAAAAATCCTAATCTTTTGCTTCCTAAGGATATTATCAATAATTTTACGTTCATAACCATTAAATTCAGCTGTACTTTTAATATGTTCTAATTCAATATCAAAACGTCTTTTACTCAAAGGAATATTAATCAACCTATTAACTAAAGAATTGAAAGCTGCAAATTTGTGTTGGTTACAATGGTTAGATTCGTTTGGAATAAATCTATCATTGGATGTTGGCTTTCTATAAATATCAAAAACTATTTTATCTCTATTTCTAATACAATAAACATCAAGAAACGGTAAACGTTTATCTCTTTCAATTTCATAAGTAAATATAATATTAGGATGTTGATCATTGATGATCCTTAGAAATGGATCTATTTGAAATTCTTTAATATTAAATATAGCGAAAATATCATCAACGTATCTTATCCAGACACGAGGAAAATATTTAAGTCTCTTTTTCAATCGTAACTCAAAATGACTCATAAAGAGTTCTGCTAAAAAAGGTGATAGGCTGTTTCCCATTGTTGTACCATCTTTTTGTTTATAAAAATTATTATTAAATTGAAAATAATTATTATTTATACAACAATTAGTTAATTTTACATATTGGTCAACTCTCTCAATATCGACATCATTCTCAATTAAAAACTCTTTTAATAAATTTAAAGTTTCCGTTACCGGAATACTTGGAAACAGAGAACAAACATCAAAAGAAACTAAAATTTCTTCATCTGTTAATCTAATATTCTTAACCTTCTCTACAAAATCAAGTGTATTCTTAACCGAAAATGATGCCAACTTACATTTAAAAAAACTGAATTCTTTAACTAACCATTTAGATAACATCAGATGATCAGATGATCAGAATTCTAAGTTAATTAAAAACGAAACTGATATAGTTTTCTCCCAGAAGGAGTTGTGCATGCTAGGTAAAGGGTTAAAGTTTTCCGTTTCTAATAATATCAAAAATAACTTAGAAGAATTAGTGGCACACGTTGAAAGTGGTATATCCTCTTTAAATGAAACTAGCAAGAACTATGTTAGGAAGGCTTGTAAAATCAAGATTGAAGAAAATTTGGAGTTTCTAAGAAGAAAGAAGATGTCTACTGGATCCAACCACGAGTTAAGTTTAATAAAACAGTTAAAAGGAAAAGATTGTTATTACCTCAAAGCTGACAAGAGTAACACTGTTGTTGTTTTGAAAAAGGAAGATTATATTAATAGAGTTAACAATTTGTTAGAAACGGGACCTTATGATAAATTGTCAAAAAATCCGTTAAATAAATTTGTTAAAGAAACAGTAAACGTTATAAAGGAATGTAATTTAGTCATTTCAAAGAAAGATGTTTTTAAATTCCATGTTTCTAATCCTGTTTTACCTAGGTTGTACTGTCTCCCAAAAATACATAAAGTAGGCGATGCCGTGAGGCCAATTGTTTCGGGAATTGATTCACCAACCTATATGTTATCTAAATGGATAGTTAAAGAATTCAGTTTTTTTAAATGTAAGTTGGCATCATTTTCGGTTAAGAATACACTTGATTTTGTAGAGAAGGTTAAGAATATTAGATTAACAGATGAAGAAATTTTAGTTTCTTTTGATGTTTGTTCTCTGTTTCCAAGTATTCCGGTAACGGAAACTTTAAATTTATTAAAAGAGTTTTTAATTGAGAATGATGTCGATATTGAAAGAGTTGACCAATATGTAAAATTAACTAATTGTTGTATGAATAATAATTATTTTCAATTTAATAATAATTTTTATAAACAAAAAGATGGTACAACAATGGGAAACAGCCTATCACCTTTTTTAGCAGAACTCTTTATGAGTCATTTTGAGTTAGGATTGAAAAAGAGACTTAAATATTTTCCTCGTGTCTGGATAAGATACGTTGATGATATTTTCGCTATATTTAATATTAAAGAATTTCAAATAGATCCATTTCTAAGGATCATCAATGATCAACATCCTAATATTATATTTACTTATGAAATTGAAAGAGATAAACGTTTACAGTTTCTTGATGTTTATTGTATTAGAAATAGAGATAAAATAGTTTTTGATATTTATAGAAAGCCAACATCCAATGATAGATTTATTCCAAACGAATCTAACCATTGTAACCAACACAAATTTGCAGCTTTCAATTCTTTAGTTAATAGGTTGATTAATATTCCTTTGAGTAAAAGACGTTTTGATATTGAATTAGAACATATTAAAAGTACAGCTGAATTTAATGGTTATGAACGTAAAATTATTGATAATATTCTTAGGAAGCAAAAGATTAGGATTTTTCGGAAGAATTTAACAACATTACCTTTGGAAACTAAAGAAGAAAGCCGTTTTATTAGTTTACCTTTTGACAAAGTTTTAACCAAAGGGCTGGAGGGAATTTTTAAGAATGTTAAATTGAGAGTTGCGTATAAAAATCATAATAACCTTAAAAATTTATTAGGTAATGCAAAAGATAAAGTAGAAACACTTGATAAATCAGGGATTTACCAAGTTAATTGTAAGGATTGTGATAAAATGTATATTGGGCAGACAAGACGAAAAGTAATAACTAGATTTAAGGAAAATATTAGGGATATTAAATACCAAAGGTCTGATAAGACTAGTATTGCTGCCCATATTTTAGAGACCAATCACAATCTAGATGTTAATGATGTCAAGTTAATTAAGAACGTTAGAACTAATAAGTTATTAAATAGTTTTGAAAGTTTAAAAATTAGTAAACATAAACCAGAGAATTTATTAAATTCTGATAGAGGTCCTATTCCTAATTCAATTTTATATTCATTTGTTAAATAGGATTATGATTTTTATATTAAATTTTGTGTTGGTTATAATTTCAAAAAACAATTTTAATTATGTTTTTATTGTATTTTTAATTTATATTTTAGTACGTTGACGTTAGATATCTTGCTTTCACTCGATGGGCGTGGCTACGCCTTGTTTAACAGGTGGGGCCGCGGCGGTCGGAGTGGGAGTGACTAGTTCTGTAGATTATAAATAAGGGTTTTTTCTAGCGTTAATCAGTCTTTGTATGTTATCCCTCTGAGGATGGTTACTTTGTAACTGAAATGTACATTAGGATAAATTAAAGAAAGTTTGTGGTTAAGAGGTTTTTGTGTATTTATTATTAAATTCAACCACAGTATATTCCTAATAAATAGTAACAGTATGGCTTCTCGGTCTCAGGAATATAATAGATTCCAAAAGTTGAATTTGAGAGTCAAGTTTTTGTTAGAAGACATTAAATGTCTTAAAAAATGTAGAAAGTTTAGTGTGTTTCCGAAATTTATTTCCGGAATTAATATTAAATTGAAGAATTCTAGAACTGATAAAGTTTTATTATTTGCCAAAAGGAAATGGTTAGATTTGGAGATTAAATTTTTGTATGGCAAATTAAGTAATACAGAACTTGAGTTGTATGATTTACATTTGAAATTAGGAAAAGAAAATTATAATGATTGGGATGAATTTGGCAGAAACGTTTATATTGTAAATGAACATAAACTTGAGAACAAGGTTAGGACATTAGATAGTAAATTTAGTGATTTAACCAAAAAGGTGTCAGTTGGTTATAAAGGTTGTACTACCGTTGATCAGAATTCTAAGTTAATTAAAAACGAAACTGATATAGTTTTCTCCCAGAAGGAGTTGTGCATGCTAGGTAAAGGGTTAAAGTTTTCCGTTTCTAATAATATCAAAAATAACTTAGAAGAATTAGTGGCACACGTTGAAAGTGGTATATCCTCTTTAAATGAAACTAGCAAGAACTATGTTAGGAAGGCTTGTAAAATCAAGATTGAAGAAAATTTGGAGTTTCTAAGAAGAAAGAAGATGTCTACTGGATCCAACCACGAGTTAAGTTTAATAAAACAGTTAAAAGGAAAAGATTGTTATTACCTCAAAGCTGACAAGAGTAACACTGTTGTTGTTTTGAAAAAGGAAGATTATATTAATAGAGTTAACAATTTGTTAGAAACGGGACCTTATGATAAATTGTCAAAAAATCCGTTAAATAAATTTGTTAAAGAAACAGTAAACGTTATAAAGGAATGTAATTTAGTCATTTCAAAGAAAGATGTTTTTAAATTCCATGTTTCTAATCCTGTTTTACCTAGGTTGTACTGTCTCCCAAAAATACATAAAGTAGGCGATGCCGTGAGGCCAATTGTTTCGGGAATTGATTCACCAACCTATATGTTATCTAAATGGTTAGTTAAAGAATTCAGTTTTTTTAAATGTAAGTTGGCATCATTTTCGGTTAAGAATACACTTGATTTTGTAGAGAAGGTTAAGAATATTAGATTAACAGATGAAGAAATTTTAGTTTCTTTTGATGTTTGTTCTCTGTTTCCAAGTATTCCGGTAACGGAAACTTTAAATTTATTAAAAGAGTTTTTAATTGAGAATGATGTCGATATTGAGAGAGTTGACCAATATGTAAAATTAACTAATTGTTGTATGAATAATAATTATTTTCAATTTAATAATAATTTTTATAAACAAAAAGATGGTACAACAATGGGAAACAGCCTATCACCTTTTTTAGCAGAACTCTTTATGAGTCATTTTGAGTTAGGATTGAAAAAGAGACTTAAATATTTTCCTCGTGTCTGGATAAGATACGTTGATGATATTTTCGCTATATTTAATATTAAAGAATTTCAAATAGATCCATTTCTAAGGATCATCAATGATCAACATCCTAATATTATATTTACTTATGAAATTGAAAGAGATAAACGTTTACCGTTTCTTGATGTTTATTGTATTAGAAATAGAGATAAAATAGTTTTTGATATTTATAGAAAGCCAACATCCAATGATAGATTTATTCCAAACGAATCTAACCATTGTAACCAACACAAATTTGCAGCTTTCAATTCTTTAGTTAATAGGTTGATTAATATTCCTTTGAGTAAAAGACGTTTTGATATTGAATTAGAACATATTAAAAGTACAGCTGAATTTAATGGTTATGAACGTAAAATTATTGATAATATCCTTAGGAAGCAAAAGATTAGGATTTTTCGGAAGAATTTAACAACATTACCTTTGGAAACTAAAGAAGAAAGCCGTTTTATTAGTTTACCTTTTGACAAAGTTTTAACCAAAGGGCTGGAGGGAATTTTTAAGAATGTTAAATTGAGAGTTGCGTATAAAAATCATAATAACCTTAAAAATTTATTAGGTAATGCAAAAGATAAAGTAGAAACACTTGATAAATCAGGGATTTACCAAGTTAATTGTAAGGATTGTGATAAAATGTATATTGGGCAGACAAGACGAAAAGTAATAACTAGATTTAAGGAACATATTAGGGATATTAAATACCAAAGGTCTGATAAGTCTAGTATTGCTGCCCATATTTTAGAGACCAATCACAATCTAGATGTTAATGATGTCAAGTTAATTAAGAACGTTAGAACTAATAAGTTATTAAATAGTTTTGAAAGTTTAAAAATTAGTAAACATAAACCAGAGAATTTATTAAATTCTGATAGAGGTCCTATTCCTAATTCAATTTTATATTCATTTGTTAAATAGGATTATGATTTTTATATTAAATTTTGTGTTGGTTATAATTTCAAAAAACAATTTTAATTATGTTTTTATTGTATTTTTAATTTATATTTTAGTAAGTTGACGTTAGATATCTTGCTTTCACTCGATGGGCGTGGCTACGCCTTGTTTAACAGGTGGGGCCGCGGCGGTCGGAGTGGGAGTGACTAGTTCTGTAGATTATAAATAAGGGTTTTTTCTAGCGTTAATCAGTCTTTGTATGTTATCCCTCTGAGGATGGTTACTTTGTAACTGAAATGTACATTAGGATAAATTAAAGAAAGTTTGTGGTTAAGAGGTTTTTGTGTATTTATTATTAAATTCAACCACAGTATATTCCTAATAAATAGTAACAGTATGGCTTCTCGGTCTCAGGAATATAATAGATTCCAAAAGTTGAATTTGAGAGTCAAGTTTTTGTTAGAAGACATTAAATGTCTTAAAAAATGTAGAAAGTTTAGTGTGTTTCCGAAATTTATTTCCGGAATTAATATTAAATTGAAGAATTCTAGAACTGATAAAGTTTTATTATTTGCCAAAAGGAAATGGTTAGATTTGGAGATTAAATTTTTGTATGGCAAATTAAGTAATACAGAACTTGAGTTGTATGATTTACATTTGAAATTAGGAAAAGAAAATTATAATGATTGGGATGAATTTGGCAGAAACGTTTATATTGTAAATGAACATAAACTTGAGAACAAGGTTAGGACATTAGATAGTAAATTTA
Organism: Prosapia bicincta; assembly: GCA_036971475.1. Lineage (NCBI taxonomy): Eukaryota > Metazoa > Arthropoda > Insecta > Hemiptera > Cercopidae > Prosapia > Prosapia bicincta. Next base: position 275,690,628 of record JBAIZL010000001.1, on the reverse strand, counting down.
GTGATTTAACCAAAAAGGTGTCAGTTGGTTATAAAGGTTGTACTACCGTTGATCAGAATTCTAAGTTAATTAAAAACGAAACTGATATAGTTTTCTCCCAGAAGGAGTTGTGCATGCTAGGTAAAGGGTTAAAGTTTTCCGTTTCTAATAATATCAAAAATAACTTAGAAGAATTAGTGGCACACGTTGAAAGTGGTATATCCTCTTTAAATGAAACTAGCAAGAACTATGTTAGGAAGGCTTGTAAAATCAAGATTGAAGAAAATTTGGAGTTTCTAAGAAGAAAGAAGATGTCTACTGGATCCAACCACGAGTTAAGTTTAATAAAACAGTTAAAAGGAAAAGATTGTTATTACCTCAAAGCTGACAAGAGTAACACTGTTGTTGTTTTGAAAAAGGAAGATTATATTAATAGAGTTAACAATTTGTTAGAAACGGGACCTTATGATAAATTGTCAAAAAATCCGTTAAATAAATTTGTTAAAGAAACAGTAAACGTTATAAAGGAATGTAATTTAGTCATTTCAAAGAAAGATGTTTTTAAATTCCATGTTTCTAATCCTGTTTTACCTAGGTTGTACTGTCTCCCAAAAATACATAAAGTAGGCGATGCCGTGAGGCCAATTGTTTCGGGAATTGATTCACCAACCTATATGTTATCTAAATGGTTAGTTAAAGAATTCAGTTTTTTTAAATGTAAGTTGGCATCATTTTCGGTTAAGAATACACTTGATTTTGTAGAGAAGGTTAAGAATATTAGATTAACAGATGAAGAAATTTTAGTTTCTTTTGATGTTTGTTCTCTGTTTCCAAGTATTCCGGTAACGGAAACTTTAAATTTATTAAAAGAGTTTTTAATTGAGAATGATGTCGATATTGAGAGAGTTGACCAATATGTAAAATTAACTAATTGTTGTATGAATAATAATTATTTTCAATTTAATAATAATTTTTATAAACAAAAAGATGGTACAACAATGGGAAACAGCCTATCACCTTTTTTAGCAGAACTCTTTATGAGTCATTTTGAGTTAGGATTGAAAAAGAGACTTAAATATTTTCCTCGTGTCTGGATAAGATACGTTGATGATATTTTCGCTATATTTAATATTAAAGAATTTCAAATAGATCCATTTCTAAGGATCATCAATGATCAACATCCTAATATTATATTTACTTATGAAATTGAAAGAGATAAACGTTTACCGTTTCTTGATGTTTATTGTATTAGAAATAGAGATAAAATAGTTTTTGATATTTATAGAAAGCCAACATCCAATGATAGATTTATTCCAAACGAATCTAACCATTGTAACCAACACAAATTTGCAGCTTTCAATTCTTTAGTTAATAGGTTGATTAATATTCCTTTGAGTAAAAGACGTTTTGATATTGAATTAGAACATATTAAAAGTACAGCTGAATTTAATGGTTATGAACGTAAAATTATTGATAATATCCTTAGGAAGCAAAAGATTAGGATTTTTCGGAAGAATTTAACAACATTACCTTTGGAAACTAAAGAAGAAAGCCGTTTTATTAGTTTACCTTTTGACAAAGTTTTAACCAAAGGGCTGGAGGGAATTTTTAAGAATGTTAAATTGAGAGTTGCGTATACAAATCATAATAACCTTAAAAATTTATTAGGTAATGCAAAAGATAAAGTAGAAACACTTGATAAATCAGGGATTTACCAAGTTAATTGTAAGGATTGTGATAAAATGTATATTGGGCAGACAAGACGAAAAGTAATAACTAGATTTAAGGAACATATTAGGGATATTAAATACCAAAGGTCTGATAAGTCTAGTATTGCTGCCCATATTTTAGAGACCAATCACAATCTAGATGTTAATGATGTCAAGTTAATTAAGAACGTTAGAACTAATAAGTTATTAAATAGTTTTGAAAGTTTAAAAATTAGTAAACATAAACCAGAGAATTTATTAAATTCTGATAGAGGTCCTATTCCTAATTCAATTTTATATTCATTTGTTAAATAGGATTATGATTTTTATATTAAATTTTGTGTTGGTTATAATTTCAAAAAACAATTTTAATTATGTTTTTATTGTATTTTTAATTTATATTTTAGTAAGTTGACGTTAGATATCTTGCTTTCACTCGATGGGCGTGGCTATGCCTTGTTTAACAGGTGGGGCCGCGGCGGTCGGAGTGGGAGTGACTAGTTCTGTAGATTATAAATAAGGGTTTTTTCTAGCGTTAATCAGTCTTTGTATGTTATCCCTCTGAGGATGGTTACTTTGTAACTGAAATGTACATTAGGGTAAATTAAAGAAAGTTTGTGGTTAAGAGGTTTTTGTGTATTTATTATTAAATTCAACCACAGTATATTCCTAATAAATAGTAACAGTATGGCTTCTCGGTCTCAGGAATATAATAGATTCCAAAAGTTGAATTTGAGAGTCAAGTTTTTGTTAGAAGACATTAAATGTCTTAAAAAATGTAGAAAGTTTAGTGTGTTTCCGAAATTTATTTCCGGAATTAATATTAAATTGAAGAATTCTAGAACTGATAAAGTTTTATTATTTGCCAAAAGGAAATGGTTAGATTTGGAGATTAAATTTTTGTATGGCAAATTAAGTAATACAGAACTTGAGTTGTATGATTTACATTTGAAATTAGGAAAAGAAAATTATAATGATTGGGATGAATTTGGCAGAAAAGTTTATATTGTAAATGAACATAAACTTGAGAACAAGGTTAGGACATTAGATAGTAAATTTAGTGATTTAACCAAAAAGGTGTCAGTTGATTATAAAGGTTGTACTACCGTTGATCAGAATTCTAAGTTAATTAAAAACGAAACTGATATAGTTTTCTCCCAGAAGGAGTTGTGCATGCTAGGTAAAGGGTTAAAGTTTTCCGTTTCTAATAATATCAAAAATAACTTAGAAGAATTAGTGGCACACGTTGAAAGTGGTATATCCTCTTTAAATGAAACTAGCAAGAACTATGTTAGGAAGGCTTGTAAAATCAAGATTGAAGAAAATTTGGAGTTTCTAAGAAGAAAGAAGATGTCTACTGGATCCAACCACGAGTTAAGTTTAATAAAACAGTTAAAAGGAAAAGATTGTTATTACCTCAAAGCTGACAAGAGTAACACTGTTGTTGTTTTGAAAAAGGAAGATTATATTAATAGAGTTAACAATTTGTTAGAAACGGGACCTTATGATAAATTGTCAAAAAATCCGTTAAATAAATTTGTTAAAGAAACAGTAAACGTTATAAAGGAATGTAATTTAGTCATTTCAAAGAAAGATGTTTTTAAATTCCATGTTTCTAATCCTGTTTTACCTAGGTTGTACTGTCTCCCAAAAATACATAAAGTAGGCGATGCCGTGAGGCCAATTGTTTCGGGAATTGATTCACCAACCTATATGTTATCTAAATGGTTAGTTAAAGAATTCAGTTTTTTTAAATGTAAGTTGGCATCATTTTCGGTTAAGAATACACTTGATTTTGTAGAGAAGGTTAAGAATATTAGATTAACAGATGAAGAAATTTTAGTTTCTTTTGATGTTTGTTCTCTGTTTCCAAGTATTCCGGTAACGGAAACTTTAAATTTATTAAAAGAGTTTTTAATTGAGAATGATGTCGATATTGAGAGAGTTGACCAATATGTAAAATTAACTAATTGTTGTATGAATAATAATTATTTTCAATTTAATAATAATTTTTATAAACAAAAAGATGGTACAACAATGGGAAACAGCCTATCACCTTTTTTAGCAGAACTCTTTATGAGTCATTTTGAGTTAGGATTGAAAAAGAGACTTAAATATTTTCCTCGTGTCTGGATAAGATACGTTGATGATATTTTCGCTATATTTAATATTAAAGAATTTCAAATAGATCCATTTCTAAGGATCATCAATGATCAACATCCTAATATTATATTTACTTATGAAATTGAAAGAGATAAACGTTTACCGTTTCTTGATGTTTATTGTATTAGAAATAGAGATAAAATAGTTTTTGATATTTATAGAAAGCCAACATCCAATGATAGATTTATTCCAAACGAATCTAACCATTGTAACCAACACAAATTTGCAGCTTTCAATTCTTTAGTTAATAGGTTGATTAATATTCCTTTGAGTAAAAGACGTTTTGATATTGAATTAGAACATATTAAAAGTACAGCTGAATTTAATGGTTATGAACGTAAAATTATTGATAATATCCTTAGGAAGCAAAAGATTAGGATTTTTCGGAAGAATTTAACAACATTACCTTTGGAAACTAAAGAAGAAAGCCGTTTTATTAGTTTACCTTTTGACAAAGTTTTAACCAAAGGGCTGGAGGGAATTTTTAAGAATGTTAAATTGAGAGTTGCGTATACAAATCATAATAACCTTAAAAATTTATTAGGTAATGCAAAAGATAAAGTAGAAACACTTGATAAATCAGGGATTTACCAAGTTAATTGTAAGGATTGTGATAAAATGTATATTGGGCAGACAAGACGAAAAGTAATAACTAGATTTAAGGAAAATATTAGGGATATTAAATACCAAAGGTCTGATAAGTCTAGTATTGCTGCCCATATCTTAGAGACCAATCACAATCTAGATGTTAATGATGTCAAGTTAATTAAGAACGTTAGAACTAATAAGTTATTAAATAGTTTTGAAAGTTTAAAAATTAGTAAACATAAACCAGAGAATTTATTAAATTCTGATAGAGGTCCTATTCCTAATTCAATTTTATATTCATTTGTTAAATAGGATTATGATTTTTATATTAAATTTTGTGTTGGTTATAATTTCAAAAAACAATTTTAATTATGTTTTTATTGTATTTTTAATTTATATTTTAGTAAGTTGACGTTAGATATCTTGCTTTCACTCGATGGGCGTGGCTACGCCTTGTTTAACAGGTGGGGCCGCGGCGGTCGGAGTGGGAGTGACTAGTTCTGTAGATTATAAATAAGGGTTTTTTCTAGCGTTAATCAGTCTTTGTATGTTATCCCTCTGAGGATGGTTACTTTGTAACTGAAATGTACATTAGGGTAAATTAAAGAAAGTTTGTGGTTAAGAGGTTTTTGTGTATTTATTATTAAATTCAACCACAGCATATTCCTAATAAATAGTAATCTGTTTTTTTTCTTTGTAGAAATATTGCTGTATTGCATACAATATTAAGAGCACAGTGGTACAATATATTACATTGAAAATATTGGAAAGAACCCCAATATCACAAAAAATAAAAAGTAATATTAGTTACTTAAGATTAGACTTTAATGTACATTTCGATGACAACACCATCATCAGAGGGTTTTGTTACTTTTTTATTATTCCAAAATTACAATCTAGCAAACAAGAGTTTACAAACTAGAGTGATTCTAGTCTGTAGACTCTAGCAAACTAGTCGATGACATGGTCATCGAAATGTACATAAGAATTTAATCCTAAGTAACTAGTATTGTTGGTTTTTTCTATGACTTTTATTCGTATTGAGGTTTTTTCCAATATTTTCATTGTGATATTGCTGTGTTCTTAATGCATCTAAAAATGGAACACAGATCTACACTTCTAAAATATTTTATCATGAAATTTCTCAATATGCAATAACTTATTTTCATTGGAAACGTATAGTCGAGGTGAAATGTGATTTAGATGTAAGTATTTTTAAAGTTAATAAAAATACTAACCGTGAATATTTCTAAATAATACCTCATGAGACACAATTTAGAGAAATGTTCGTAGAATCATAAATAATCACAAAAGGTTTATTGCACTGAAAGTGGTATAAACTGTTTTAGTTCTCTCAGTGACAGCCACAATTCTTACAATGTTATCTATGCATTCTCCCCACGTTTTTTGTTTTGAATTTTACAACTGTTTCATTTGAATTAAAATTCAATGCTAAAATATGTAACAAATCAACTAATATTAAAATAACTAAATAAATAAAAATCCACTAACCACAAAATTAAAATCTTTTATTTTACTAAAATTACTTTATGTATATCTCGATAACATGAAAATTATCTTCAAAAATTCTTAGAAGATGATTAACATGTATTCGAAATGTACATAAAGTAATTTTAGTAAAATAAAAGATTTTAGTTAGTTAAAATTGGTCCACAGTGGTCAATGAATTTATGAATTTTTATAAAGTGTTAGTACAATTTCCAAGGTCGTAAGAATCTGTATAGGTTTATGTATTTGTAATATCAAGAACAAAAACGTTCTTCTAAAATCTTCTTAAATTTTATTATTATTATTATTATTATTATTATTATTATTATTAGACCTATATAAATAATTATGCTGCACCCTTATTCTCAAATAGAAAATCGTCGCACAGTTCAGATGTCTACAAAGCTAACAACCCAATACTCTTTCAGGGTCATCTAGACCTAAGCTATGGTCAAAGGTTGAAGTCTCTAGAAGAGAGATAAAATAGCTATAAATAGATTGAAAAGTTTGTAACGTGTAAAAAACTATCTAATTAAAAGTTTCTAGAAATCATAGCTTTGAAAGTTTTCTATGTAATTTGAGTATATTTATCTTAACGTCTAAACTAAACGTTAGTAATAATAAGTTTCCAAATCAAGCAAAAAATTCTGATTGCATTTCAATAAATATAAGGCCAAGAATATGAGTAGTTATTCGATGATCACACTTCTTGCTGTCACATTTATAGAAAATATTTCACATGTTGCTTGAAAATCAGAGATTTAAACTCCAAGTTTTTTGTAGAATAAGAGTTCACAACAATATCTACAATACTATGGTGCAATGAATGGGCTTATGCCACCCTGAGACAGAATGGCTGCTTCAGGTACCCTGTAAACGCAATATCCCAAACATATACGAGGGACATACCACCTTTTCTTACTCGTCCTAGGTGATAAGTTACAATGGTTGAAACATTTAAAACTACAATGAAAGAAAAAAATTAATTTTTTTTTAGGTCGCAAGGAGCAATCCCATTAAAACTATTAGTCGAAATTGGAAATGAATAAAACGTGTCATCGCGGTTTCTGATAACGCAAACTATTTTAGTTACTCACAGCTGAAGCTGATACATGGCGGCTCCTTTACTCCAAGTCATTCCTTTAAAACGATTGTTGAAACATTGTTGAAAACAAAATCCAACCGCGTTATCATAAAAACCTCTCTCAACTCGGTCTGACTGCTTTTAATGATAATGTTAGACTAAATGTGTTGTGCGGGCAATTAGCGGTTCGTTACAAATTGCAAAAATTTACATACGCAAGCGCGCGCTCACTCACGCTCTCTCTCTCACACACACACACACAAACGCGCGCTCGCATGCACTCTCGCGCGTCAGAGTTTCTTTTAAGTTAATTAGAATGTGTTGAGAAATCCGTTTTTATGACGTATGATAATAACTGAAATACAATATTTAAAATCGAATAAAGTGTTTCCAATATTCACGAAATATTTCGTTAAAGTAAACACAAAGCTTTACATTGCATTACTTTAGGAGGCTAATTGGTTTTCATAAAAATATCAGGAGTTGGTTCTCCTGAGAGGTTTATTCCTTGAGATACAGGTCTCGAACCAAGGTTCGTAGCCAAGGGATGAACCATTACTCTCTTACGGACAACGAGTGGTAAAATGAAGATAGGTGAAGAGTAAGAGAAAAGGCTAGTCGGAGGGTAGAGCAGCGGTGGGAAGGTGAGGTCCGTGAGAGTACGATGTAAGTGATGTTTGAGTTAGTTGATGTAAGAGGTAGATGGTTTATAAGGCAGGTGATGTATGATGGAGGTCGCGCTAAATATCTGGGAGTTATTCTGGATAGGAAGCTACTCTGGCGTGAGCACTTGTAGGATAGGTGCAAAAAAGCCTTAGCTACGTTCTAGCAATGCAGAGGAGCAATAGGCACAAGATGGGGTTTGGGTCCACGTCAGATGAACTGGATTTATTCCGCCATTGTGGTGCCGAGGTTGGTCTTTGCCTCAATCGTCTAGTGGGACAAGGCACAGTAAGAAACAAGTAAAAGAATGCTGGACCGCGCGCAGGGGCTCTTCCTTAGAGGCATAACAGCTACAAGGAGAAGCACTCCATGTGCGGGCATGAGGGGTATGTTGGGGTTTCCATCCTTGAGTCTTCAAGTTAGGATGGAGGCAATGAATACTGCATACCGGCTAAGTTGTACCTGGCAGTGGAAGAGAAGTAGCAAACGTCATAAACAGCTATTTGGGGATTCACTGAAGGAGCTCTCGATAGAACCTCAGGATAAAATACTGTCTCTTAAAAGGGAAAAAGGAAACTACAAAATCCATATTCCTGCAAGAGAGGCATGGGCGGAGTATAGACACAGACATGGTGAAATCTGGTTCACCGATGGGTCCAAGATGAAGGAAGGAGTGGGAGCAGGATTTAGTGAACCGAGACACCAAGACAGATTTTGTCATCGCCTGGAGGACTACACTTCTGTCTTCCAGGGGGAGGTGCTCGCGATCAAATCATGTGCTGAGGAAATAATAGGGTCTGGCAGGAGGGTCAAGACCATCTGGATTTGCTCGGACAGTCAGGCAGCTCTGAAGGCTTTAGGTAAGGCTAGTACTAGCTCTAGGCTGGTGGCTGAGACTATAGCTTCTCTAGCAGAGCTGAGTAAGTATAATTCACTCAACCTAACCTGGATTCCAGGACATTCTGGCTGGATAGGGAATGAGAGAGCTGACGCCTTAGCAAAACAAGGGTATATAACTCAAGGACCGTTGCTGAGGGCAGTGGGCATGCCGCCTCAGGAGGGGCGCATGAGGATCACGCCACATATAGACCTGTTGTGCAGGGAAGAATGGAATGCAACCTTGGGGTGTAACAAATCCAAGGTACTATGGGGTTACTCAGGAGATTTGTGGGACAAAGAACTACTCTCTTTAAGTAGACATCAACTCAGATCTACTGTAGAGCTGGTCACAGGCCATGGGAATCTGAGGGGGGTTTTAATACAAAATTGGAAAATCTAGGTCCCCTGTGTGCAAGAGATGCGACGAGGACCAAGAGGAAAGCCCAATCCACGTACTCTGTGAGTGCCCTGCTTTAGGAGCAAGGAGAAAGTGGTTTGGTTGGCAGGTATGTACACCAGAGGATATCAGAAGATTTAGCATCAGGTGGGTACTCGATTTCTGCAAAGAGGTGGGTATCCACTAAGCTAGTCCTGTGGTAGGGATGGGAAGAGAGTACAAAGGCTGCAGCTAAGTGCTCTACACCGATAAGGTCCCTCCGAGTTTTAGTAATAATAATAATAATAATGGAGGTCAGAGGGAGAGGATGGGAATGAGAAAGAGAGAGAGAGAGAGAAAGCGAGAGAGAGAGAGGGAGAGAGAGAGGTGGAAAGGGGAAAGAGACAAAAATTTTGTACTTGTTGGTAAAGAACGGATCAACTCAAATTTTACAGTGTTTACTTTTGTTACCTTAAAACACATGATAATAAAAAAAATGATTGTATATCATAATAATGATTCAAATTTGAAAAATATATGTCCATAACCTCAAAACACAAACAAACAAGATGCTGTATAAACTTAACGGTTTTTTATAAAACAGAACACTATTTTAAGCTTTATTTAATTATACCTTTTTTTACAATATAAATAGTTTTGATTACAAAAATAATGATACTTTATTGGCGCCATCGTCCAACTGAGCAATACCACGTTAACGCATTCCAGGAACACGATCCTTTACCAAGCAATCCTTCAGGAATTACAACTAAAGTTGGTATGCATTAATTGCTATACAGGTCTCTTAAAATATACATATATTTCATTCTGAGGACTTGATTACCATGTGATATATTTCAAGGTATTTTATTATTATGAGAAGGTTTACGATCAAAAATATATGTGGTAATATTTTCCTACCGTTACCTCATTATCTTACTTCTACCAAGTATTAATTGAAAAAAATGTATAGAATTTTATGAATAAAGTAAATTAATAAAATCGTTAACTTTTATAAACAAAAGAAATCTAGTTAAACCTATATTGTACACAAATATCATTTAAACCTTTAACACAATATGTCTCCTACAGATTACAAATAGCCTTTATTGTAACCAGAAGGTTGAGGGAGTTTTAGCACGCAACCGATAATTCAGCGGCAGCTTTAAGAACTAATTTCTTTAAAAGAATCGTCCCAGTTCGATGAACTTTTAGTTTCGTCAGTCCACGTTTAAATTTGTAAAACTTGGGATTTTGTTCGAAAAGTTTTACATGACAATTCTATAGATAAGTCTGTCTTTTAAATATGTCAGTGACTTGTGCTATATTTGAGATCATCATCGCAATTTTAAAATAAGAGCTATTTAACAGTAAAATTCATTCCAGGCTAGAAGTGCATAGTAAAAACAAGTAATATAAACTACAATTTTTTAAAGTCAATTAGAGCAAAAAAGAATTATTTAATTTTAGTTACATCGTTATAATTAATTACCTTATAAATAGACTAACTTAAAATATGGGTTAAAACAACTGTTCCTAAAACAACCACATAACCTATAACATAAGATCAGCTGATTTTTGAAATCATAAATTATCACTTATTTTATGCCAAGTGAAATGAGATAACTATAATGGATACTTTACCTCTTCTGAGAAAAGTTTTCTGTATAATTAGAACTAATTTTAAAAATTATATTAATGGAATAATATTTGGAAAAAATTTAATAACATCCTGTGTCACCTACTACAAGTTAAAAAACAATGTACTTGAACATGAGTGGAGGAATAAAAAGTATTTTATTAACGAATTAAAATTTAAATAAAGAAGATATATATAGAGAAAGTGTGAACTATTAGAAGGAACTGAATGACTTCATGGTATAGATATTGTATAAACAAACGGGCAATTTAATGCACACATGATAAAATAAATATCAGCTTATGTTTCCTGTTATTTTTTTTTAAATTACTTCATAAGTAATATTATGTAAACATTTCTTTGGCGGTTGTTTCTTCAGTAGACAGGGAAGGCCGTTTGACAACCGGTTGATATGTTGTAATTAACCCGGTATTTTGCTGCCGTTGGACTGAGCCTATAATTTATAAAGTGAATAATTGACTTTAACAGTAATTAATGATTACTGGTGGCGCGTTGAAGAAATACTGATGCATTTAGGCTGTAGATATAAACAAATTGGTATGTTTTTCATTGCATTGTGCTTAATAAAAGAATCTAAGAATCAAACATTGATATTTTAGTAGGTAAGAGTGAAAGAACCAAAAGAAAATAATAAAACTGATTGAAAATGTTGAATTAAAGAATAATAGAAAATGTTAAACGACATTGTAAAAATGGATTGTTGTAGAAGGAATGTGAGGAAAACCCTGAAAGCAAACAAGAAAAGAAATATATTTGCTTAGAACATTTTCCAAGTATACAAACATTTACTGAACAATAAGCTCGTAGAAATAGAGAAATAGAGGTTCGGGAAGAAGAAAATTGTATACTTTAAAAACAATGGACCATATAGAGAAAGTGGAAAAGTCATAAAATAGTAGGTTTAGGTAGTTTGGGTTTTACCTCCTATCTTTCACTCTAACTGTTTTCGTCTTTGTGTTTTTCTCTTGTAGATGAAATCTATATGACTGTTTGGATTTTGTTGTGAGGCTAAAATCGCCATGAACTAAACTTCATGTCCATGGTCTTTTACCATTCGCTTTATAAGTATACGTATACTTCTTATAAGTTATTTATAAGGAGTAATTTCTATACTTATATGTTGAATGTAAATGTAAAAAAATGTTTACCATACGGGTATTTTCTAGAATATGCTGTAAATTTAAGTTGAGGTGTTTCTATTTAAGTTAAATAAAAAAATCTATTTAGTTAATAGATTTTTAGACGAGTCTGACACTTTTTAGGGCAGTAAAAACGCATTCATTTCTCACGATATGAACAAGATTTCCGAAAATGAACGGAAGATTCTCTTAGAGTCGGTTAATGTTAAAAGCAGTTTTTGTCTAAAGTTATAATTTTATTATTTAATAAATTTCAACTTCATGTATATATATATATATATATATATATATATATATATATATATATATATATATATATATTAGAATGGCCCAGAACCTACAAAATTTTCATTCGGTTGTTGATTCTTAAATTGGTTCTCGATTCTTTCAAGTCATATAGGCCTCATTATATTCCCTATTAAGGAATTTATTAAACATCTTAGTCATATGGTGAAGGCATTTAAAAATACCGTTTTCATGTAAGAGAGTACACAAAACGTTCAACCTTGATTTATGCATAGGAATTTCTGTGAGCATGATAAATATATCGGATAAAAGTAATGATTTATTTATAATTACAAATGCAAACTTCAGTTCACAATTACGAAATAGCTTCAATAATAAGCCATTGGGAGAGAGTAAGAGGGAGAAAGAAAGAAAGAGAGAGTGCGAGAGAGGGAGAGAGGGAGAGAGAAGAGAGCCCAAATAAGAGTGAGACAGCTTAGCGAGACGAGTGGTGACAAAACCGACAAGAAATGCTCCCGATCGTCTTTGTTGTCTCGTCTTAAATAATAATGATATTTTCATTATCTCAAATCAGCATATGCTTAATCTTTAAATTTATTCTAACCAACTAATACCTAAATAAGACATATACGATAATTAACTATATTTTCTATAAATTACATCGCAAACGTATTTCAACAGTAAAAAAAACAAGAATCGGAATCGGCGCTTTAATCAATGGAGAATCGAGTACCGGCGATTGCTCGATACCATTAGAACCGACGATTCCTGTAATCGTGAACCAGAATCGGCCCATCCCTAATACACATATTTTTAAATTTATTGAGAACGTATGATTTCATATATCAGCTGTTTTTATTCCTCGTACGTTTCTCTTCTTTCTGTATTGTGCATTAATAATTTGAAATGTAGTATTTATAAGTAATGCTAATATTTAATACTTATCAGTTAATGAAAATATTACTTAATATAATAAATCTTTTTATAGAAGATTCAATTTATTTCTAACGAATGATATATGAATATTTGTGCTTCACTTTGTGAAGTGAAAACTTCTTTAATCGCGCCTGACACTTTGTAGTTTGTCATTTTTTATCTGATTAACATTGGCACTGGGGGACCATTAGAAATATTGATCGTTTATTAAAATTAGGAAAAGCGCCCAAACGTGGGCGACAAATATATAAACGAATTAACTACAATTTCTTTTCTGCTTTTACACTTTTACAATATTTTTGTTTGTTTTTTTACGTAATATCTGTATTGGTTTTTTACATATTAGTAATTGTACGTTAGGCATAACAATTAATGTTACATTTTGTGTATTGAAAATTGATCTACTGTATTTTTTAATTTGTAAAATGAAAGAGTTATTCCTAAAACCATTTTCCGTACACTTTTACATTTATCTTTGAGTACATCAATTAAACTTACATATTACATATTATATAATAAAATATATAATATAATTCACAAGTTACACAATATGTATCGGAGGTTAAGAAGAGGTTATACCTTAAGTATACATAAATTTAATCACTTCTGACAGACATTTTTATTCGAGCAAAAAATGTCAACACCTTAAAAAATTTCAAATCAAGGCACTTGAATGTCATTGCCCAGTTGTATATTTGAAATAGCAGGACCTCGGGAGACCTTCAGATGGATAGACGCAGTGAAGTGAGTAAAACCGAATGAAGCGTGACGCTAGGTTTTCACGCCTCACATTTACATGATTTCTGTTGCAATCGCTTCAACAGTAACAAAAAGCGACTAGATCTTCTAATCTGATGCTGGGATCTGACATGTAAATGTCGAACATTCTAGGAAATAATTTTTGTTATGGTTTTCCTACATGTTGTTGAATCTTCTGTAGAGGCATTTGAGTGCAGATAGTAATCTTCAGACATAATCTGATCCCAGGGGCTTGTGATTGGTATTACCAATATGGCTTTGAAGGAGCTTTAGGAAAAAAACCATACGAAGAAATTGAGAAATGAAAGTTCAAAAGTATAAGAGGTAGGGTATCATATTATTCAGTAAGTAAAACAATGCACAAATGAATATAATTCAAATCTCACAATATCTTAAATCGGGTACCTAGCGTCAGTCCCAAAACGACAGGCTTGGGACCTTGAAGTCTGGTACTCTTATATTGAGATAACTAGGGACAGTCCAAAAACGAGAGGTTTGAGGCTTGAGCTTGGTACTCTTATATTAAAATACTTAGAGGCAGTCCAAGTCATGGTGAAACCACCACCCCAAGAAACCTTTTCTCAATCCACGTACCCAGAGGACAGAACCCCCGAGGGCTGAGTACATGTCCCGTCGTACCAGTTTTGGCAACTAAGCCCCGAGGCCCGGGATGGTTACTGATCCGCAGTACCTCCAACCGCATTCGGTTAGTGCTATTACTACAGTTTGCCACAACCTCCAGCACCGGCTGGGACCTACCGTGCCTTACAGACGTAGCGGGATGCCATAAACCTTTTTCGACCTATCCATTCACTCCTCCTTTCGCACCTCATTATTATTGTGCCCTTCCGTACATTATCATTCACTCACTGATCTTATTCACACATCACATTCTCCACGAAACATTCAAACACCTTATACTCCTAAATATACTTCTAAAGTGTGGTTTTACTTTGTGAAGAAGTGGAAGAAAATAAAACAAGTTGAAGAAAGGTGTAGCAAGGGAGCAAGTGTTCTTATCTCCCGTGCAAAAGAACACACTTTTAACCATAAAACAGGGAATTCTACAGTCCAGTTAATGAGACCTCTGCCCTCACAAATCCAACCTCAAACTCGTGGCTCCCGTCCGGGTGAATAGGGTCAGGCCCGAGGCTGGAAGCTTGATGCCAAGACCCGTGGTACCAGTTGTAAGAGTCTTTCGACCTTACTATTAGGCCTTGAATGGTCACCGGTCCGCCACTGGGACGAGACGAACTCCACCAGTGACAGCTGTCCGGCCGCTCTTCCAAAACTACACGGGACCAGTAGAATCTTCCAAACGGCCAGGTTTCAGTACGTTAATACCCCGTTAGATTAGCTCAGACCAGGTAGGGCAATCGGACCTAATCCACTTTCGCTTGGCCTTACTTAAGAAATCATACTTCTACAGTGGTTTTACTGTGAAATTAAAAATACCACATCAATTTAGTTAGTGCAAAAGAAACGAACGTTACATGGGAAACTTTTTAAAGTAGCCATTGGCCAGCTTTTACAATCTCTTGCATTTCTTCATAATAATATTTACTCTGTTATTTCATGATCAATGAAATCTATTTTTCCTTTCTTTTTGTAATTTTAAGGCGAAAAGGCACTTTAACTGTGATTGCTTACTAATGATAGGTAAGGATTGTGAATGTAAGTAGTATCACGGCAAGGATATGAGGAAATAAGCAGGAACACGCAACATTCCTTTTGCAGGGTCCTTGGTAAATTAACTATAAGGTTGTATATTGTACATGTAATATTTTTAATCTTTGAGTAATTCATATATTTAATTAGGATTAAAAACAACCTTTATATTTTATAGGTAACTTTTTAAGATAGTATGTCTACCTTTTAATAACAAGTTAAGAGAAAATAATAAAAGAAAAACAAGTTAAGGAAAAGTATTTTGATGAAATAACACTTACTTGAGTTATTTAGGGCAGGTGTTTTATTAATCAGTGCACAAAAGCGGTATTTAAATGTTTTACTAAATACTTGTATAGGTTATAATTTACAAATACAATTTTTAGTAAAACGTAAAAATAAATGAAAACAGTATTATAATGAAAGTATCAATTTCAATTACTTTCAAAGAAATGCTTTAAAAATCGCAATAAAATTTTTCAAATACGCCATTGAAATGTTTTCCATACCTTGGGCGGCTTTGCGTGTGTAAGCCAGCACTATGTTGCAACCAACATTTCAGTCAATGAAAGGATCAAAACAAGTCCACTTTTTCACAAATCAACTTTATATGTTTATTGCTGCCGATAATCTTTGAAAACAACTCGCAGCCTTTAGGCTGTCAGTGCCGAGAGATGGGAGTACTATCGGTGAAAAGTGAACGTGTCAACTTGACATGCAATTATCTCTGCTCCCATGGTAAAGCGATGAAATGTTATCACAACCCATTGCTTGATAAGAGTTTATGGTGTTGTATATAATACAGAGATGTTTGTGTTGTCACTTAGAATCACGCAAAAGTAGTTTCTGCAAGAAAATATCGAGCTTGAAATAAAAGAAGTTATACTTTGTACACGTGGAAGTTATATTATCTCTTTCAACTATATTATTGTGAAGGAGTTTTATAACTTCTAGGGTGTTAGGTAATAATATCACAAGTCGAAACATGTAATATGACATAGCTTAATAGTATTATAAAGGAATAAGTCGTGTAGGCTATGTGTTAGAGAATATATTTTTTTAGTAATAACATAAGAATAGATTGGAACGTTTTTACGATGCAAGTTTTTAAAATAGTAAACTGAATGAACTAAAAAATTACTTTGTTACCGTATGCTGCATCTAAATGTAAAACAAATAATATAAACACAAAAGTCAATTCCTAGTTAGGTAAAAAATTATTTTATTTAATATTTATCAAACAATTACAATTATTATAAATAAAATGACATAACCTATACTTTAAAACAGCTGTTCTACCACATAATTTGTAACGAAAAATCAGCTGTTTTGTTAAAGGATGTGCTACAATTCATTTTAAACCAAATGGGACGGAATAATAACTATACTGCATATATCGCCCCTTTTATGAAAAGGTTTTCTCTCTTATAGAACTGAAATTAATTCATTAAATGAAATGAATTAACTATTATTTGAAAAAAAAACTGTATTAACACCAATTGTCATCCACTACAAGTTTAAAAATATGTACTTGAACCTGAGTGGATGAATAGAAAGAATTTTATTAACGATGGAAAATTTGAACAAGATATATATATAAAAGGAGACTGTGAACTAACAGAAGGAATTGAATAAAGTAAGAAAATTTTGAAGAAACACACGCTCTCTCTCTCTCTCTCACACACACACAATGATTTACATACACTCTTGCTTGCTTTTTAAATAAAATACTACACTGGAGTTTAGCCTACATCTTTAAAAACCAGTTGTTCTCATCGTGGGTTCGCTGCTTTCTTACTAAATGTGTGCCCTTGCCCCACTGCTTGACCTAGTTTTATTTCCTAAACTTAGTTTATTTTATAAATAATATTCGAGCTGGCTTGTGAGTGAAAGTTATAATTAAATAATAAAAATATATACAACTCACAAATATACAATTTTTTTATTTCAAACGCGTTTCGACGACTACTTTGTCGTCATCTTCAGTGAAAATACACAAATGAAATTAACTAAAAAATATATATATATTAAACATAACCTATAAAGTTTTAGCAAAAGTAAAAACAAAAGTTTTGTTTTTACTTTTGCTAAAACTTTATAGGTTATGTTTAATATATATATATTTTTTAGTTAGTTTCATTTGTGTATTTTCACTGAAGATGACGACAAAGTAGTCGTCAAAACGCGTTTGAAATAAAAAAATTGTATATTTGTGAGTTGTATATATTTTTATTATTTAATTATATTAGTTTAGTTTGTTCCCGCCAATAGTTGCACTAACATAATAAATTTATACGTTTGCCTTACGTAAAAATGTTTTCAAAACCTATAGTACTGCAGCTAGTTTATTTTTCATGCACAAATAAATTAAGAAACACTTTTGTCTAAAACATGTTCTTAGGATTTAATTATATACTCTCATTAGTTTTGTATTGAATATTACCAGGTTGGTTTACTTTTCCTGTTTATCATCCAGCAATAATATATTTCTGTTGGATTTTTCACTGCTACAACAGTCCAATTTGTTTTAGTTTTCAATTTATCAGCGACTATAATCTTCTAAGAGAATCAGTACAGGATTCTCAATTCAGATAAAATTGGAATCAACTTATTCTCTTTAAGGACAATATTAAGGTAACCTACTCAAATAGTACGAAGACAGGAATACAGACCTGTAGAATTCCTGTATTCCTACCAGGTGAATACAACTACGGTAGGCACATAATGACCTACTATGACTTGAAGTAAGAGGAAATTATGAACTCATACAACGTAGCCCTGTACGAGGAGGGCAGTAAAAATGTATCTACCCATAAGTACAGTGGACAAGCGATGACATTGATAATATGTTGGATACTTATTTGCTAGTCATAAGAATTGCTTATTAAATATTTTAGAGCTACTAAACACACTATAAAACAATTATATAAAGTACATGAACTTCCATTAAATTTATAGATTTTACTGTTGTGGCTAAATTATTGGCAACAATAACTACCAACATGTTTTTCATTTTGATAGTAGTTCTAAATATATTGGCCTCTAAGTTTTAATAGATTTTAAGTTTACAAATAAATTTTACTAACAAAATTCTCTCAACGTTGTTCATTGAAAATAACAAGAATAAATAATATTCAGGATTTTTATCTATTCAAAACCAAACCGTTATTTTAGTAATATTCGTATTAAAATACATATATCATAAACCATAGCAACACTGTTTACTTATTATCATTTATATCTTATTACTTACACTTTAATGTACTTAAGGAATGATTTATTGATATATTGCGCATCGACTTTCGACAGCAATGATACAATGCTCTTATTTTCGAGTATGAGAAGCCTGCCCGTGTTCAAATACTCGATAAAGAAAGCACTGTAATATCAAGCAAAATTCTTATTCAATTGTTTTAAAATGTTCTAAATAAAACACTATTTCATAACATGCATTATGTTTCTGCTAGAATAAGATTTGGTATGCGTTAATTCAATATATTTTAACAAGTTATTACTTATAATATTTTAAATCATAGTAGTTATTACTTTACAATGATTTTTTTGCTAATAATATTAACTAAATATATTGTAAATCCCATTGAACAATAAGTTGGGTTCATAATATATATTTTTATTTCATAACCAGACGACAAATAATATCGAATGATATTATATAGCGCAGGTGACAACAAGCTGGGGGACATCAAAAATACCGTCCGACCATGGAGGACATCTGTTCGTTCGAATCGAGGAAGTAGTGGCTACTCGACTTCGCATCGGCCACTCTTTGTTAACGCATAGATGGTTGATGCGACATGAGGATCCACCAGCATGTCCGTTTTGTAGATGTAATATTTCAATCAAGCATATCCTGCTTGATTGTGATGAGTTGGGCGATTTGTATATACGTTACGATCTTCGAGGTAGTTTAAAGGTGGTTTTAAGGGACGATGTCACGGCTATTGACCGTGTCACTGCTTTCTTACGCCACCTGAATCTATTTAATAATATTTAAATTATGTATAATTGTAGTTGTTTTAGTTATAGTTACAATTAGTATTAAGCATTTATTTTATTTTATTTTATTTTGTTTAGTTTGGTTAGTTTTATTTTGTAACAATTATTTAAAATAAAACTTTATTTAGGCAATGGTAACATTAATAGGTTTTTCGCCTGAAAAAAACAAGCATTTACCGCACATCATATTTCTTCTCTTTCTCCTCTAATCTTCTTTTTCCTGTAGGTTGTTTACACAATTAATCAAATCTATATACTTAGGATGTCGCAGCAAACTCTTCACTGCCTATTTCGTAATAACCAACTATAACAGAATATTTCCCATGTCTGAAGTAACATAAAATCGGATTCTTTGAAGGCATTACGACCTATAAAGTGCCAATAACACTCGTTGAAGCCTAACCCTAAACAACCCTATAGTTATAATGCGAATGGTGTTTCGAATTAAATGAATTTGGTATTTCTCGTTCATGTCGGTTTTAGTCCGTCCTCATAATACTAAATAGACTGTGACGGTTATTTTTATGGAAGTCTGTCCCACACAAATCCAACCTTGAACTCTTGGCCGGTCAACCTAGGCCGTGAGCCCCCTGGATCGATGACTTGATGACAAAACCCATGGTACCAATCCGTAAGAGCTCAAGGACCATACTGTGAAACCTAAACTGCCCACCAACCCGTCGAGCGGACTAGTCAGTCTTTAACCAATAACTACGTTTTCGCTTGCTTTTCCAGTGCTACCGAAGTAGACCCTTCTGAACTGCTCGGTTTCATGTATCGTAAAATGACCCTCTGATCGGAGTAGTGGAATAGGACCTTTATCTTCGGTTGGGTTGGCTAAGGGCTAAAGCTTCATACTAAGGAACTTAGACAGGAAACTTAGACAGGATGTCTGGTCAGCAGACATCAACCTCGGAAATAATCCTTTAGGGCTATAGAACCCTACAGATGATTTTAATGTGTCTTGCGACTAAATAGTGCCGCTGATTCTCAGCCAACTCTCACTCTAGGAAGAACAAACAAACGCACCACTCCACTTCTCTACCCCATGAATTTGACCTCAAACTCGTGACTCCTGCCCAGGTAACTTTCATCAATCCCAGACAGCGGTCATGATCATATCCTTGAGTATTAATTGGATTTTTGTACTTAGCAAGAATCATTTACAAGGCAGCTGAGTGGTCTAGTGTGTTTACTTCAGAGCTAACCTAAACTTCTTATGTTCGATCCTCGACAACGCCAGGAATTTCGCTGTCATTATCAGACCACAGCTCACCTACTCTATGAAAAGAAGTCCCTAGGTAACAATTACCAGTGCAAGCTCGAGTTATAAAAGGCCCTGTCTCTCTCGACCAACAAGATTAAGCCACCTTATCGTTAAAAGAAGTCATTGTTTATCAGGATAACCGCACTTCTGCTGTAGGTCATACAGGGAAGGTGTACAGCAAAACTGTTCTGTATTTAGCCACATCTGTCTGGTAATATCCCCCATAGTTGACTTTGTTAACAAGGGATTCAAATAAAGCCATCACAAGACAAACGAGTTGCACAGCAACTTTGAACTTTCGCTGAATATTGTATCACAATTATTACACCACCATATTGCTACCACCACTGATCGATTTTCTCAATAACACTAATTATCATATTATACGTGTTTTGATACCATATGTTTATGGTATACAGACCATTTCCAACAAATAGCTTTTCTATTTCGAAAGATTTATGAAATAAGTTTAATTACTGATTGATTCAGCGGGTTGCTTAAGATGACTCTCTCGTGGTCCAAGTTCGAATCGAATTCAATTATAACTGTTTTTGATGTGTAATCTACTTTAGACGAGCCTCCCACGTTTTCTTGATGTGAGTTAAACTGAAGAAATATGACGTCAGATTTCTGTAAGAGGAAGAACTCGATCCGAATGATTTCTAAAAGCTATACATGGTGTATATTGGTGTTTCGTCTTATATTATTAAACAAAAGTTTTGACGGAATATCAAATCACTTCCTTTTCTATTATGAAGCTCCACTTTGATATTCAAGCTGTATTAATTATTAATATTGATTTTATTGTGTATTTATATAAAAATATTATTTGGTTATAACTATCTCTTTCTTTGATTCCGTTAAAAAATATCAGTTATCAACTAGGGATGTACGTAGTAATACAGAAAAGTAAAATATTTTCAAAATATAGAAAGTTTTAGTTTCGAGTCCTTATAAATGTAGTAACTTTGTGAAAAAGCGTTTCGTCTCAGTAGGTTTGTTATAAGTTTATTGAATTACAAATTGGGCAAACGGGTAATTTGTGAAGTTCAAACTGACAACTTTTAGAAGTTTTTACTAACAAAAATGTTTGAATAATGAATCAAAATGCAATAATTAAAATATGTTAAAATTTTAAAACTAATTCAAACTCTTCCAATTTTACAAATTTTGTTCACGGATATAAATGATGTTTATTATATGTCTTTCTTTCACTTTGAACATTAGAATTTTTAAAAACATTTTCAAGTAGATCTCTGCTTGAACGCAGTATTATAGAAAAATAAAATATTTACAAAATGTACGTTTTAGTATTGCTTGGTTATAATTTTAGTATGTTTTTGTAAAAAAGCTTTATGTCTCAGTAAGCTACTTTTATTGAATTACAAATTTGGCAAGTCGGTGATTTGTTAAGTTTAAAAGGAGAAATTTTAGAGGTTTATTCGAAAAAAATGTCGATACTTTTTAATAAAATCTTCCTTTGCCAGTGTCTATAACTAAAACTTACAATTTGTGCCAATTTTCAAAACAACAGAAGGTTAATTACTTAGTACTTAGTATATATATAAACTGATACAAATAATCGCTGCCTATTTAATTTATTCAGCCATAATATTTCACTCGGCCGTGGGTAAGGCAAAAAACACAGACTCGTTGCATAACGAAATTAAGTAGAAAGACAAAAATGTCATTCGATTTATTTAACGCAACACATAATCTTTACAGCATTTCTTGAACTCCTTTCCAATCATAATGCCGCCAATAACACTCAAAGTGAAAGGCCTTGTTTTGTATGTTTTGTGTGTTTGGAGTGGGGAGTGGAACATAGCCTCGTTTCTGTTGACCTCAACCTAGACCTTCGTATCTTATGCAACTACAAAGCGAATGCATTTCACTATATAGTCTTATATATCGAATAAAATTTCAAAGTCCTCAAGATATTCAGCATATGTTTAATTCCAGAAGTAAAGCCCCTGGATATAAATAAACTTGCAAAGATAGTTCTAAATTTCAACCTTTAAGAATTTTCCTTTATGTGTTGACAAGCTAATTACGTCACCTTGCCTTGTGATTATTAGAGTTTGTTATTTTGTTAGTTCTAAATTAATGACTATTTATTATTTAAAAGATACTGTAAATTCATATAATTTAACGACAAATTAAAAAGACCTCCAGTACAACTGTCTATTTTATATTTTTTTAAAAAATTAATGAAATATCTTGGCACCAAATTTAAACACATTAGACAACGAAATGACAGTATTTGAAAAACAAATACAGACTTCTTTCATATAAATTGTTTAAAACAACTTTATTTAATGATGCCTTGATTCTGGGAATACGAGAAAATTATAGCAAGTTCCCTTAACTGAAGAACCCCTGCTTTCAACCGCCGTAAAGAGGTGTACACCCATTTCACAGAATATATATATATATATATATATATATATATATATATATATATATATATATATATATATAGTCATAAAAATTACATTTTACTACAGAATATATATTAGTGCTACCATAAATGCGTTTTTATTCGTTAACTTATGTAACAGTATTTTCAATAAATTCGAATACATTAGGGTTAATAAATTTCTCACGGCCTTTGGTTTGACATTTTATAGTTTTCCTTTTGGAAAAAATAATTTTATAAATTTTTTAATGGCAACTACTTGCTAAATTTTAACTTGCAAAATAGATAGTTAAATAATTAACTTGATATAGGAATAAAGAGGAAAGAGCTCGTCTTGCTACGGATGATGCAAAGCGATAACATCATGGTTCAGATTATATTCTGGAAGAATGAGGATATACACCAGTACTGTGTAATTACTAAACCATTACGTAAAAAGGCTTCATCCTGGACAGGAAGGATATTTTACAGTTGATAAGGCAACAATCCCTTACGGATATAAACGTATAACTCTTTAAACTTTATCTAAGGAAACATCGTATGGCAACCCTTATAGTGAGTAACATGTTAACTAATGAATCGTATCCTGGTAAAGCTCTGTGACAACAATAGGTTTTTACAAACTTCAACAAAATCTTACGTTGAACACTTTCTACAATGTTAAAGTCAGTATTCAAATTTCATTAGAATCATAATGCTTATTGGAATGGTGAGATTATACTGCGACTCACCCCTACAATTGACTTACTTACTTGATCAGGGTACCTCACTCAATAACACATTTGGTCACCAAAACCTCACCACCACACCTCACAAACATAACTCGCCATAACACTTTACCACCAACACATCACAACACCTCAACACCACAGATTACTTCTTCACCCTACCACCACATTTGACTACCACACCTCACTACTTCACCTCACCATTACGTTTGACCACCACACCTCACCACCAAAAATAACAACACCTCACCAACACACCTCACCACTTCACTCTATCAACACATTTGACCTCCACAGCTCACCAACACACCTCACTACTTCACCCTACCACCACATTTGACATCCACAGCTCACCACCACACCTCACCACCACACCTCACCACAACACCTCACTACTTCACCCTACCACCCTATTTGACTACCACGCTACACTACTTCACCTCACCACTACATTTGACCACCACACCTCACCACCAGAAATAACAACACCTCATCAACACACTTCACTATTTCACGCTATCACTATATTTGACCACCACACCCTAGTACCATACCACCATAACTCACCACTGCATCTCACCTCAACACACGCGATTTCAACAATAGAATAGATTTACATAGAATTTGAACCATTTCTTTTTTTAGTTTAAAACAAGAGAACGTTTTACAAAGATTGGTTTGCACAACAACTTGCAGTGGTTGAACCCACAAATAATACTGTACTAGTAATATCTTTGCTTTATTTATGACCTCCACAAGATAAATATTATAAATGCCATATCCGAAACTCATAAACTAGTCTAATTCTCAGAAATCGGGAAAATTGTATTAATCTTACGTAAGCGCTAGCAGTAATTCGTTAAAAAAAATGTTTTTGCAATGGTATTCCAAATATCGCTGGGTAAAAGTTTATTAACCTTAAAATACTAATACCGACCTAAGTCCTTGTCTAAAAGTTCAATTTACATTTTTATGTAATAATTGTATTCCTATATTTATAACAGTTGTACAGACTTAAGCATATTGCAGCAGGTGTAACATTCAATGCCATAAAGTCAATGTCAGTTTAGGTCCACAAGCTCTTAAAGTTTGTCAGTGTTGGGAATGCTAGTAGGGTAATGCCAAGCTCTGCAACGCAATAAAGGTCCTTCTATTCTGTGCAAATGATAATAGAATATTTAGAAGTGATCATAGTGAAGCTAAAAAATAAAGTTTTTCTTTTATAAATAATCGAAATTCATTCTTGATGATGCACTGTAGCTGGAAGCACTGAAGTTTACAAAAAACTTTGAACATTTTTTTTGTTGTAATTTATATTTTCGTATTATAAATGACCTTATATTACTATTATATCAATATTAATATTAAATAATATTATATTAATATTATTGTATAATTTTAATAATATCTTATTATATAATATTAAACACATTGCATGGAAAACATATTACAGCACTATGGGTGAACGTGTTTGGGAGTCTTTTCTGTAACTAAGATAACGATTATATTCGTGTTTGCGTGTAAATGGCTTAAGAAAACAGTGTACACAATTCTTTAAGTGCCCCAATATATCAAGTAACATAATAGTTTAATGAATTACAAAAAAGACGGTTTAAATGTCGCATGAAAATATGACTGTATGACAGAGAGGTAAGAGAGAGAGAGAGAGAGAGAGAGAGAGAGAGAGATGTGTGTGTTTGTGTGTGTTTGTGTGTGTGTGTGTGAGTGTGTGTGTGTGTATGTGTATGTGTGTTGGTTGGCTCTTGTGTGTGAGCGTGACTGTGTACGTGTGTGTGTGTGTGGGTGCATGTATATGTATATGTATCTATATTTCACGTTGTCCATTATTTTTCCGTTGCACTGACTTTATATTATTATTATTGTTAATTGTAAACCACTGTTATTGCACTACTAAGGGAAATTATTTTTACCTTATGTGATGAGGCACCTTTCGGTCACTTGACCATTGTCTTACAGATTCGACAGTGGTCAAGTGACAGAAAGGTGCCTCATCATAAGGTAAAAATAATTGCACTTAGTGGTGGAATAATTGTTTACAATTAACAATAATAACTTTATATATACTCATATACATAGGTATATATATATATATATATATATATATATATATACTTATTACACATTTGATATTACTTGCGACGAGACATTTTGTTAACTAAAAGTTGTTAAATATTATTATTTTACTGATGGAGGAAACGTTTTCGATTCACGACTTCTACAGCATCGTATTTTTGCCGCTAGGATTGCTGCAGTTGTGCTTGCTCGGTACCATTTTTTGAAAGTTAAAATATATATATATATATATATATATATATATATATTTGTGTGTGTGTGTGTGTGTGTGTGTGTGTATATATGTGTATGTGTATGTGTGTGTGTGTGTGTGTGTGTGTGTGTGTGTGTGTGTGTGTTGTGCGTTTGTGTGTTGTATGTCTGTTGCGTGTTTGTATAAGTAAATGAGTGGGTGTGGCTTGCGTGCGTGCTTGTGTGTGTATTGATAGAAAGAAATAAGGTTGTGAGTAATTTTGTATGTGTGTGTGTGTGTGTGTGTGTGTGTTGTATGTTTTGTATGTATGTGGGTGTGTGTCGGCGCGCTCGTTTGTGTGTCTGTGTTCACAGAAAGAATGTGTGTTTACGGAAAGGAAGGGAAAGATGAATTAGGCATGAGAACAGAGATAGATAGCTAGAGAGAAAGAGAGAGAGAGAGAGAGAGAGAGAGAGAGTGTGTATGTTTGTTTGTGCATATGGGATATGTGTGAATATATGCGTGGATATGTGTGGTTTGTACGTGCGTGTGAGTGTGTATAATTTCCAGAGAAATAGGAGAGGGAGATAGATCATGAGAGACTGTATGACGGAAAGGGGAATGAGAGATTGTATTGCGAAGATAGGGGAGAGAGAGAGAGAAAGTGAAGGGAAAGAGAAAGAGATACAGAGAGAAAGATTTTATGTGTGTTTCAGTGCGTGCATGCGTGTGTACGTTGATAGAAATATGTTGGTTGTTTGTGACAGAGAGGTAGAGAGAGAAAGATAAAGGGAGAGAGACGGAGAGAGAGAGAGAGAGAGAGAGAGAGAGTATGTGTGAGTGACAGACAGAGGAACTTGTGTGTGCTGTGTACAGTTTGTAGTTTGTCTGGAAATACATGGTTAGTTTCTAAGTCTTTCTTAATTGGTCTTTTGTTTGAACTGCTTTAATTGCAGCTCTTGAAACGTGTTTGTAAATAATCATAGAAATGATTATGACGTAAAGAAGCAGAGCAATATAAAAACAGACGGTGTTTGGTACACTGCCTACAACTTGTTTACCTAAGGTTACACCGGAAGGTATTGTGACCGGAAGTGAGATTTAGAGCTGAAGATAATTTATTGTAGATGATATAAAATAAATGGATGATGTTCAGAGACAAATGTTTTTAAAAAATAATGAAATGAAACCATAATACGAACATTTCTAGAAGTCGGATAAAGAACATCGACGAGCGTTCCCTCGGGAAGGGTTGGGAATGAATCGCAATTTAGATGGCGTCTCACGCGACATTGTACCTTGGTTACGAGGCGTAACGTTTTCCAACGTGCTTAAAAAATCTAATCGGGATCATTATACTAAAATCCGTATTTTCCTGGCAGACGTCACTATGTTTAAGATAAACGTAGATTTTTTCTTACTTCATACTTGTGAATGTATTGTGACACAATGATTACATTTATTTATTTTTCTTACATAAGCCTTTTCCTTTTCTATAAATATGTACATAAGCATGACTTATGTCTTGTAAATATTTAACATAAAATTAAAGACCTATAAAATGTTGTTTATTCTCCAAAACCATATTTCAACACTTATACACTGTTGATCGCTTACGTCGATCAATTTAAATAATTTAAGGTTATAAATACACCAAAACAAAAAAACGAATTAAGCAAACTTTATTCTTTAAAACTTACAGCAAAACAATACTACATGGTTATTATTAAGTCAATTTAAGAGATCAGCATCCGAGAGAAGAGGTTAAATAATAGTAATACGATTATATATATATATATATATATATATATATATATATATATATATATATTTCTCATATGTAAACATATATAAACTTATAATGTATATATATATATATATAATATACTGTATATATTTATATATGTTTTCTTGAATAGTTATCAAAACAACTGAGTATATTCTAATACAAGAATTATTTAATAATATTTATTACTCAAAAATAATAATTAATAAATAATTCTTGTATTTTACTATCCTCAGTTGTTTCGATATTAATATATATATATATATATATATATATATATATATATATATATATATATATATATATATATATGTTACAGCAAAAAAATTCAGCAACAATTCTATTTCTAATTTAACATATGATTTAGGCCTATAGCTTGCATTATTTTTATTCCCGATGATGCTGGTACTATTTACCAACGAAAAGCTTTTAATATAAGTTAATAAATACTCTTGTATTTGAATAACCTATGTTGTTTTAGTGTATTAAATAAGAATATATATATATATATATATATATATATATATATATATATATATATATATACATTAATATATATATATATATATATATATATATATATATGTATGTATATATATGTATATATATACATATATACATATGTACACACACACACATATATATATATATATATATATATATATATATATATATATATATATATGTATATATATATACATATATACACACACATATATATATATATATATATATATATATATATATATATATATATATATATATATGGTTGTCCTGAGTGTCTGACTAAGAATCAACGTAGTAACGAACCTATAAAAGGTAGAGACTTGAAATTTTCAAGGTACATTTCTTTCATAACATAGACGCACATTAAGAAAGGATGTTGTAAAATATTGATTTTGATAGGTAAAAATTGCAAAAGTCCTTGGAAAGTATAGAAGTATTATATATGAAATGCACAGATGAAGCATAATTTCATTTAAACATTTATATAATAAATAATATGCTGTAATAACTTTGTATTATATTCCATAATCTTCATCAATTATTAGTTGTTTTTAACTTTAATAAATTAGCATGTAAAATAATAATTTTAAACGAGTGCTGGTGAAGCCTCAACGGGGTGGGGTAGTATATATATGAAACCTAATTGGGTCATCAATAAGGAGTGGTCACCAATACATATCAACACACTCGTGTAACTAAGGAACCAAGGTACAGGGGTGGCATCTAAACTTTGCTAAATAGAAATTGGTATTCCATGAGATTGAGAGCTAAAGTATCCAGAATAGGTAAATTTAGGAAATTACATGTCATTTATTCCATTGCAACCCTTAAAATCGGCAAAACAAGTAAGTCACTCTGTCAAAGTAAATTTGTTCTCTTGTTGAAGAGAATAAAATAGATTTGCACTACAAACTTAAAGTGTAATCAATGAACAATATACAGTATTAGTGTACATAAAAATATTTTAACAAACTACGACACTTCTTTTGAAATTGTGTTACAAACATTATTCTCTGTTAAAGCGATTTCCTCCCACATATAAGCCTCAGCTAGAACATTTAGGCCAGTTTCATTTCTTAAGTACGCAGCCGTTGTTAAAGCGATTTCCTCTCACATATAAGCCTCAGCTAGAACATTTAGGCCAGTTTCATTTCCTAAGTACGCAGCCGTTGTTAAAGCGATTTCCTCCCACATATAAGCCTCAGCTAGAACATTGAGGCCAGTTTCATTTCTTAAGTACGCAGCCGTTGTTAAAGGAATTCTCTCCCACATATAAGCCTCAGCTAGAACATTTAGGCCAGTTTCATTTCCTAAGTACGCAGCCGTTGTTAAAGCGATTTCCTCCCACATATAAGCCTCAGCTAGAACATTTAGGCCAGTTTCATTTCTTAAGTACGCAGCCGTTGT
The DNA here is from genome assembly GCA_036971475.1 of Prosapia bicincta. Taxonomy (NCBI): domain Eukaryota; kingdom Metazoa; phylum Arthropoda; class Insecta; order Hemiptera; family Cercopidae; genus Prosapia; species Prosapia bicincta. The sequence goes on along the minus strand of JBAIZL010000001.1, from coordinate 275,660,873 downwards.
TAAAGGAATTCCCTCCCACATATAAGCCTCAGCTAGAACATTTAGGCCAGTTTCATTTCCTAAGTACGCAGCCGTTGTTAAAGCGATTTCCTCCCACATATAAGGCCCAGCTAGAACATTTAGGCCAGTTTCATTTCCTAAGTACGCAGACGTTGTTAAAGCGATTTCCTCCCACATATAAGCCCCAGCTAGAACATTTAGGCCAGTTTCATTTCTTAAGTACGCAGCCGTCCTTAAATGAAAAAATGCACATTAAAGTTGTTATAGAGTTTGCACTCGCCTGTTTAGGCTATTGACTTGAGCGGTATTTTGACTCATTACAACCGAGTATTAGACCCATGGCGGTTCTCGTCCTTCTCTACACTACTAAATAGACTGCGTGGGACTATCTATATCAAACCCACTCACTGATATAACCTCTCAACCCGGGCGACTACGTCACCAGGATCGATTGGCTTGACCACACGAACTGTGGTTCCCGTATGTAATAGCCCAAGGGCCTCACTATAAGGAATAGGCTGGCCACCTGCCCTTCCTCTGGGGCAAGCTGAGTAAACTAGTAGACCATAAGATTATGGTCTCCCAATGATGCCAAACTGTTCTGCTGAAAAATGTAGTATGTTTATACTAATCTAAAAGTTAAGTAGTTGAATTTTATATTTATGAATAAGCTTCAAGATGAACAATAAAACAACAAAGAATCTGTTTCAATGTTTTAGTCTTGGACACGTGTACTTTTATGAAGAAGCTGCATAACGTTATATTCTTCTACTTCATTATAAACTAAAGGACTCACGTGTACAATTAGCTCATACGTTCGCAAGTATTAATTATTAACGCTTAGAATAAACAGACATTTCATGTCACGGAACTGTAAGTCAGGCCTGTATAAAAAACCTAATCATGTCAATAAAACATAAACACTTAAGTCTATACAGTTATGACTTGAGTGGTCTTTCGACTCATTAGAACTGGGTATTTGACCAATGACAGTTCTGGCACTACTAAATAGACTAAGAGGGACTATCTATATCAAAACCATCTAATGCACCCACTGATATAACCTCTCAACCAAGTCAACTTTGTCACCAGGAACGATGGGCTTGACCCCACGACCTGTGATACCCGTATATAAGAGCCCACGAGCCTGACTATTCCTCCCTGACCTTCCTCTGGGCCAAGATGAGTAAACTAGTAGACCAGTAGGTTATGGTTTCCCAATGATGACAAAACGGATCTGCTGACAAAATGTAGTATGTTTATAAAAAGTGAAATTTACTAGTTTAAAATAGAAATAGTTCATTCTTTATATTCATGAACAAGCATCAAGGTGAACAATAAAATAACAAAGAATCTGTTTCAATGTTTTATTCTTGGACACGAGGAGCTTTTGTGAAGAAGCTGCAAAACGTTATTCCTCTATAAATCAAAGGACCCATGTGTCACGTGATTCATTCATACGTCTGCAAGTAGGCCTATTAAGTATTAACACGTAAATTAAACAGGTATTTCACATCTCAGAATGTAAGCCAAGCTTGTATAAAAACCCTAAACATCTCAATAAAGCATAAACACTAAATTCTACACAGTTATGATTTGAGACAGGTTATTTAATACCCACCAGGATATACATAAAGTGTCAAGCAAGGCAACTGGGAGCTGCGTAAAACCTCTCACTCTGAATGTGCATAAACTACAGTTAGCTTTCTTTGCGGAAGATTGCTATAGGAGGGTCAGTTACCTCTCACACGCGCACTCACCTCCCACCCGGGCCAACCTGCCGTCAGATTGATAAATCATATAATTGCCATCCTTATTAAATAGTTTTAAAATTTGAATCAAAACCTCACTAAAATTAATAATTTTATTGATATGTATGTATATTGTAGAAATATTATGTCTAATTCGACGTGTTCATAGTTAATACGGGTTTTAAGCTTTCATTGTTGTCGTATTTCTCAACAATACAACATTTCATTTTTTGTAAATTCTATATTAAAAGTTTTGAATGTGGTTTAAAATGCATCTGAACTATATTTGCAGAGATAATACATCTTAATAATGTGTTATAAAACAGAAATCAATCAAAAATAACAGAACATTAACTATACTAAACGTAACACTTCATTTTGTAAAAGTATTATAACCACTGATAGTATTTATAAGAAGTGCATAGCTTATACATGTATGACATTGTAATAGTAGTAAATTACCGCTTAGTACGAGTTCAAAGTATAAGATTATTGCTCAAAACACACAAACACAATAACGCTAAAAACATCATGGTTAACTTTAAACAAGTCGTTTTGACTTTATTATTATATTTTTTATTTTGGAAATACATGAATACAAAAACATTATTTTAACTATGGTTTAAAATCTTACATTTCTTCTCATAAGTACATACGAGTGTTAGGACATATTGAGTGGTATACTACAGTAACCGATGCAATGGCTGGGCTGTCTGAGGGGAGTGAGAGAGAGACAGAGAGAAAGTTCTATACCCCTTTTGATGTCGCGGTTCCCTGCAGCGTCTGTTAATTTGCCGCGTCCCACAAATTAAAAACATTTTATACATTTAAAAACGAAGTGTTAAATTACAATTTTTCAAGAGAAAAATGACTCGAGAATTAGAAATTGTTGTATATCAATAAATAAATTTGAAATGAATCATAACAGTTAGACCAAATTTTATGAATAATATTAAATACTACTCACATTAATTACGGTGTATATATATATATATATATATACATATATATATATATATATATATACATATATATATATATATATATATATATATATATATATGTGTGTGTGTGTGTGTTTAAATTTATATATTTAAATATATATATAAATTTATTTGTGTGTTTAAAGAATTGTTTAAATTTATATCTTTTAAAATAAAACATGAATTAAAAGAATTTTTGTACGTGAAATATTTTTTATTCACACACACACATACACACTCACACACACACAACACACACAAACACACACACACACACACACACACACACACACACACACACACACACACACACACACACACACACACACACACACACACACACACACACACACACACACACACACACACACACACACACACACATACACACACACACACACAAACAAACACACACACACACACACACACACACACACACACACACACACATACACACACACGTACACACACACACACACACACACACGCACACACGCACACACACATACACACACACGTACACACACACACACACACGCACACCCACCCACACACACACACACACACACACACACACACACACACACACACACACACACACACACACACACACTCACACACACACAACACACACAAACCACACACACACACACACACACACACACACACACACACACACGTACACACACACACACACGCACACACACACACACACACACACACACACACACACACACACACACACACACACACACACACACACACACGTACACACACACACACACACGTACACACACACACACACACGTACACACACACACACACACACACACACACACACACGTACACACACACACACACACACACGTACACACACACACACACGCACACCCACCCACCCACCCACACACACACACACACACACACACACACACACACACACACACACACACACACACACACACACATACACACACACACACACACACACACACACACACACACACACACACACACACACATATATATATATATATATATATCGCAATATGTATTCTTGTGTATTATTAAAGAAATAAGTCAAAATACAAATACAAGAATTATTATATTATTATAATTCTTGTATTTGTATTTTGACTTATTTCTTTACACACACACACACACACACACACACACATATATATATATATATATATATATATATATATATATATATATATATATATAATGATGTTTGTCATATATTTCAGACGTAAATATTCGTCTCTCTGGATCTAGACAGAATAGTTTCAGACGTATGCCTGGATCCACTTTAGGCGTGTTTCTGCATTTTTATATGGACGAGATAAGAAAATGTTATTATACAATGGTACGTAGTGCAAATAACATCAGAAGTACAAAAGCTCTTTTAGAAAAATCAGATGATTGAAAACTTAGTTCGGAAGCTACACTCAAGTAAGGTAACAATGGTAACGTCGAGTCAGACGACAGCTCGATAAGTTGCTATTCCTTGGCATATGGAAGCTTGTATTCCAGATCTGGAAAGGAGGCTTCAGTCCATTGTTTCTCTGAACAAAACGGAAAATACCGTCGTGGTTCATACGCAAATTATTTAAAGGGTTGAGTTGTACTTCAAACATTACTGGACTCCGATAGACTACTCAGTTTGGAAAAAGAATCGAAATATCTGTTCTCTTAACGATTGCGGCACAAATTTAACTTTTTTGTTGTTGAATCTATCTTGCCTAGTGTAATTGTTTTTGTATTAAATGTAAGGTTTATTCTTTAATGACCCGCGGAACCCCTGTTGAACTCTCACAGACCCCCCGGATTCCTCGGGCCAAGGGTTGGGAAGCATTGCTTGAAAGCAGCCTTGTTTCTAACAACTGAGCATGTATACATTTAGAGTTAAAGTGACCTCCTTCATACTAATATATCGGTAATTCTTACAAGCTCTACTTTTAAGCTTTGAAATTTTTATTATTATAATTTTTTTATATTGTCGGAGTTTAGCTAGTAAGTCTATATTACACAGGTAAATACTAAGAACTCCTACTTATTACTGATTTACTAATCAGAGTAGTTTCGGCTACGGTATCGTCGTTATCAGTGATGGGTCTAAAATCAACGATTCTATGAGAGTAAGTCCATCACTGATTGTGGCAACATTGTTGCCGAAACTAGCCAGGTTTAAAATTGACATCCACTTTTACATTATTCACTTTTACATTTGCAAACATTTTTCCTTCTGATTGATTGAATTCTTTTTGTTGTCGATTCATATCAAATTAAAACCGTACACCTATTGTAAGTTTTAGAACCATTGTATTTTGAACCGAACCAATAAAATAAGGCAATTGTATGTGACGCAATAGCCATAAAACTGTGCAACACACACATCATAACAAAAAATGGCTGTGCTTACTTTACAAATGAACTCTGAAATCATGTTACTTAAATATGTTTGTAATATATCGAAATCAGTAAATTCATTTTTAGGTTTAAGTATCATTATACATAACTATAAATAATTAATTTATTAAAATCTATAGGAAATGAAATTATAATATATTAGGATATTATATTATGTTTCTTAAGGTAAAATTCAACAGGTATATTATAAATAGATATACAGTAAACTCCCGATTATCCGTGGAATAGGGTGGCCTGACAACGCCGGATAACGAATTCCCCGGATAATCCGATATGAAGAAAGAATACGCAAAACGATCGATAATCGATTATTATACCATAAGTTATACATATAATGACCCCGGTTATGCAATTCACAAATAATCTTGAGGACAAAATAAATACGAAAAATAATTTAAAATGTCGATGTATTTGACGGATTATAACATGTACATTTATATGTCTAACTATTTACAATACGTACATAAGTATATGTCAAAAGTAAGTATGTATGTACATATGTAATTTCCTTTACACATAATACTTTCACTTTTTAACAAAAAAATCTGTCACTTTCGTCTGTTTTTTTTTTTGTGAGCATTGATTTAGCTTTAATGTGCGATCTAAGTTTCTTGAGAACCATTTTGTCGCACAGTGTCTACTTGTGTCACGTGTGTCACAAAGCCATAAAGATCGATAATGTATATGACAGACATGGATAATGCATATGTCACGTCCAAGACTATTTATAGCCGAGATTAGCTGACATTTGTTTACAATCTTATGATACATATTAGGTTTTCGGGCGCCCAAGCATTTTATCGTTGTCTCTTTTATTTCGCTGGCCCACGTCGGGATGCTTCCCTTTCAATGTAAAATTAGTACGTACATATTTACATATCTATTCCCTTCATCTTACCTCCTATTAAGCCTTATATGTATTTACGTCGTAATTCACCGTTTGGAAATTTAAACACATGAATCTGATTGGAATAAAAATTGGATATTTGTAAAACAATGGCAGACCCCGGATAATCCGCAAACCGGTTAATCCGCCCACGGATAATCGGGAATTTACTGTATTATAATTTATTCCTATTGTAATACATTTATTCTTTAATGTTACAAAACATTAACATTAAGTTTATTAAATGAGTGATAAAAACAACTGTTGTTTGAAAGCTCATGTAACAACTTATTTTATCCCAATAAACCATTTTTCTAGGATATATAATTTTAAATAATTATAAACATGATTTTCAAAAAGTGTTTAGTCAAGTCGAAAACAGCTATTATTGAACTGACTTAATTATAGAAGTGTTTCTTTCGGAATGCTTCTGGATTATTCGTTCATGTTCAGAAATATGATGTATAAGTTGGTCGCCTTATGACATCTCATTGTGTACTAGGTGGGAAAAGTACTAGGGTCTCCAAAGTAGTTTACAATAAAAATAAATTCTTCGACACGCGACGGATTATGAAATCTAAATGGGTGTTTACTAAGCATATAAGTTATTCACTACATATTTCTAAAACCAATCATAACTTTTGTATTATTAATAAAAGCTATTCTTGTAGTACAGTATTTACAAAGTATATTGTTTTTGTTACTAAGAGTCAAACAGAGGTTAGATTTGTAGTTGTAGAGGCTTCAAGTCTCACCGGTGGATCGATAAAGAATGATTTTAATCCGTGAAACAAATTATAGATTCACACTGTTACCACAACAATAAATTATAAAAACTATTTATTTTGTAGCAATACAGCACTTTGCTTTGATAAATTTGAGTAATATTTTCAAAGTATTTCTTTCGCGTAAGCCACGTCAATCTGAATGACAGAAATACAAGTAGCTTTGCAGCCTTGTAGATAAAATTTTATTAATGTATTTAACTGTAAGTATTTTGTTGTATTTAATTGTAAGTATGTAATAATTATTCATACTTACAGTGTTTGTATTATATAGTATTTGGAAAAGTTCTATAGTGTACATTTACTTTCTACTAACTACTTATATACAGTCAACGTCTTTATGAAAAGATTACATTTCTTTAGTGGTTATAGTCAATTGTTTTTGAAATTTATAGGTAAACATTAAGGTTACTTAAATGTAAAAGCAAACATTCGGAATTTGTTTGCCTTGGTTAAACACAAAGTGTTTTAAATTGCCCAATATTGACTGTGAGTCCGTAAACATGAAAATTAAAGTAATATTTGTTCATGTTATTATAACCTAAACGTTTTTGATAAATTCATATATTCTTCAATATAAATTAAATAGTTTATACAGTATTTTGTTATTTAGATTTTTATAAGTCAAGTTTTGTTTCCTTCAAATGAATCTCAAAAGTGAATTAATGAATTTAGAAAATTCTTTCTATATTTGAAATTGTTGATAGGTTTTTAATGAAATTTTATGTTTATTTTATTTTAACAATATAACGTTTTTTTTTAGATTATATCTCTTGGTAAAATGTATATAAACGTATTATTGTTCATTGAGTCAAATTTTGTTTACACTAAAACACTTGAATATATGTTACTCTTGTTTATAATAGCACTTAGTTTTTGATTATTGAAGACGGCCGTTTCAGGATATGTATTCCTAATCCAAAACCAAAATGTCAGTTACGGTCTAAGTTGGCAGAGGGAAAATCTCCCGAAACGCCCGTCGTCAATAATCAAACAAGTTGGCGCTACTATAGATAAGTGTAACATATCAATATATTGTTGAATTTTGTAGTTCAAAACAAACAGAGAAGACACTGATGAAGATCGGCCAGAGCGATCAAAAAAGTTCTGTCTCAGTAAATTTTAACAAATTTGCAAAATTTAAAGTTCGGATATTCATAAACTACTGTTAAAGTGATTAAATATCAATATATGTTTTAATGAAAAACTTATATCTCAAGGGAAGTTGGAATCAATAAATATGATTATTTTTAGTTTAATTTAATAACTTTTCTAAGTATGTATACTGAAAGATATGGGAATACATGTAAGTATACTCATGATGTTACCTTTCGTTTGATATCAATAATTTCAAATAAATTATTTAGCTCAGCGTTTGTTATATAATACTTAAATAATAGTCGTATATTTAACAAGAAACTTACTAATTATTTTTTACGAACCTGGTTTCGGATGTGCGGTAATTCCATTGTCAAGCGTAGTACTACAATGGTTTTTGTAATGGTTTCATAAAAGTTTTATAATGGAAAAACATCACATTTTGCAAAAGCCGGCTTAAAAAAATCATCTAAGATTCTTGCTAAACATTGTACTATAATAAGCAAATGATACGAGAATATAGGAAAACAATATTCCTTTAAATATATTAATGTCCCTAAATTATAACTCGCTGAAAAGCTTAACTCAAAGTGGAAGACTAAGATTTTTGAAAAATAAAGAGTTACCTTTAAGTTGATTTTATATCACTGCAATGCTTTCCACACGGACACTTTGGTAGGAACAGCAACGGTGGGATCGCCTCACAGGTTTTATACAGAAACACTTGGCAGGAACAGCAACGATGACCAGATAGGTTCACACATTTTATACAGAAACACTGTGGTAGGAACAGCAACGATGACCAGATAGGTTCACAAGTTTTATACAGAAACTCTGTGGTAGGAACAGCAACGATGACCAGATAGGTTCACAAGTTTTATACAGAAACTCTGTGGTAGGAACAGCAACGATGACCAGATAGGTTCACAAGTTTTATACAGAAACTCTGTGGTAGGAACAGCAACGATGACCAGATAGGTTCACAAGTTTTATACAGAAACACTGTGGTAGGAACAGCAACGATGACCAGATAGGTTCACAAGTTTTATACAGAAACTCTGTGGTAGGAACAGCAACGATGACCAGATAGGTTCACAAGTTTTACACAGAAATACTTTGGTATGAACAGCAACGATGCCGAGATAGGTTCACAAGTTTTATACAGAAATACTTTGGTATGAACAGCAACGATGCCGAGATAGGTTCACAAGTTTTATACAGAAATACTTTGGTATGAACAGCAACGATGCCGAGATAGGTTCACAAGTTTTATACAGAAACACTTTGGTAGGAACAGCAAAGATGACCAGATAGGTTCACAAATTTTACACAGAAACACTTTGGTAGGAACAGCAACGATGACCAGATCGGTTCACAAATTTTATACAGAAAAACTTTGGTAGAAACAGCAAAGATGACCAGATAGGTTCACAAATTTTACACAGAAACACTTTGGTAGGAACAGCAACGATGACCAGGTAGGTTCACAAATTGTATACAGAAACACTTTGGTAGGAACAGCAACGATGACCAGATCGGTTCACAAATTTTATACACAAAAACTTTGGTAGAAACAGCAACGATGACCAGGTAGGTTCACAAATTTTACACAGAAACACTTTGGTAGGAACAGCAACGATGACCAGATCGGTTCACAAATTTTATACACAAAAACTTTGGTAGAAACAGCAACGATGACCAGGTAGGTTCACAAATTTTACACAGAAACACTTTGGTAGGAACAGCAACGATGACCAGATCGGTTCACAAATTTTATACAGAAACACTTTAGTAGGAACAACAAAGATGACCAGATGGCCTCACAAGTTTTGTACAGAAACACTTTAGTAGGAATAGCAACGAATACTGAATCGGTTCACAAGTTTTATACACAGATACTTTGGTAGAAACAGCAACGGTAACCTGATCAATTCACAAGTTATAAAGTAAAACACTTACATAACTACCCGCAAAGAATGGTCCTCCGCGTATGTTTATGATGTCGTAAAATTC